>CANSZD010003156.1:70000-292500 GCA_947648045.1 Beta corolliflora
GTCGGAAACAGTGTTGCCTTTGATGGATTTATGAGGGATAAATTTTAAGTCAAATTCGGCCAACATTACTACCCATCGAGAGAGTCTACCATTAAAGGCTGGCTTTTCGAACAAGAACTTAAGAGGATCTAGTCGCGACACTATATGGATTGTGTGAGTAAGCATATAATGCCTAAGCTTCTTAGTGGCCCAAACTAGTGCAAGGCAAAGCTTTTCTAAGGGGGTGTAAATGGCGCACTCTTTCCCATCAACCTCTTGTACCAACATGGCCCCAGCCGCGGTCTTAGTCACAGTCAAGTAAAGCCTTAAAGGTATGTCTGGCAAGGCAGGTGCTAAGACAGGTGGGTTGGATATATACTCTTTAATTTTGTCAAAGGCTTTTTGGCAGTCCTCATCCCATTCGACAACGACACTTTTCTTAAGCTTTTTAAAGATCGGCTCACACACCATGGTCAGTTTAGAGATGAACCTACTGATGTACTGGATTTTACCTAAGAACCCCCTTATTTGTTTTTCATTCTTAGGTGGAGGCATGGTCATGATGGCCGTTATTTTAGTAGGGTCAATTTCAATCCCTCTAGAACTGATGACATAACCTAAGAGTTTCCCGAAAGTGACCTCAAAGGCGCATTTTTGTGGATTAAGTCTCATGTTGTATTTGCGAAGTCTCATGAAGAACTTCTCAAGGGCGGTATGGTGTTCCTCTCTATCTTTGGACTTAACTACCATGTCATCTACGTAAACTTCTACCTCTTTATGCATCATGTCATGGAGAAGGGTAGTCGCAGTTCTTTGATAGGTGGCCCCAGCGTTTTTTAACCCGGAAGACATAACGGTATAGCAAAAGGTCCCCCACGGTGTGATGAAGGTAGTCTTTTCCATATCTTCCTCGGCCATTTTTACCTGATTATACCCTGCATACCCGTCCATAAAAGAGAGAAGGGCATGGTTGGCAGTGTTGTCTACTAGAACATCTATGTGAGGTAAAGGGGAGCCGTCTTTAGGACTTGCTTTGTTCAGGTCTCTATAGTCGACGCACATCCTAACTCTACCATCCTTTTTAGGCACAGGCACAATGTTAGCAATCCAGTCAGGGTAATTAGCGACCTTTATAAATCCTGCATTAAGTTGTTTAGTGACTTCTTCTTTGATTTTGAGAGCTACATCTGGTTTCCTTCTACGCAACTTTTGTTTGACAGGCTTCATCCCTTCGATTAGGGGAATGATATGCTGAGTAATTTCGCGATCAATGCCTGGCATGTCCTGGTAGGACCATGCGAATACGTCGATATATTCAACTAACATTTTGATTAATTAAGTGCATTCGTATTCGCTTAAAGTTAATCCAATTCTTACCTCCTTTGGTTCATTATCATCTAAAAGATTAATTTTTTTGTTTCCTCGATGATTGGAGTCTTATCTTCATGTTCATCCATTGCTTTAATTATTTCTTTTTCAGATTCGTTGTTGCAATCAGAAGGAGAAGGAGAAGAAGAAGTAGAGATATTGCACAAGTCATAAGCAAATGAGTTCATATTATTGAAATCGGAAATCATAGAGTTGAACAATGACTCAGCAGAAACTAAAGACTCTACTTGGACACTAGAATTAACTGGCTTAGAAATAGTCCCAATTGGGATACTAGACTCAACAGACTCACACTCAGACTCACACTCAAACTCTGACACAGATGACTCAGACTCTTCAAACATCGGCCCTTCCCCGGTGGTGAAGATCATCTTCTTTCCATCTGGAGTAGTCAGCTTGATAGTCTTCCTCCATCCTTGCATGATGCCACTTGCAGGAGTGATCAGCATAGCAGGGTCGAAGTCCTCATTTTGTAGCACAACCTGGATATGAGCAGTACTATTTGGGCATTTGACTCGTTCTTGACCGAATAGAAGTCCCAATGCCTTGTAATCTAAACAGTCTTTAGTGAACTGTTTAATTTTGGGATCAGGAATCCCTTCTTCCAGAGAGCGACAATCCAGAAATATTTCAAATCCGGGGTCGATCACTCCCTCCTGAGCCTGATAGAATGGTTCAGGGAATTCATAACAAGGATAATCTTCTACTTCTCTCAGAAACTGCCCATTCAGAGTGGGTTGATAGGGAGGAAAAGGGATATTATCCTTGTCCTTGGTATTGCGGTATGTCATGCGTTGTGCAATACGTTCTCTTAGCTCCTTCCTGGTAGGCTTGTATCCTAAGCCAAATAAGTTTTCCACTGATTTAGAGTCAGTGACAGAACGTGCTCTAGACTTCTTACTACCTAGTGACATGCCTGGGAAGTGTCCCTTCTTGCGCATGATATTATTGACTACTAGACTAGAGAAGCAATCAAAATCAAATGGCGCTAAATCCTCTTCAATGAGGGTTACTTCTTCGGGAACGAATCCTCGAAGATCTTCATCCTCCTCATCATGGTCTATGTGGATGAGAGGTTTGTCTATTACTTGTACTTTCATTGTGGAGGCATCGAGAGTTATGGGAATGCCATCCACAATCATCTTGACCTTTTGATGTAAGGAAGATGGGACCGCACCAAGCTCATGAATCCATGGCCGTCCTAATAGTATGTGAAATGAGGCCTTAATATCAATGACCTGGAAAATCGTGCGCTTTTCTATAACCCCTGCTGAGATGATAGTTCCCAAGGATTGACGACGACAATTGTCGTATGCTCGGATGCCTTGATGGGAGGGACTGAAATCCTCATCTTTGAAACCTAGGCATCGCGCAGTTCGTAATGGACATATGTTAATGGCAAATCCATTGTCAACTAATGTCATTGGGACATTCATGCCCACACATGCTACAGTAAGATGTAAGGCCTTGTTGTGCTTACTTACTTCGAAAGGAAGGTCATCATCAGTAAAGGAAATATTATTTCCTTGGATTGGCTAATCAGCAGTCAGGAAATTGACCAATCCTTCAGGAGAAGTATCAGATGACACATTCATTTTTGTAAGGGCATTTAGTAATGCCATGCGATGCCCATGAGAGGAAGCTATTAATTGCCAAATGTTAACATCAGCTTTTGTTTTCATGAGCTGTTGAATGAGAGAGTTCTCTTTGGGAAGAACTCCTTCAGGAGATGCAGACGATGTGGAAAGGTTATCTTGAACAGGCTGAGTTAGCCTTCCAGTTCGAGTAAGTACTGCAGATCGCTTCCTCATCACTTTTGTACCAATCCATTGCTAAAGTAAAGCGATCAGTTTTAGGACTAATGACTTCATCATCGTCATATAATCCTAGAGGTGGAGAGATACATGTTTCCCGTATATAGTCACTTTCTTCTGTGACATACTCGTCTTCTTCATCACTATCCTAGATACCATTGATATCTGGTGAGGTGCTAGCAATAATGATAGCAGGGACAGGATCCCCTATTGGTGCAATCAAGAGAGATGGATCATAGCAGTATTGATCCTCAGAGATAGCCAGAACTTTGTTTAAGGGCCTATCTTGGTTGTTAGGCTTCTTCCCTACAGGAGGAATGGGAAGTGACTTGGTGAATCCAGCATTTTCACCACCTTAAACTTGGTGCAGACGGAGAGTGACTTCCTCCAGGTTCTTAGCCATCCGCTCAATGATGTTAGTCAGCTCAACAACCTTTTCGTCACCCATTGTTGCTTCAACAGTTGACCGTTTTTTAGCCTGTGGAACAGATCTAGCCTTTCGCGCACGCGGACGAGCTATCGGGACTGTGCTTCTCAATTACCCTGTTTGACAAGGACACATTGACTTAGGACACACTCCAAAAATGGATAGGGTGAGGAATGAAAATATATTTTTTTTTTGAAAAGATCATTTTAATTTGTTCGAAACTCCGGCCAAAAGGAGAGGATATTTATGGAAGGAAATATGTTTTGAGAATGGAAATGGATAATAATATATGAATTTATTTTGTGAAGGAAAATGGATGATGATGAATTTATTTTGTGGAGGAAAATGGATAATGATATATTGGCAAGAGTCTGTCACCAATTAAAATGCAGTTTTAGAAAAAAATAGGAAAGATGAAATTTTAAAAAAAAAATAATAATAAAGATGGGGTAAGTTGTTGGGAGGATAGGAATATCCGACTTTCTCCAAAAAAAAAACCAAAATATGACCATGCACCTAGATGAGACGTAATGATGATAGAACTCTAAAAGAAAACAAAGACTCTCTTTTTTTTTTGGTGAAGTTATACACGAGATATCCATGACTCAAATGCACGAATTACTATACGGGATTGATCACCACATTGCCTAAAGTGATGAAAAACGAGAGATGCACAACAATACGCCACGTAGCAATACTGCGTGTGGCGCAGTGTGGTGCGTCTGGCGCAAGCCAACAGCGTCAGGCGCATCCTCATGCGTCTAGCGTGCTGAGCCCGCCCTCATGTTCGTGACAGTTTAGACGATGTTTTGATAAATCTTGTATGATTTCAAGACGCGAAGACGGACGCACTGATTATATCGACTGTTTAGGACGCACTAAGTTTAAGACGCACTAATTGACGCAAACTATTGACGCGAACAGTGGTCAGAAGACCAATTTACATGGGACGAAAAGACTGAATGTCATGCAACATATGTGCGCGGCACGCGGGCTTTGCGTTTGGCACAGGAGTGTTGCGCCTGGCGCAACTTAATGCGTTTGGTGCAATGCTCTACGGCATGCATATTGGTAATTTGACGAATGTTCGGGCGAAAACGACGACAGTTTTTAGACGCGGATTGTATTATTTTTAGGCGCAACACATATCAACATGTTAATAAAATATGATCAGGCAAAAATTGCAATCACACATAAATGTCAAGTAACATGGATGCAAAAGTTCTCAACCTAAAGTCTAGTTCTACATTCAACTATTGGTCAGGTTTAGGTTAAGGCTGAAAGGGTCCATGACTAAGAGATTGATCCCACGCTTCGTACCCCTATTTAAAGAGGTGGCCACGTGTAAGACGCACTCCAGTCTCAAGTCAGGAACAAGAGAACAATGCCATGGTTGGGCAGGTTTGCTTATGACTAAGATCCAACACTATTGCTCAGGAAGCTTTTTGGAAGGACAAAGCGCAAACCCCCCGGGGGTGACCTCACTCATAGAACATGTGTTAATAAGGCAAGGTAGATTGTCCTTATGGTGGCTAATAGCCATGCACATGCAAAACAATATATTATTCTAAGGCAGAAAAATAAGAGTGAATCATATTTTTCAAGTTTCACCCACTCATTTAAAAAAAAAAAAATTTAAATCATCCCCAGTGAAGTTGCCAAATTGTAGGCGTGGATTTTTCATTCCTTTAATGCCTACACGCGGTGTGAGCGCGTTTATTTGACTACCCCATTGTTAAGGTTTTATTAAAAATACGTTTTGAAGTCGCCAACAATTCTTTAAAGGAAGAATCATAAACCTAATTGGATATTGAAACGGAAGGGACATCTTAGGGACTTATCCAATGTAGATTTCCCCGTCATGACTCCATAGATGGTCAGGAACCAAAAAGTGAGTTCGGGGGTGAGGGTACAATACAGTCAGGAACTATATTGCCCATTGTTGGCCTCTACTAAATAACGATTCACAACAGATTTTATACAATAGAATAATCAAACAATATTTAAAAGCACCCTAAAATAATAAATCTAAATTGGTTCAGGAAACACATCAAAAGACTAATTATTTAGTGATCAGTTATTATACAATCATTTTACAAGGTTCCTAACAGGTTCTCCAAATTATCTGAATTAATGAGAACAATTCTTTAGGTCTTATTTAGCATAATAACATGTGGGTGATAAAAAAAGGCATGCAAAACAATCATAATATCGAGACTATTATATACAGAAAATAGAAGAAAAGAGGTTAGAATTTACAACAAGACGCGATTATTAATTAGAAATCTACATCATGACAATAAAACGTTAGTAACTTCAATAAAATAAATATAATTATTCAAGGGCCCTCGGGATTATACCTATGCGGTTTAGATCGAAGAGCATAGTGACCTTCAGGGGAAGCAATCTTGGAACCAGGAATATAGTAGGATCAGGAACAATAATTGATTTGGAAAATTAAAAGTGTTTGAGTGTTTTGTATTCGAAGTATGTTTCGGAGTATTCGAGAGTATATGTGTGCGTAAAAAAAAATTTAAAGCCGTCTCTGATTCGGGAAATCAGCCCGTATTTATAGGCAAATCAAGACGTGCGCTCCACGCAAGCCCTGCGCCAGGCGCAGGCCTACGTGGCGGGTGCGAGGACACGCGTCAGGCGCAGATCGGCCTGCCTGACGTGGTTCGTCTAGTTTAAACGTTGCACGTGGAAACGCGTTCTCAAAAATATAAAATTTTATCTTGCGTCTCACACAGGACTTGCGCCAGGCACAGGACTCTGTGTGAGTCACAAGTCCACGTGTCAGGCGCTCATTGGAGCGCCTGACGCGATCTGGCCAATGTGCTGGACGCACGTGGAGCGCTGAGCACAGCCGCCGCGTCCGACGCAAATTCCAGAATATTCGTTTTTTTATTCTACGCGTGCTTTCAAGATGCCATTTTTATCCCTAAAAATTCGGAGATAGAATTTTCCAGATTAAAAATCTGATTTATGGGTAAAAGATGATAATAAAAGCTTTTAAGAAAATATTTATTAAAACAATAAATGTTAAGAAAATATTTATTAAAACAATAAATATTAAGAAAATATTTATTAAAACAATAAATATTAAGTTGGGCTTTTAAAATGGACTTAAAAAAAACAATTCACGGGTTGAACTTACAATTAATCATCATGAATGATTAGTTGGGCTTTTAATATTATTTTAAAACACATATTGCCTGATTATTCGGACTGCTCCTCCATTGGGCCATGCCAACTAAGACTGCGGTATATTTCATCATTGGACCCTTAAATGGGGAGACACGATTATGTGTCCACAGAAGCCCCCACTTTGACTGAGGTTTGTAAAACCGAAAGTCAAAGTATACGTGTCGAGACGGAGAATGATTCTAGATGTTCTGCAATCCAAAATCACTCTTTTGCGTCGGTACCTGCAAAGCAAGCAAAAACTTCAGGAACAGACATGTGTGAAACATATTTGCAAAGTAATTGTAAATTTGCAAAAATGGAATGATAGATGTCGTAGAGCATCCGATGTGGAGTGTTTGGCCTATTCCAAGGCAATCGGTGCGGAATGTTTGGCCTTTTCCAAGGCAATTGTGGCGGAATGTTTGGCCTTTTCAAAGGCAATCGTTGCGGAATGTTTGGCCTTTCCATGGCAATTGGTGCGGAATGATTGACCTGTTCCAAGGCAATTGGTGCGGAATGATTGACCTGTTCCAAGGCAATGGTGCGGAATGTTTGGCCTGTTCCAAGGTAATCCTTGCGGAATGTTTGGCCTGTTCCAAGGCAATCGTTGCGGAATGTTTGGTCTGTTCCAAGGCAATCGTTGCGGAATGTCTGGCCTGTTCCAAGGCAATCATTACGGAGTGTTTGGCCTTTTCCAAGGCAATCGTTGCGGAATGTTTGGTCTTTCCAAGGCAATTGGTGCGGAATGTTTGGCCTGTTCCAAGGTAATTGGGGCGGAATGTTTGGCCTTTCCAAGGCAATGGTGCGGAATGTTTGGCTGCTCCAAGGCAATTGGTGCGGAATGTTTGGCCTGTTCCAAGGCAATCGTTGCGGAATGTTTGGCCAGTTCCAAGGCAATCGTTGCGGAATGTTTGGCCTGTTCCAAGACAATCGTTACGGTTGATTCGTAGAGCGGCAAGGTTGTGTTTTTTTTTTTGTGTTTGTGGTGAGGTTTTGTTGGTAATGACTCCTATCCTAAAATGCAATGTATGAATGCAATGTGACTGACTCAGTTTAAAGCAAGTTTGAATGGAGCGTAGCCGACCTTCTCCCGACAAAAAAAGAAAAGAAAAGGAGAGCGAAAAGGGTTTGGGCGGGTGGGTGTAAAAAATGAACCAAAAGTGTAGGAAGTTATTAAAAAAAATAGTATTTTTGATCTGAATTGGAGGGGGAGTGGCCCCAAATCGTGTGATAGATCATAATCCGAATCAACATATGTGAATCGGAAGTTGTGCGATGAGCGCATGTCTTTGACGCGTGGCGCAAACGTGGCGTTTGGCGCGCGATCCTGCGTTGGGCGCAGGTTTATAGCCGTGTCCGGCGCGCTCTCCTGCGCTAGGCGCAGGTTTAGTGTGTAACGCGTTTTCCGTCTGGAACGGTAAATCCGAATCCGTTTAGAGTTGAGATGCGAAGTCGTTATAAATAGGCGAATATGTGCGTTATTTCAATATTACGAGTTCAGTATTATTCTTGTCTGCACTTTTCTCTATAATACTTCTCTGCCCATTTTGACTGTTTGCCATGGCTTTTGAACCAACTCTAAGTGGGTGGTTGTCGTCGCTGACTATTGCTGAGAAACACGAGTTGGGGAGGCAACATATGGATGTATTGGCATCCCTGAGGTTTGTACAGTTGGACTATATATTTCTATATGCAGCTGTTAATTTTTGGGATGTTACCAATCATTGTTTTTGCTTTGGGAACCATGAATTAACGATTTTGCCTGAGGAATTTGGTGCTATAATTGGATGGCCCTGCAGCCAATTACCCTGTGTTTCTAGTTTGGAGGATTATTTTTTTTAAGGACTTTGAGAGGTTCATGGATTTAAAGGAAGAAAATATGTCCGAAATTGTGTATGAGAGGAGGGTTAATTTGACTAGGTTAGCTGCAATGTATAGTCCTCCTAATGAAAGGGCTAGACAGACATATCGTATGCGGGCGCTGGTATTTTACCTGCTTAGTCGTTTTCTGTTTGTGAACGGGGACAATAATGCTGGTTTTGTTTCCCTAATTACTGTAGCAGAGCAACTGGAGGTAGGACGGACACCGATGCCACTCTGTGTAGGGGAGATGATCTCCAGCCTGGATGCTGTGAAGAAGGACCCGAAAGGGCAGTTTTCAGGGAGCCCCATACTGTTGCAAGTAAAAATATTTTTCCAGTCATGAACCAAAGAAATAAACCTTTTTTGTATATTTGGACATATTGTGACTCTATGTGAAGTAATAATATATATAACTTTTTGGACTGTATTGAATAATGGAATTATGATATTACATCCCAAAAAAAAACAACAATGAAGACATTGAATAGGAATGTGCGCTGGGCGCTGCTACATGCGTCGAGCGCGAACATCAGTGTCTGTCGCTGACAGTGCGCGTCTGGCGCAGCTTCTGTGCGTCTGGCGTTGTTTCTGAGACAACTCGATGTGACGCGACATCTGTCGTAAGTAATGCTACTCGATAGGAAGTAATATTGCGTATCTTTACTCGTTACGAAGTAATAAAATTTGTGCATGTATTATTACTCTTTGAGAAGCAATAATGAAATAATGTATATGTATTATTACTCATCGGGAAGCAATAATAAAATTAATGTTTTTGTTGATGCAGATCTGGCTGATGGAACATTTGAGGTTGATTGATCCTCCTGAGAATATGGAGAGATATAATAAAAAGGGTTTCATTGGCAAGATGATCCTTTGAAGACTGGACCCTTTTCTTTGGGGATGATGAGCTGAGTGTCAGATGGGTAGTGTCATGGTGGAGGACCGGGTCCATGGTAGGTATTCGTGACGATTCTTCCTATGTGAGATTGTATAGTCTGTATACCATGACCTTTTATTTTCCTTCGAGGGTTTTGAGACAATATGGGTACCGCCAACTGATCCCTGCTGAAGACATTATTGCTCCAAAAATATATGGTCTGACCTGGAGTGGAATTAGGAAGTGGGAGAGATATTGGGGAGAGCGCCAACTTTGGTATACCCAGGAACAAATAGAATCTGAGAAGGTGTCAAAGAGTTATATCGTATGGATACTAACTAGAGACCCTGCTGTGAGGAAAGAGATGAGGGAGAAGGAGTCCGCCGAAGTGACTAAGAAGCGAAAATTTACTCCACGGGGCAAGAGACCAATGGGACACTCATCTGTAGGGAAGAGCAGCCAGAAACCTGTTACTAAAACTTCCTCTGTGAAGGAACGTTTAGGGCCAAAGGTAGCACCAGCGCGGGAACGACTTGGGCCACGGATGCCACCGACAAAGAGAAGACTACGCTTAGGGGGCGTAGTAATCAGGGAAAGGGCTGACACTGGAAGGGTGACTCAACAGACAGACACTCCTATTGGCAAAGGGATGGAACCTATGGTGTATTGGGAAAAGAGGAAGGCACCTAGACCAAAACTACAGATGGAAAAAGGAGAAACTTCTAGCAAGGGAAAGGAGGAAGAAAAGGGGAAGGAAAAGAAGGACTGATTGCAACTTTTATGTGTTGAGTTATTGTTTTAATGTTGATTTATTGCTTTCAATAAGGCTTGCATGCCACATAGTTATTTTATAGTGTAGTCATAACTTATGTTTCATGTTTTATTTTCCATTCAGCAATTTTAATAAAAACAAAGTTCATTTTTATTTAGACCGAAGTGTGCCTAAACATGTCGCAAAATATATTATCGTATTAAGCATCTTAGCGAATGCAGGAAGAATGTTCGGACCAGCAGCAAAGCGGGGTAGTGCGCTAGACGTAAACTGGTGCGTCTGGCGCACTGCGCTGCGTTAGGCGCAGCAGATTTGTGTCTGGCGCGAATAGACAGATTAAAATATTACTTTTTTATTTTTGTTGCTGTAGACTTGTATGAACCGCAGGAGGTTTTGATTAATGTGGGGGCCGAACCTTGTACAAGGTTGCCTACGTATCCAAATAGGAATCAGGTTGCACGTAGTTCATGCTAAAGAATTGGATTACTTTGACCAATCAAAGAATTGGCTGTGTTTTACACATAAAATTTCTTGAGTTGATCAAGATTGGTTAGATTATGAAATTCAGTGCCATCCATGTCAATAAGTTGAGTTGCTCCTCCAGATAGGATTGTCTTGACAATGTATGGACCGGCCCAAGTAGCTCTGAATTTACCTCGAGGATCTAACACATTTTTCCTTAATGCCTTGAGCACTAAGTTACCCTCTTTAATATTTCAGGGTTTGACCTTCTTATTGAAAGATCTCGCAATACGATTTTGATAAACTTGTACATGATGCAAGACAGCTAATCTTCGTTCATCGAGGAAGATAAGCTCTTCGAATCTAGCTTTGACCCAGTCAGCTTCCGAAATTTGACTTTCTAGGACAATGCGTAGGGATGGTATTTCTAGTTCAATAGGTTGGACATCTTCTATGCCATAGACAAGAGAATAAGGTGTAGCTCCGGTAGATGTTCGGATAGAAGTGCGGTATCCCCATAAGGCAAAGTGTAGCTTATCAGGTCAATCCTTATAATTTTCGGCCATTTTCTAGATAATAGCCTTGATATTTTTGTTAGCGACCTCCACAAAGACCGTTAGCCGGGGTCTATATGGGGAGGAGCGATGGTGCTTGATGCTATATTTTTCAAGGACTTGTTCGCATTCGGCTTGAAAGTGGGTACCTTGGTCACTTATAATCTCGTGGGGAACCCCATAGCGGCAAATTATGGTAATTTCTAAGAAGGCAGCTACATGTTTGGCTGACAATTTAGCATAGGACGCTGCTTCTACCCACTTAGTGAAATAGTCTATGGCCACATGCCCCCCAGTACCAGGTGGTGTTATTTTACCAATAATGTCAATACCCCAAGTTGAGAATGGCTAAGGTGAAGTAAAGGTATATAACAAAGAGGGTGGGACATGTTGCAGGTTAGCGCATAATTGGCATTTTGGACAGGTTTTGGCATAAAGGTAACAGTCTTTCTCCATTGTGGTCCAGTAATAGCCTAAGCGAATGATCTTTTGAGCTAACATGCGTCCGTTCATATGGGTGCCATAAATTCCACTATGGACTTGATCCATAACCGTTGTGGTATTAGGTTTATCAATACAGAGAAAGTGCACGCCTTGTGGTGTTCTTTTGTACAGTGTCCCGTTATACTCGACATATTGGGAAGCCAAGAGTCTTAAGGCACGCTGGGCTCTTGTTGAAGCTCCAGGTGGGTATTCTTTTTTGGTTAGGTAGTTTAGGATGTCAATAAACCAGGGTTCAGGAGGAATAGGATCTGGCTCATTGTCTAAGGTATGAACATAAGCAGGCTCTTGCCGCCTCTCAATGATAAGGGGCATTTCTAGCATGGTGCGAGGAATCCTAATCATAGAGGCTAAGCGGGTCAAAGCGTCAGTAAATTGATTTTCTTCTCGGGGAAGGTATGTATATTGTATTTCAGGGATTTGCTCAACAATGGCTTCTAGATGAAGAGGCTTTCATTTCTAACTTTCCACCTTTTAGAGATTTGATTGATGATCAAAGATGAATCACCATATACTCTTAGTTTCTTGATGTCGAGGGACACTGCGGCCTGGAGCCCTATGATACATGCTTCGTACTCGGCTGCATTATTAGTAACGTCGAAGTCGAGTTTAATAGAGAGAGGAGTGTGTTCGCCTTCAGGTGATACCAGGAGTACCCCTACGTCACATCACTTTTGGTTAGAAGCACCATCGAAGTATAGTGCCTAACTTTCATCATGAGAAGATCTTCATCAGGAAATTCATACTCTTCGCGAGATTCATCTACAGGGAATCTGCCAAGAAGTTGGAAACAGTGTTGCCTTTGATGGATTTATGAGGGATAAATTTTAAGTCAAGTTCGGCCTGCCTTATTACCCAGCGGGAGAGTCTACCATTAAGTGTTGGCTTTTCGAACAAGAACTTAAGAGGGTCTAGTCGCGACACTATATGGTTTGTGTGAGTAAGCATATAATGCCTAAGCTTCTTAGTTGCCCAGACCAGTGCAAGGCAAAGCTTTTCTAAGGGGGTGTAACGGGATTCGTAGTCTAAGAGTTTCTTACTGAGGTAGTAAATGGCGCATTCTTTCCCATCAACCTCTTATGCCAACATGGCCCCAACCGCGGTCTTAGTCACAGTCAAGTAAAGCCTTAAAGGTATGTCTGGCAAGGCAGGTGCTAAGACAGGTGGGCTGGATAGATACTCTTTAATTTTGTCAAAGGGTTTTTGGCGATCCTCATCCCATTCTAAGCAGGTGACACTTTTCTTAAGCTTTTTAAAGATGGGCTCACACACCATGGTCAGTTTAGAGATGAATCTACTAATGTACTGGATTTTGCCTAAGAACCCCCTTATTTGTTTTTCATTCTTAGGTGGAGGCATGGTCATGATGGCCATTATTTTAGTAGGGTCAATTTCAATCCCTCTAGAACTGATGACATAACCTAGGAGTTTCCCGGAAGTGACCCCGAAGGCGCATTTTTGTGGATTAAGTCTCATGTTGTATTTGTGAAGTCTCATGAAGAACTTCTCAAGGACGGTATGGTGTCCCTCTCTATCTTTGGACTTAACTATCATGTCATCTACGTAAACTTCTACCTCTTTATGCATCATGTCATGGAGATGGGTAGTCGCAGTTCTTTAATAGGTGGCCCCAGCGTTTTTTAACCCGAAAGGCATAACGGTATAGCAAAAGGTTCCCCACGATGTGATGAAGGTAGTCTTTTCCATATCTTCCTCGACCATTTTTACCTGATTATACCCTGCATACCCGTCCATAAAAGAGAGAAGGGCATGGTTGGCAGCGTTGTCTACTAGGACATCTATGTGAGGTAAGGGGAAGCCGTCTTTAGGACTTGCTTTATTGAGGTCTCTATAGTCGACAGACATCCTAACTCTCCCATCCTTTTTAGGCACAGGCACAACGTTAGCAATCCAGTCAGGGTAATTAGCGACCTTTATAAATCCTGCATTAAGTTGTTTGATGACTTCTTCTTTGATTTTGAGAGCTACATCTGGTTTCATTCTGCGCAACTTTTGTTTGACAGGCTTCATCCCTTCGATTAGGGGAATGGTATGCTAAGCAATTTCGCAACCAATGTCTGGCATGTCCTGGTAGGACCATGCGAATACGTCGATATATTCAACTAACGTTTTGATTAATTGAGTGCGTTCGTATTCGCTTAAAGTTAATCCAATTCTTACCTCCTTTGGTTCATTATCTTCAGAAAGATTAATTTTTTCCATTTCTTCGATGATTGGAGTCTTATTTTCATGTTCTTCCACTGCTTTAATTATTTCTTTTTCAGATTCATTGTTGCAATCAGAAGGAGAAGAGGAAGTTGAGATATTGCACAAGTCATAAGCAAATGAGTTCATATTATTGAAATCGAAAATCATAGAGTTGAACAATGACTCGGTAGAAACTAAAGACTCTACTTGAACGCTAGAATTAACAGGCTTAGAAATAATCCCGACTGGGCTACTAGACTCAGACTCAGACTCAGACTCTGACTCTGACTCAGATGACTCGGACTCTTGAAACATTGGCCCTTCCCCGGTGGTGAAGATCATCTTCTTTCCGTCTGGAGTAGTGAGCTTGATAGTCTTCCTCCATACTTGCATGACGCCACTTGCAGGAGTGATCAGCATAGCAGGGTCGAAATCCTCATTTTGTAGCACAGCCTGGATATGAGCAGTATTATTTGGGCATTTGACTCGTTCTTGACCGAATAGAAGTCCCAATGCCTTGTAATCTAAATAGTCTTCAGTAAACTATTTAATTTTGGGATCAGGAATCCCTTCTTCTAGAAAGTGACAGTCCAGAAATATTTCAAATCCGGGGTAGATCACTCCCTCCTGAGCCTGATAGAATGGTTCAGGGAATTCATAGCAAGGATAATCTTCTCCTTCCCTCAGAAATTGCCCATTCAGAGTGGGTTGATAGGGAGGAAAAGGGATATTGTCCTTGTCCTTGGTATTGCGGTATGCCATGCGTTGTGCAATACGTTCTCTGAGCTCCTTCCTGGTGGGCTTGTATCCTAAGCCAAATAAATTTTCTACTGACTTAGAGTCAGTGACAGGAGGTGCTATAGATTTCTTACTACCCAGTGACATGCCTGGGAAGTGTCCCTTCTTGCGCATGATATAGTTGACTGCTAGATTGGAGAAGCAATCAAAGTCAAATGGCGCTAAATCCTCTTCAATGAGGGCTACTTCTTCGGGAACGAATCCTCGAAGATCTTCATCTTCCTCATCATGGTCTATGTGGATGAGAGGTTTGTCTACTACTTGTACTTTCATTGTAGAGGCATCGAGAGTTATGGGAATGCCATCCACAATCATCTTAACCTTTTGATGCAAAGAAGATGGGACTGCACCAAGCTCATAAAGCCATGGTCGTCCTAATAGTAAATTGAATGAGGCCTTAATAACAATGACCTGGAAGATCGTGCGCTTTTCTAATACCCCTGCAGAGATGTTTAGGGCTATAGTTCCCAAGGATTGACGACGAAAATTGTCGTACGCTCGGATGCCTTGATGGGATGGACTGAAATCCTCATCTTTAAAACCTAGGCGGCGTGCAGTTCGTAATGGACATACGTTAATGTCAGATCCATTGTCTACTAATGTCATTGGGACATTCATGCCCACACATACTACAGTGAGATGTAGGGCCTTGTTGTGTTTGCTTCCTTCAAAAGGAAGGTCATCATCAGTAAAGGAAATAGTATTTCCTTGGATTGGCTTATCAGCAGTCAGGAAATTGACCAATCCTTCAGGGGAAGTGTCAGATGACATGTTCATCCTTGTGAAGGCATTTAGTATTGCCATGCGATGCCAATGAGAGGAAGCTATTAATAGCCAAATGTTAACATCAACTTTTGTTTTCATGAGCTGTTGAATGAGAGAGTTCACTTTGGGAAGAACTCCTTCAGGAGATGCAGACGATGTGGGAAGGTTATCCTGAACATGCTGAGTTAGCCTTCCAGTTCGAGTAAGTACTCGTACGTACTACTTCCTCATCACTTTTGTACCAATCCATTGCTAAAGTAAAGCGGTCAGTTTTAGGACTAATGACTTCATCATCGTCATATAATCCTAGAGGTGGAGAGATACACGTCCCTTGGATATAATCACTTTCTTCTGTGACATACTCATCTTCTTCATCTCTGTCCCAGATACCATTGATATATGGTGATGTGCTAGCAATAATGATAGCAGGGACAGGATCCCCTATTGGTGCAATCAAGAGAGATGGGTCATAGCAGTATTGATCCTCAGAGATAGCCAGAACTTTTTTTAAGGGCCTATCTTGATTGTTAGGCTTCTTCCCCGCAGGAGGAATGGGGAGTCTGCCTTCATCAATCATGTCTTGAATGGCATTTTTTAGTCTATAACAGTCCTCTGTTTTGTGACCATTCCCTTTGTGGTATTTGCAGTAAGCATTCTTGTCCCAACTTGGTCTTTTCTTACTTTCTTCAAGAGCAGGAGTTGATCCAATGGGATCAAGAGCTCCCTTTGAATTGAGGCGATCAAAAGCGGTGGCATATGACATGCCTATTGGAGTGAATGTCCTTCTCATATTCCTCTAGAAGGATCTTTGGGGTGCCTCAAGAAGGTTCACCTCTCCACCTTTGGAAGGGGATCCGTAATCATTTTTCTTGTTGTTATTGTTGCCCTTATAACAATTGTTGTCATTTTGGGCATTTTTCAACAAGTCATCTTAAATTTGCACACCTATGTCGTATAACTTGGTGAAATTATCGATACCCAAGTATTTGAGATGAGTTTTGTACTTGGGTAACAAGTTGTTAACAAAGATGCGGACGAGTTCCTTGTCATCAGGTCTGGAGACCATGTAAGCAGACTTTTCCCTCCACCTGTTAAGGTAGGTGGTAAAGCCTTCATTGTTATCTTGCTTCAACACTTCCAATTCCCTTAGTGAGGTTTGGATTACAGTGTTATGTTCATATTGTTTCATGAACTCTCTAGTGATATCACCCCATGTTTCAATATGTTTTGGGTCCAGGGAGTAGAACCAGTTTTGACAGGCAGGGTCCAACGACATCGGGAATACCGTTGGATAAAGTTCAGGGTCCACAAACTTAATGATCATAGTGGCCTTGAAGTTCCTCAAGTGATACTTGGGATTGTCGGTAGGCTTGAACTTAGGAAAGTCACTCGTGGAAAATTTTTCAGGTAGTTTTCCCTTGAATTTGCTGTTCTCATCCAAATCAAAGTAGGATTCCTTATTAGTGACTTTTTGAACAGCATTTTCCATTTGTTTGACGAATACAGCATTTTCACCACTTACAACTTGGTGCAGACGGAGAGTGACCTCCTCCAAGTTCTTAGCCATTCGTTCGATGATATTAGTCAATTCAGTAACCTTTTCGTCACCCATGGTTGCTTCAACAGTTGACCGTTTTTTAGCCGGTGGAACATATCTAGCCTTTCGCGCACGCGGACGAGCTATTGAGACTGTTTTCTCAATTACCCTGTTTGACAAGGACACATTGACTTAGGACACACTCCAGAAATGGTGAGGAATGAAAATATTTTCGAAAATATCATTTTAATTTGTTCGAAACTCCTGCCAAAAGGAAAGGATATTTATGGAAGGAAATCTATTTTGTGGATGGAAATGGATAACGATATATGAATTTATTTTGTGGAGAAAAATGGATAATGATGAATTTATTTTGTGGAGGAAAATGGATAATGATATATTGGACGTTATGGATATGAATTTATTTTGTGGAGGGAAATGGATAATGATATATTGGACGTTATGGATATGAATTTATTTTGTGGAGGGAAATGGATAATGATGAATTGGCAAGAGTCTGTCACCAATCAAAATGCAGTTTTGCAAAAATACAAGAAAAAAGAAAAATAAAAAAAAATTAAAAGATAAAGATGGGTAAGTTGTTGGGAGGATAGGAATATCCGACTTTCTTCCAAAAAAATAAAAAAAAACCAAAATATGACCATGCACCTAGATGAGACCTAATGCTGATAGAACTCGAAAAGAAAACAAATGCGAGATGTTCTAAATAGTCCATAACTCAAATGCACGAATCATTATACGAAATTGATCACCACATGGCGTAATGTGACGGAAAACAAGAGATGCACAACAATACGCCACATAGCAATTATGCGTGTGGCGCAAGGTGTGCGTCAGGCACAGGACAACAGCGTCAGGCGCATCCTCATGCGTCTAGCGTGCTGAGCCTACCCTCGTATTCGGGACAGTTTAGACGATGTTTTGATAAATCTGGTATAATTTCAAGACGCGACAATTGACGCACTAATTGTATTGACAGTTTAAAACGCGCTAAGTTTAAGACGCACTAATTGACGCAAATTATTGACGTGAACAGTGGTCAGAAGACCAATTTGCATGGGCCGAAAAGAATACGTGTCATGCAACAGATGTGTGCGGCTCGCGGGCTTTGCGTCTGGCGCAGGTGTGTTGCGCCAGGCGCAACTTAATGCGTTTGGCGCAATACTCTGCGGCATGCCTATTGGTAGTTTGACGAATGTTCGGGTGAAAACAACGACAGGTTTTAGACGCGAATTGTATTATTTTTAGGTGCACCACATATGAACATGTTAATATGATCAGGCAAAAATTGCAATTTCACATAAATGTCAAGTAACATGGATGCAAAAGTTCTCAACCTAAAGTCCAGCTTTACATTCAACTAGTGGTCAGGTTTAGGTTTAGGCTGGAAGGGTCTATGACTAAGAGATTGATCCCACGCTTCGTACCCCTGCTTAAAGAGGTGGCCACGTGTAAGACGCACTCCAGTCTCAAGTCAGGAACAAGAGAACAATGCCATAGTTGGGTAGGTTTGCTTATGACTAAGATCCAACACTATCGCTGAGGAAGCTTTTTGGAAGGACAAAGCGCAAACCCCCCGGGGGTGACCTCACACATAGAACATGTGTTAATGAGGCAATGTAGATTGTCCTTATGATGGCTAATAGACATGCACATGCAAAACAGTATATTATTCTAAGGCATAAAAATAAGAATGAATCGTATTTTTCAAGTTTCACCCACTCATTTAAAAAAAGGGATATTTCCTCAGGTACCCCTGAGGTTTGGCGTAATTCCCAAGATACCCCCCACATTTGGGGAATTCCTCAAATACCCCTGAGGTTTGTGTTTGGGCTCAAGATACCCTTACTATGGACGGAACCCTAACACCGTTAGGTTTTCCGTCCATAGTATCCCCAATTTTCTCTCTCCTCCCATTCCCCCACCCACCGCCAACTCCCCTCCCCCGCGCCGACGGCCGCCGACGACCACCACCCCCACCCCGGCGCCGGCGACTCTACCCCCCTCCCTTCGCCGGCCGTAACAACAAAGACCCCCCGGCTTAGAGCCGGCGACCCCACCCTCTCCCTTTCCCCCCCTCGACACCCCACCCTAGCCCTCCCTTTCCCCATTCTCGATTCCCCCACCCCACCCCGACACCGCCACCTCCCCCCTTTCCCCCTATCGGAAATGGTCCCCCCTTCCCCTGTCCCCCCATCGTGAGTCGACCCCCTCCTCTTCCCCACCAAGATACGCCACCCCCAAACCCTTAAACCCACCCCCGAAACCACCCTAGGTGCCGCCGTGTCTTCTTTGTTTCTTTGCTCGGCAAGCGCCAACGTCGGGGGTGAGGGAATCGGGAATGGGAAAGGGAGGGGGAAGGGTCGCCGCGCGCGGAGTGGGTCGTGGTCCCGCGGCCGTCGGCCGGGCGGGGGAGGGGGGTTGGCAGTGGGTGGGGGAATGGGAGGAGAGAGAAAATTGGGGATATTATGGACGGAAAACCTAACGGCGTTAGGGTTCCGTCCATAGTAAGGGTATCTTGAGCCCAAACACAAACCTGAGGTGTATCTGAGGAATTCCCCAAATGTGGGGGGTATCTTGGGAATTACGCCAAACCTCAGGGGTACCAGAGGAAATTTTAATTTCTTAAAATCCTCCCGAGTGAAGTCGCCAAATTGTAGGCGTGGATTTTGATTCCTTTAATGCCTACACGCGGTGTGAGCGTGTTTATTTGACTACCCCATTGTTAAGATTTTATTAAAAATATGTTTTGAAGTCGTCAACAATTCTTTAAAGGAAGAATTATAAACCTAATTGGATCTTGAAACGGAAGGGACATCTTAGGGACTTATCCAATGTAGATTGCCCCGTCATGACTCCATAGATGGTCAGGAACCAAAAAGTGAGTTCGGGGGTGAGGGTACAATATAGTCAGGAAGTATATTGCCTATTGCTAGCCTCTACTAAATAACGATTCACATCAGATTTTATGCAATAGAACAATCACACAATATTTTAAAGCACCCTAAAATAATTAATCTAGATTGGTTCAGGAAAAACATCAAAAGACTAATTATTTAGTGATCAGTTATTATACAATCATTTTACAAGGTTCCTAACAGGTTGTCCAAATTATCTGAATTAATGAGAACAATTCTTTAGGTCTTATTTAGCATAATAACATGTGGGTGACAAAAAAGGCATGCAGTACAATCATAATATCAAGAATATTATATACAGAAAATATAAGAAAAGAGGTTAGAATTTACAAAGGGACGCGATTATTAATTAGAAATCTACATCATGACAAGAAAACGTTAGTAACTTCAATAAAATAAATATAATTATTCAAGGGCCCTCAGGATTATACCTATGCGGTTTAGATCGAAGAGCGTAATGACCTTCAGGTGAAGCAATCTTGAAACCAGGAATATAATAGGATCAGGAACAATAATTGACTTGGAAGATTGAAAGTGTTTGAGTGTTTTTGTATTCGAAATGTATCTCAGAGTTTTTGAGAGTATTTGTGTGCGTAAAAATAATAATTCGTAACCGTCCCTGATTCGAGAAATCAGCCCGTATTTATAGGCAAAACAAAGCGTGCGCTCCACGCAAGACCAACGCCAGGCGCAATCCTACGTGGCAGGCGCGAGGACACGCGTCAGGCGCAGGTTGGCCTGCCTCAAGTGGTCTGTCCAATTAAAACGTTGCACACGGAAACGCGTTTTCAAAAAGATAAAACATTAACTTGCTTCTCACACAGGACTTACGCCAGGCGCATAACTCTGTGTGAGTCACAAGTCCACGTGTCAGGCGCTCATTGGCGCGCCTGACGCGATTTGGCCAATGAGTTGGACGCACGTGTCGCACTGAGCGCACCCGTCGCGTCCGGCGCGTATTCCCGAATATTCGCTTTTTATTCTATGCGTGCTTTCAAGATGCCATTTTTATCCCAAAAAATCCGGAGATAGCATTTTCCGGATTAAAAATCTGATTTATGGGTAAAAGATGATAATAAAAGCTTTTAAGAAAATATTTATTAAAACAATAAATATTTAGAAAATATTTATTAAAATAATAAATATTAAGAAAATATTTATTAAAACAATAAATATTAAGTTGGGCTTTTAAAATGGACTTAAAAAAAACAATTCACTGGTTGAACTTACAATTAATCATCATGAATGATTAATTGGGTTTTTAATATTATTTTAAAACACATATTGCCTGATTATTCGGACTGCTCCTCCATTGGGCCATGCCAACTAAGACCGCGGTATATTTAATCATTGGACCCTTAAATGGGGAGACACGATTATGTGTCTACACTTAGGAATCTACTTCAACTTCTATTACCCAACAAAAACATATTTTAAACAGATTATCCAAAAAAGGGAACAGAGAATACACCACTAGGAAGTAGGGTTTTTGTCTAAAGCAGGGAGATTCACCCTCATCTAAAGCAATCTCGAAGCCTTTCCTTCTTATATATATAAGCTCCTCTTCTCTCTTACCAAATGACATTGCAAAATCAATAGATAACCTTCACCAAAAAAAATTAGCTGCTGCACAAAGATAAAAGCTTTATCCTAATAACAGCATAGGATAAAGTTTGTCGACCTAAATTTAGGGGAGGACTAGGTCTTAGAAAAACTTTACCGCTAAATAAAGCATCTATCGCCAAACTCGGCTGGAAAATTCTCACATACCACAACAATTTATGGGGTCAAAATCATAAAAGAAAAATACCTCAAGAAAATAGTTTTTTTTCCTTTTGCACTCCAAAAGCACGAGACTCCCTCATTTGGAGAAAAGTTCTCTCTCAAAGTGACATTCGTAAAGGTATAAGATCGAAAATAAGAATTTGAAAAGATTTTCGTTTTTTCCTTGATAATTGGAATTCTCATATAAATCTCCTAGACCTACTTTAGCTTCCGGCAGAACAAGTTAGACATTCAATTAGAAAAGTTTATACTCCCCAATAAATCCTCAAATATCCAAAAGCTCCAAAAATTCCTTCCCAATCGGCAATATAAGAAGGATCCCTTTGCCTAATACAAACATCAAAGACACACCAATCCAACCCCAAATGGGAAATAATAGTGAAATCAGTAACTTGTTTAGCCTAGAGAAATGGCCATTTCGATGGATTTGGCCCACTGACATACCACCGAAGCTTGAAATTTTTCAATGGCAAATATGTCATAACAGTCTTGGAGTGTGTGACATTCTTCATAGAAAAAATCCTGCTTAATATTTTGCAGATTATGCAATATCTAAGAAAAAACAATTGATCATCTCTTCTCTCAATGCATCAAATCCAGGCAACTCTGGGACCTCGTCAAAGTTAGAAAATAGTTAACTTTTATACTCCTCCAAATCCCCAATTATCCACCTTGCAATCTATCAAGTCAAGAAAGAATATAATCATTAAGTTCATCTTGTAAATTTGGAACCTTTGGAAGGTAATGTAATGATATTATCTTTAACCATGAAAAACTAAATATCCAAAAAATATTCCATAAAGCACAATTATGTTGCACAGAATGGATCCTACGTACAACTATTGAACACTGTCACTTGGCAGGATCTCCTTTCTCTCCAAATTCCCATCATCCTCGCTCTTCCTACTCAACTCTTACCACTCTTGTAGCTTGGGATCCCCCTTCCAAATCTTCTTTCAAACTCAATTTCGATGGTTTAGTTCGTTCCTCCTCCACTGCAGTTGGTGTTATCATCCACGATCATCAAAGGGAAACTCCACAAGGCTTGCACCTACAATATGGGCAAAGCCTAAGTTTACGTAGCTGAAGCCACAACTCTTCAACAAGGAATTCTATTTGCCATTCAAGAAGGTATACAAAATTTGTTAATAAAGGAGACAATCGACTAGTCATCAAAGCACTTCAGGGAATCTGGATCCTCCTTGGCAAATTGTAAATATCATAGAAGACGTAAAGACCCTCCTCAATTCTTTCAACAATTGGAACATCAAACACATCTACAGAGAAGCAAACAAGGCAGCATACCGGATAACCAATGTTGAGCACTTAATCGATTGTCATTTTTACATTGAAACTTATAATAATTCGGCTTTAAACTTTATCCTTGTAAATGATGCATTAGAAGTTCCCCTCCTACATGGGGCCTCCTAATGAGAACCCTTTTATGGTGAGAACCATAACTTTTTCACCTAAAACATTAACTTTTACCCCCCAAAAACAGCTTTATAGTAACTTTAACTATTAACCGTAAAATCCCGAAGATCATCACTTTTAGATCCAAAATCATAAGCGTCGAGAGAATCATAACTATTAATCCAAAATCGTAATTTTTAACCCACAAACCAAAACTATTAGAGGTTCTCATATGAACTTACATCTATTTTACAATAAACAACTACTATTGGAAACTGATATTACCAAACAATTTAATAAACATCTATATATCCAATAGTCAAACAACTAACATAAACAACTAATATATATAGCCCGTTAAACCAACCAAGTAAAAGAGACAACAACCAAAAACCAACTGCCAAACACCCCCACAAAGTAGGAATATAAAACATTGATTACACCAATCGACGTGTAATTTGTCCTACATTCATAAATTAATACCAATTTACGAAACGTAATGAATGTTCATTTGCAACCCTTATAGTTGCTGTTGTATACTTGCTCTATTTTTTATTAGTGGACCCATTTCTTTAGGCACACTCGACCATACACTAATTTGAATCTTAATGATCCTAATTATCAATAAGAAAAAATTACAAAAAGTTGATATTTTGAAAGTATACATTGAGAGAAAAAATTACAAAAAGTTGATATTTTGAAAGTATACATTGAGAGAATATAAAAAGATCCCACATGACTGAAATTTTCCTTCAGCACAAATTACAAGAAATAGTCAGTATTCATGTATATAAATAGTGTCAAAGTCAAAATGAGTCATAAACCGGAGAAAGTATATCATTAATTACAAAAATATATTTCTTTATTATGTGTTAACAACTAGTTTGTCGTTTAATCGATCTTTTTCCTTATATCACTATTGAAATTACTACTAAAAGTTTTGGTGTCTTTAACAACTCGTTTATTAGGGAATACTAAATGGTCGTAAATGTAATGTAAGTATGTAAAAGAATTCTCCATTCATCACCATGGTAATGAAAATCTCATTTTAAACATATCATGTGAATTTCTTCACAATTTTCCTATTACTACATATTGTATGGATAATGGTAATGCAAAGCTATGAAGAAATAAACACATATTTGGGGATAAATTTTCATAGCTTGTAAGGACACCAGAAACTTCATTAGGACTAAATTTTCTTTAATAGATCATGCGGTGTACGTGAGTTCTTATTACTCGACACATGAATGTGCATCTATTTGTATATCAAGTCAATTATCACTTTATCAGTTTATTATAGAAGAAGATTGTTCTATCGTGGGAGATGAAGTTTGCGCAATCTTTGGCACGAGGACTAATTCTATATGATCCAACATTGTTTGTAGGTTTTAATTGCGATTATTTATTTTATTATTTTACAATATTTTTGCATTAAATATCAATAACAATAACCACATGTCCAATTTCTTACACATCATATCGCAACTTCTCTGATCTATAAATGAAATCCTCAGCTTGACTAAAACCCAACACCATCCCACAACCAAAGCAAAGTCACCTAAAAAAACATCAAAATGAATAACCTCGTCCTCACATTATCAACCACCACCACCCTCCTCCTCCTCCTCCTCTCCACTCCCGCAGCCAATGCCGCCGACAACATCGTGTACGACGTAATAGGGGAGCCACTCTAGGCCGGCCAGAGCTACTACATGGTGCCATATGCCTACTCAGACGTAGGGGGTGGTGGCCTTACATGGCAACAAAAAACAAAGGAAACTTGTGCTCCTTATTACTGTTGGGAAATAAGCAGCAAATATGCAAAATATCGGGAAGAAAAATATAGTACAAAAATGGCTAAAATGATAAACAATATTTTTTACGTGGAAAACCCTCTTAAACTAGGGAAAAACCACGATCCCGATCTCCAGGGATGAAAGTTTCACTATAATATTTGAGAGTACAAAGGTAACTACTACAACTACAATATTAGACAATATGTGTTTAGGACAAAGTGCTACTTAGTACCCTTCACAATGGTACTTCCACTAATTAATCCTAAACACCCTCACACTAATATTGTGTTTTGTCTCTCTCACCAATTACTCCCTCTTACACTTGTGATTTGTGTATTCTTCACACTAATACACTCACTCTACCCTTTTTCTTCTTCCTCTTGCTATCTATGAACTCTCACGGCAATGCAATATATAAGCATAACTCATGAGCTTCTCCAATAAGTCATCACACAATTTGGCCACAAAAGTCAAGCCTTTTAATAAGCCTACTCTGCCATCTTATACTTATTTCTTCTTAGGCTACATAGAGCCTTAGCTTTGTCATAAATTGGTGACTTTAAGTCAACCAAAGTATCCTTCACATGGAAGAAATCCACCGCAAGTAAAACTTCCATGATTTAGTTACCTTTTTTTCTTCTTTTTATTTAACACAAATAAAGACATTATTATTTGGGGATTTAGGGAGATTATCCCAACAGTTATAATTCCTCCCTCGACCCAAATCTCCAAATACCTCCGCATTATCACAAAATCGAACCGTCTTCTTGGCCTTATTTGCGATCTCGATTTTATGACCTCGAATTGCGTGACAATCTACATAACAAATGTTGTCGTCGGCCTTCCTTCCTTGTAACACCAATCGATTACCTTGGTACACCTTACACCACCTTCCACTACCAACGTACCTATGTCCATATTTTGTCATCTCACCCAACGAGATCAAGTTAACATGTGCATCAGGTACAAACCTTACATTTTGGAAGGTTCTCACTACACCACCATGGAACCTCAACCGCACGCTACCCATGCCTTCAACTTTGAGGTCTCTCCCCATATTGATATGCCCAAAATCACCTTCTTTTTGCAATGTATAAAACATTACCGGGTCTCGACACACATGAATTGAAGCGGTCGAGTCTAACACCCACTTCTCTTGACTCACATCCTTCTTCACATTTTGAGTCAACAACAACTCATTATCATAATCGCCACATACCACATTTGAGGAGTCACTTTCATCATCTACCTTCATCTTGCCCATCTACCTTCATCTTGCCCAACTTCCCTTGCAATTGCTTCAAGTTCTTCAAATCTTCTTTCATTTTTGGGCAGTTATACTTCAGATGACCCTTCTCATGACAATAATAGCACTCGAATTGCTATAATCTCTCGCCGAGATTTTGATCCGCTTCGTTGGTCATCTCTCCCGGACTTATTCCTCCCTCTCTCGGAACCCTCCGCAGCCTAGTGCCCGATCACCATAAGAGGCACCACCATCTATTTGAGACATCATCCTCTCATTTTCCCTCACAATTGTTATTGCTTCATCCAGCGTAATTTTCTCCCTTCCCACTAGCAAAGTCTGCACAATGGGCCTATAAGACTTCGGTAGTGAAGCCAATAACAAAAGAGCCTGCTCCTGATCGGATATTTTCTCATCTGCATTCTGCAACTGACACACTAACTGATTAAAACTGTTAATGTGGTCTTGTAAATTTGTACCACGTTCCATCTTTAACTGGTACAACTCCCACCGTAGACACAATCGGTTGGTTAACGACTTGGAAGCATAAATACTTTGTAGCTTCTCCAACAAGACCTTCGGATCTGTCTCCGTCAAGAAATTATACTTGATCTCCGTAGCAATAGCCAACCGAATTGTACTAACAGCTTTCTTCTTCTTGGATTCCCACCCAGCATCATCCAAATTTGATGGCTTCTCCATATCTAAAGCCACATCCAGATTCTGCTGCACCAATAGATCTTCTACAGTACTCTTCCACACCATAAAATTCATTTTCCCATCAAACAGTGGGATCTCAAATTTTGGTGAACTTATAGCCATTGTACCTTCACAAATTCTTCTCCTATAAATTTTTTTTTCCCTCTCACTAAATCTCTAACCTCGGCTCTGATACCAGTTGTTGGGAAATAAGCAGCAAATATGCAAAATATCGGGAAGAAAAATATAGTAGAAAAATGGCTAAAATGATACACAATATTTTTTACGTGGAAAACCCTCTTAAACTAGGGAAAAACCACGATCCCGATCTCCAGGGATGAAAACTTCACTATAATATTTGAGAGTACAAAGGTAACTACTACAACTACAATATTAGACAATATGTGTTTAGGACAAAGTGCTACTTAGTACCCTTCACAATGGTACTTCCACTAATTAATCCTAAACACCCTCACACTAATATCGTGTTTTGTCTCTCTCACCAATTACTCCCTCTTACACTTGTAATTTGTGTATTCTTCACACTAATACACTCACACTACCCTTTTTCTTCTTCCTCTTGCTATCTATGAATTATGTGTCTCAAGAAAAAGTCAACACAAACTTCGGCCAAAAAATAGCTTTCTACCCTCAAACCACAGGACAAACTGATATCACACTGTCCTCTAACCTCAATATCGTGTTCAGCAGTTTTACACCACCCGGTAACTGCCCCGAAAAGTCGAATGTTTGGACCGTGGTTGCTGATACGACCGCCCGCCTCAACTTCATCCAGCTCCTAGGCAGTAAGGGAACAAGGGATCTAAGAACTTGGTTCACCATTGAAGAGGCTGACGATGGTGGTTACAAGATAAATTATTGTCCTAGACATAGGAGAACTGATTGTGGAAGTCTTGGTATTGTTTCTCTTGATTTTGGATGTTGGTAGGGTGTCAATGGTACAAATGCTCTTACGTTTGCGTTCGAGAGTGAGCAGTTTTTCCTCAACAAAGCATTGGGTACTAAAAGCTACGCAAAGATGATTGATATCCTTGTTTGATTAGCAATGTAATGTTTAAGGGAATTTGTAGCATTAAATCATGTATAAGTTCAACGTTATGTTTTAGCTACCCACTTTCAGTAGATGGGTACAATAAAGAATGTAGTTTGGCCTCATGTTCACTTGGAAATGAAGCTTTTTCTGTTAACAACTTTTCAAGTTTTTAAAAGTTTGACCCTAAGTAATGCAGTGGAGCATCATGATACGAGGTAACATCTAATCCTAACACCCAGAATTGCCTTCCACTTATGTTTTATGACTACTTATTTAATATTTGTGAACAAAATTCGCTCCTCCCACCACTTCCAGCAGGTATGATTTACCCCTTTATTGCAGGTTGTCTAATCCAAGAAGCTACAATGTGTTCTCAGTTATCGTTATTGCGGTCAAGTGATTGTCAACCACATCTAGCAGAGTTATGATTCAATTATCGAACAACGAAAGCCTCTATACCAAGCATTACCCCAATATGTTTACTTGTTGTTTTAACTTAGTATGGTTTTTAAGAGCATGTAAAGCTCAGTTTAGTGTTCTTGTGTTTTTGTTTTTTAGGTTGTATGTCGTATTTTAATTAATGCAAATTTTTTCGATGTCAAAAAAAACTACTTCCTCCGTTCTAAAATAAGTGAAACACTTCTCTCATTTATGTGAGAGCTTTTTGAGACAAGTGTTTCACTTATTTTGGAACGGAGGAAGTATATGAGAAAAAGATTACAAGTACTACGGATGCTTCCTAAATAGATTTTGTTAACGAGCATTTCTTCTAACCCAAAGCACAGAAATTCTCCTATAAAAGACTAACCAGAGGGACTTTTTATCCATAGTCGGAACACTAACACAACCCCTCCCTCCAACTATTGTTTTCCTCTCTCAAAGATATGCACATGAAGCTCTCTCTTCATCCTTGCTTTGGTCTTATTGATAAAAACACAAGTGGACAAAGTTATTCACGAGACTCAGTACATGGACAAAGCATCAGATAAAGAGAAGTACGCAATACTTTTAAAATCTGATCGTAATAACAACCCCCATCAAAGAATTGAAAAACAAGGCTCTCTACGAAACTTCTGGACCCCAAGCCATCGAGTGCTCTGTAGCCCGCCGGCGGCCATTTCAATTCTCCGGTCACCGGCGAGCCCCTAATCTCTCCGAGATCGTCTATATATCTAATTAATTTTCACTTTCCGGGCTTATTTTCCGGGTTTGCATTTCTTTACCTCTCGTTTGTTGCACTTGGTCAACTGTTTTATTTCTTCTATTCCGGGTTGGTGTCTCTGTTGTTGTGTGGTGATTCGGAGTTTGTCCGGTATTGATTGAGTCCTCTGGTTCTGATTTTCAAGTTCAAGGAGTTTTATTATCGTTTTTCTCTCTTTAAGATATATTGGTCTTTCTTGAATAAGAATAGTGTGTGTTTTTTCCTGTTATTTTGTTGGTGAACTTGGTTCTGAAATCTGAATCTTGTGTCTTAGTGGGTAGTTACTAAATATGGTTCGTATATATTGAGGATATGGGGGATGAATTTACGCTTTCTTCTATAGTATTTCATCATATCAATGAGTTGGATGAGGATGATGAGGATGTGGAGGAGTTGTTTGAACGATTTTCAGGTCCAGATGAGGTTATTCCATTTGTAGAATCGCTTAAGCAGGAGGGAAATCGGCTTTTTAAGTTAAATGAATATTCCAATGCTTATGTTAAGTATGAAAAAAGCTATCAAAGCATTATGTGTTGTGCATCGTCGGTAGTATGCGATGACATCAATACGTGTGATGATAGTTCTCTCATTCGAGAACTAGCAATTCCTCTACATCTAAATCTTGCCGCTTGTGCATTAAAACTAAATAAATTGAACATTGCTACTCTGGTTTGCTCTATGGTCTTGGGAATCGATAATAAGAATGTCAAAGCGTTTTTCAGAAGGGGATTAGCATTTAGGAAAATGGGATGTTTACAAAAGGCTTATGAGGATCTCAGAAAAGCTTGGGAGTTAGATTCGCATAATAAGGAAATAACTAAAGAAAAAGTAAGCTTGGAACAATCTCTCTGTCAAAAATCGGAAGTAGAAGGAGATAATCTACCTAGTGACAAAGGAAGTAAGAGCTCAGACACTCAAGCTCAAGGTATATGTGTCGTTGGAGAACAAAGTTCTAGAGCGCAGCAAATAAGCAAGAAAGACCAAGCAAGAGTTAGGTTGAATAGAGAGGGGGAAGAAAGTCCAATGGAGATATGTAGCATGGGGATGAATAGGGAAAAGTGTGATTCAAAAAGGAAAAGAGTGTTGGAGCATACAGAGGGGATTAGTTCTTCAGAAGAAAATGTGGTGCATTGTGCTAACCTTGGGCCACGCCTCCCCCCTCTGACAATGAAGGTTGCGTATGACTCTACTAAAGGTGATATGAATTACAATGTAAGTCTAAAATCTCTCTGCCCTCCGAAACAGGTAAACCCCAAATCGCCATATATTCAAAAAGGTAAATTCCACATTGCAATGCTCATTTGGTTATGTCACTTATTATAATAGAAATAGATCTTCCAAGTTTCTTAACATCTCTCGGGAGGATATAGGAAAATTGCAACAAGGGAAGGTGATGCATTTTTATCACCCTTACATGAGGTTGATGTCTATTTGTATCTCCCAGCCTAAAAACTATATCCAAAAAGAGGCCCCCCATAAACAAAATTTGAGGGAAGAAGAGGTCTCTTGCTCAGTGAACTTAGTGGGAATTGTTCCTCAGGAGCCGGGCTCCATGGAGCACACAGGATATAAGCAGGATGGTGGAGATAAGCTAGAAGAACTTCCATCGGGAGCAGCACTACAAAGACACAAAGCATGTTATGTAAAAGATCGAAGTGCGGGTTCAAATCGGAAAGGGCATGAATCGGTTGCAAAGAGGAGAGCAAAGAAAGGAAGCTAGAAGGAGAGCATTGCGGATTGCAAGGTGCCATTCGAGGAAGGCGCCGCCTAAAACCACTGAGATCCTTCAAAGGCCCGTGGTCGAGAAGCCAAGGTTTAGCAATCGACGGAGTGAAGGTTCACCTCCTCTTCGGCATGTTCGATGCAAGCGCCAGCCAGGGTGTTCTATTCCTAGTGATGTGTCCCCTCCCCCTTCCAAAAAACTTTGTACTAAAGTATTAGTTAATAAGGGCACTCTTGTATTTTGATGTTTTTATTTTAATGTATGATCTTGTTGTCAAAAAAAAAAAAAACCCCAACAAATAAATTTACCTATCCGCTAATATTTAATTCAAGAGCTTTTAGGTAAATTAATGGGAGTTTGAAGAGAGAGGGAAATGAAATAGAGAAGAGAGATATTTAGTTAGTGAATGGGGAAGAAAGTTGTCTGGAAGAGCTCTATTGCAATTTCACGAGGCAATTCACATCAATGTAATGAAAGTAAAGGGCCTACGAGGCTACGACAATGACAAAACGGACGGAATAATCGACCCGTTATAGTAGAAAAAAAAGGAAAAGGGGAAAATGTAATATCCCGAAATTATTGAACTTGATTAATTATGTAATTAAAAAGATAAAATCTTATTTAATAATAATTATAAGCTAAATGAACATGTTATGAAGTTTGTGGCTAAATGAAATTAAAATTTACTATAAGTAGAGTTCGGCTAACAATTACAAGTAATGAATTAATGTAATAACAATTTTGGGTTTAACAACAACAAAGAAGAAAAAAAGAGAGGCCCCCCCCCCACCACCCCCCACACACACACACGGCAATTCCACCCAACACCCCCACAGCTCACCTCCCCTATTTTTCCTCTTAGTGTCCTACTCTAGTTTGCCTATGGGAAGAAACACCAGTAATCTTCAACCCACCTCCACCTTTCTCTCCAGAATTTCATCAATAAATTGCCTAAGGTATTGAATTCACAACTCAAAAACAACAAATATTACTAAGTCTCTTAAAATCTCTCTCTCTCTCTCGTGCTCTGTCTGTCTGTCACGCTGCTCATCGAAGTCCGACGAACTTCGCGCCACAACCACCCGCGCAGCGACTCTCCTCCGATGACCAGTCATCCTCGCCGGTGACCCTACGCCGCTGCTGCAACCCCGTCGCTGCTCCCTCTTTCTTCTTTCGTTTTCCTCTATTCGTCCTCCCCTGCGCTGCCCCTGCTCGCTGCTGCTTCCCTCGCTCGCACCACCCATCTGCTGCTGTAGCGTCGCCGGAACCACGCCGCACCACCAGCCAACCAGTTCGCCGGAACTCCGTCGCTTTTCTTTCCCCCCGTGTTGCGTTGTCTTCGCTGCTCCAAGCAGAGCAGAGGTATAAACGTACCTCTTAAACTTTTATTTTGATTCTTAGTTTGTAAGTTTAAGCCCAAGTTTCCTTTATTAATTAGATACAAATTGGGCCTAGAAACTGATTTGTTTAGCTAAACCATGTTAGCTTAATTTAATTATATTATTGGGCTTAAAATCAGAATTACTTAGTTAAACTACTTAGGGGGCGTTTGGTTGTCATGGGGTAAAGGGGTGGAATCAAGAAAGGGGTGGAGGGGGAAAGGAAAGTGAAACCCTTAGATTTAAAGAGATGTTTGGTTGGTAAATACTCATTCCATGTTTCTTCCTCCTCTCACCAATTTTCCACCATAGCACCACTATTAACACCCCTTCTCTCTTGCCACGCTGAACCGGCGCCACCCTTCCCCACCACCTGTCCCCCGCCAACCTTCCCCATCACCTGTCGCCGGCTCGCCGCCAACCTTCCCCATCACCTGTCGCCGGCTCGCCGTCAACCTTCCCCACCACCTGCCGCCGCTCCAACCCCTTCCCCTTACGCCGCCGTCGCCACCTTTTCTACATATTGTCTTATGTTTTAAAGGTTGTATTCAAGGTTTTGAAGTTCGAATTCGACCATGAAAATTTCAGATCTAGAGTTTTCATGGTCGAATTTGACCATCTAAATCTATAAATAATGAATGATAAGAGGTATTTGCCCATTATTCCATGTTTTTTACAACAAAATTCTAGGGTTTATGGGTAAGTGGTGGTTTATGTGGTGGGGTTTTCGGGTGGTAATGGGTGGTGTTTGTGGGTTCGAATTGTTTCCGGGTGATTGTGGTGGTTTTGTGGGTGGGCGTGTAACGCGGTTAGTGGTGGGTGTGGGTTGCGCGGTATTGGTGGCTAGGTGAGCGGCGCGGTTTTGGGTTGGGGTTGTTTTGGTCGCTTGGCAGGCGTTGTTGGTGTTGGGTGGGGCGGTGTTGGTGGCTGGGTGGGTGGTGCGGGTGTTGGGTGGGGCGGTTGTGGTGGCTGGGTGGGCAGATCTGGTGGCTGGGTAGACGGTATGGGTGGAGGAGTCAGGTGTTGGTTAGGTGGTTGCATGCAAGTGGTGGTTGAGTGGCCAGGTAAGGTGGTTGTTGGGTGGTCAAAATGATGATCAATGATAAGTCAAAGAAAGGGTAACTGAAACCTTGGGGGGTGGGAGGGAATGAGAGTAGAGAGGCTTTGGGGGTAAGGAGAGGGTAAAGGTAATCATTAAATTGAGTAAACAAACAAAGTAAGGGAATGGAATGATTTAATTCCCTTACCCTTTCCAGAAGACCCTCAACCAAACGCTCCCTTAGTTAATAAGTTGGGTTAACCTTATATTAAGGACTAAACTAATTTTGCTATGATACAACTAGTTAATTTTTATTATTCTTATTATATGAAATTATAATTGAACATTGGAAACACGTTAGTTTATATAAATGACTCTCAATGACAACTACTATAATATATTAGTGTTAATGTTTTTAGATAATTAAATTAATGATAATAATCTAGCTAGTTAAGTAATAATCATGTCGAATTGGTAGTTAAACATAAGCGGGTATTTTAGGCCCTGTTCTTTTGAACTTATTTTTATTGAACCGAACCGAACTTATTTTATTTTTCTTTGAACCGAACTTATTTTCGTCGAACCGAACTTATTTTTACTTATTTCGCCGAACCGAACTTATTTTTACTTATTTCGCCGAACCGAACTTATTTTACCGAACCGAACTTATTTTTCTTTGAACCGAACTTATTTTGGTACGAACCGAACTTATTTTCTTTGAACTAAATCGTATTAACATAATATTATCAATACTTATTATTATTATTTTATTATTTTATAATAATAAATAATTATAAAAATAATAAATAATAATAATAATAATAATAATAAATAACAAATAATAAATAATAATAAATAATAAATAATAATAAATAATAATAACAAATAAAAAATAACCCACCCGCCCACCACCCCCTCCCTCAACCCCATGCCCCCCACCCCCTCCCCCTCCCCTACTCCACCGTCGTTGCCTCCCCACCCCCCCCACCCCCTCCCCTTCCCCGTCGCCGTTCCTCGTCGTTGCTCCCCCCACCTTCCCTCCCCTTCCTCGCCGCTGCTCCCCCGCGATTTCTTCTCACTCCTCCCCGTCGTTTTCCCCCCGCCAAGTAGATCATCCGAAGCTTTGGCTTCGCCGCCGTTCCCCCCGTCTCACTTCGTGTTCGTTCTTTAATTGGAAACAAGAATGAGCAAGATCCAAAAAAGACGGGGAAACGACGGAGGAGTGAGAAGAAATCGCGGGGAGGGGAGCAGCGACGGGGAAGGGGAAGGGGAGGGTAGGGGCGGGGAAGTCGACGGGGAGCAGCGGACGGGGAAGGGGGTGGGGTGGGGAGCAGCGACGGGGAAGGGATGGGGTGGGGGGGTGGGGAGCAGCGACAGGGAAGGGGAGGGGGTGGGGGGGCAACGGCGGTGGAGTAGAGGGGGAGGGGAGGGTGGTGGGTGGGGTGGGGTTGAGTGGAGGGGGTGGGTGGAAGGGTTGACTGGGGTGAGGGGGTGGGTTAGATTAGGGTTAGGGATTAGGGTTAGGGTTTAAATAATAATAAATAATAATAATAATAATAATAATAATAATAACAATAGTAATAGTAATATTGAAAATAAAAATAATAATTACAACATTAGATAAGACTAAACTTATTTTTGCTGAACTGAACTTATTTTTGCTGAACTGAACTTATTTTGGCTGAACTGAACTTATTTTTGCTGAACTGAACTTATTTTTACTTATTTTTGCTGAACTGAACTTATTTTTACTTATTTTTGCTGAACTGAACTTATTTTTGCTGAACTGAACTTATTTTTACTTATTTTTGCTGAAAATAAGTCCAAAAGAACAGGGCCTTATTGACGATAATATAAACTTCACTCATTAGTTTAGTTTGGTGATTCGTATTTAAAGTTAGAATTATAATGTTGTTATAACGATAATTAGTGAAATACTCTTTGTGTACTTATAATTAAAGAAATGAAATAATTAGATTATGAAGGTCATGGTTACAAATTATTGAACATGGATTATAAATCAAGATTATTTAATTATTATTATCACCTCAATGTAGCTTTTATGTTTAAGAGATGTTAAGAATAATAAAATGAATTATTAAATCAAGACTATGATTATTTACACCTAAGTATAACTCGTTTAATTAGGGAAACTTTATTAGTAATGACATAAGTACCATAACGGTCTAATGAAAGAATATTTAAGAAAAGCTTAAGTCTAATGAATTGGTAATGAATTTTATTATTTAATTCTTGATTAGATTAAAGGAAGGAATATTACAAGTCTCCTCGGCTATCAAGAAACTTAACTAAGATATCAGGTAACGTCTACTGCTAACACCCGAACTCCTCTTCCAACTATGATTTGTGATGCTTTATACGATGTTTATGCGATATTATTTATGGTGTGCGGGATATGAAATGTTTATCTATGTAACCAATGTTTATTAAATGATTTGATGCTATGAAGTATGACGACTTTGATGTTACGAAATGATTACGATTATGTTTTAAGATTTATGATTACGATTATGTAATGTAATTATGATACGTAAAAGAAACGAAACACGATAAAGTTAAGAGAAAGAGTATTAAGTTATGTCGGGTCGTGCACGTACCTTCTGGCGGCAACGCCACCTTCTGATGGGGGACAACGTCCTCGGTGGCACCCGCATTATGACATTATGCCACCTTCTGATGGGGGACAATGTCCTTGGTGGCTCTGCCTTCTGTTACTATTGGCATTATATGCCACCTTCTGATAGGGGACAACGTCCTCGGTGGCTTTTGCCTTCTGATACGATCTATGGCATTATATGCCACCTTCTGATGGGGGACTTATGTCCTTGGTGGCTTTGCCTTCTGTTATACTCGCCAAGTAACCAATGGAAGTTTTTCTGACAATAAAATATGATAATGGAGACTATATATAATGAATGACAATGCAAATGACATAAATTCCCAATTCGAAGTGTATGTTTATGAAATGGTTTGACGATATTCTTCTCTCTCTGTTTGCAACTAAAATGATTTGGAAGTGAATTTACGTTGTTAGAGTAGTATGTTACTGAGCCTTGGCTCGTGACGTTTTGTTTTCTGTGTTAGGTATGCATATGAAGATGGAATGGCGTAGCAGTGAATAAATATTAACTTTAAGTTATGCAACTATGATTGTTAAGTATTATAAGACCGCTTACACTAATTATGAAACTTAGTTATGTATTAAGTTAATTACATATATTCCTAGAATAATCATTATGATATGTTTAGTTTTATGAAAGAATGTTGCCTTGTGCCTTCCTAACGGGAGGTATGGCAATAATGCGTCGACTAAGCTAGGTCTTCCGCTGCTAATAACTTAATTAATTCGCCTAATAATGATGCTTAGGAGTCGGGGCGTTACAGAAAAGAGGTAAAAAGAAAAGAAAAATCAAGTGATTGGCACATGAACCGCCAGACTTTTTTGGTCAACTCCTATACTCAGGCCACTAGTACCTTTTAACAGCAAAAAAAATATAAGGTAGTTTTTTGTCAAGTTTTGTTTATTAGGTACTTTTTTTTGCAAAAAGTTGTTTCTATTAAGTAGTTTCTGGTAAGTTTCCTTAATTTTATTGGTTGAACAATGAGCACGGTTCCAATTAATGTTGTTTTACTTTTTTTGTTAAGAAAAGAAGGAAGAATCATTTACTTTTCAATTAAGGTACAACATTAAACACAGATCATATATATTCCATTTTTCATAATCCCCGTAAAAATGAGGAACGTAAACTATATAATTCCACAGAGAGAGTAATCATACTCCACATGTTTTGTCCTTTTTATATTTCAGATTTTCATGTCTTGTGTAACTCCACCTTAAAAGGTAATTGTTTACATTAAAGAGGTCACTTCTTAAGTTAAATGAGACACTTTAATGTAAAGGTCACATTTTATCTTAAAGTGATCACTTCCACTTTCAGGAGGCTTGACCTCTTTAGATCAAAAAATTACCTCTGTCTTACCATAAAATATAATAAGACAGTCTTATATGAGAATTTGTATTTAAGTATAAACATGTAAAGAGGTGCTAGATCTAAAACAAATAAAAAAATTATTATTAACCCGGAGAAATTGCCCAACAAAACACTTTTTCTTTTTGATGTAGAAAGAGTCACAAATGTTATAGACGGAATTTGATCCTAGGTCTTGAATACCAACTCCCAAAACTTTAACCAACTAAGCTAAGCCCTCTGTTTCTTTTAAATTGCTACATTGTATGGGCACGGTTTTCAAGACGTTTTTTTATTCTTAGCATCTCTTATTCATTTTAAGTAAAAATTGTAAAAAATTGATATCTATACATCGATAAGAATCTAATGCGACTACACATGACTATATTTTTTCTTATAAAAATTATCAAAATAATCGGTCAAAGTTGGTAGTTCGATTTTCCAAAATAGAAATGTAGCAATTAGAAAGAAAAGAAGTACATCCCAATAAGAAAATAACACACCGTGCCATGCTCGTGGGTGTAAACTAGTTTAGTTGGTTAAAGTTTTGAAAAGTGACACTCAAAACCCGTAATGCAATCCCGTCTATATCATTTGTCATTGTTGCTCCGCAATATGTTAAAAAACACCTTGCCATGCACGTTTTTATTTAAGAGTCGGTCAGCCATACACATAATGACATAAACACATTGTCATTATTGGATTGGGGAAATACACACATTATACACGTTGTATCATTAAATTCTATTTAACATATCGAGCAATACAACACATCAAAGAAGATTTGTCAGGATACGGCACTTAAAGCCTGGAATCTTCTAGGATGGCCGCAGACTCTCCCATATTCCAATACTCATTAAGGGTATGTTCTCCTCGGCATAAAACAACTCAACCGAATCAATCGAACCGAATCGAATTAAATTGAATTGAATTGAATGAATCAAGCGAACCAATTGAATTATAACTAATTAATTGTAATGATTATCATTTAGGAAGAATCGAACCGAAGCGAAGTGAATTGAATCAACCAATCGGCCGGATCGAATCGAAAATAAGTTGGGGAGAATGCACCTAAATACGAAGTTTATTTATATTCTACTATATCTATCAGTTTGAGAAAGGTATCAATCCTTAATTTTGCTTATAAAAAGGTATAGTGGGTGTTTCATGTTTCGTAAGTCGTAACTATAGTAATTGACTTATTAGTTATTAGGTTACATTTTCATTGGTGTTTGGCTTTTAGGTAGATAAAAAACCGACTTTTTAGCCAAATGCTAATAATAGTAGATTCTTTTATTAACTTTTGGCTTTTGGATCTATTTTACACTAAGCAATTAGCATTAATAGCTGATTTTACCAAACAATTTTATAAATATCCAAACATCCATTAGCCAAAGAACCAACATAAACAAATAATAAATACAGTCCATCAAACCAGCCAAGTAAAAGAGACAACAACCAACGGCCAAATACCCCCGTAAAATAGAAATATTAAATATTAATTACACCCGTTGACGTGTGATTTGTCATACATTCATAAATTAATACTCGGAGAATGTTTAGGTAGCCCTATGGTTTGATCAGTTGGTCTTGCAAGAGACCGCCTACTTTTAATTTAAAATTAGGCAACGGCTCAAGCTTAATATTAAGAAGTGAAAAGACCATCTTTCTCAATATGGTAACTAGTTAAATCTATTTAGTGACCAGTTTAATCTATTTAATGACCAGTTTAATTCATTTAGTTCTCACATTCTTTAATCCATTTAGTGACTAGTTTAATCCATTCGGTAAAACCGCCGACTTAATTTATAAAATTATTTGTTGTAGTTCGAGATTCAAAGGAAAACAAAGGAAGGAGAAGAGAAGGGACGACTAAGTTGGTGCAAGATGTCTAGTGATAGTGTTGGGTTATGGTGAGACGGATGGGCTTGTTACGAGAATGCAGGCTTGAGTTTGTCTAATTTTATGTTATAATTAGACCGTCTATTCTAATAATTTGTGTGGTTTGATAACCCTCATGAGAAAGATAAAGAGAAAGTGATATTAAGTTCAATATATTGGAGAGAGAAAATATCCCTTTAACTATTACGTTTATTATACTTTCTCTCTTTCTCTCTCATGATGATTGCCAAACCTTAGGGTCACTCTATCATTGTCCGTTTTCCATATTCGGTATTACTTTTGACCAATAAGAATTGATTTTGGTGGCACATTTAATGTTTTTGTTGTTTAATAATGGAAACTTAACAACTATTTGGGACGTTCTAAAGAGGAAATTTTTGGCAATTAAAATGGGATGGAGGAAGTACCAATTTAGGAATGTATTGAATGTTTAGTTGCAACCCTTATGATTGCTGCTGCATAAATCATTACTAAAAACAATTAGTATTATGTGCATCGTATGTACAATAGATTTATTATCAAACCAATACACTTTAAGTCAAAATGGATCACTTTTAAGTCAAAATATGTCGCTTTTGAAGTCACGAGAGGTCGCTTTAAATCAAATGGTAACTTTTAACCTTAAATGGGTCACTACTATATAACTATATAAGTAAAACTGACCCATTTAGGACAAAATGTTATCCCTGTTGTACAATAAATTACAACAATAAATTATTGTACATCCGTCTCATACAAGAGTTTTTTGTGTTACCAAAATATATTTACTTATTGTTTACTAACAAATATTTTGTCATTTAATCTCTTTTTCATACTTTTCCTATTACTACATGTAATAATAGATGGTAATGTAAAGCTATGAAGAAATAAACACATGTTTGAAAATAAATTTTCATAATTATGTACATTAAGATGAGTTTTTTTTTTCTTATAAAACAATAATTAAAATTCATTAATTATCGTCATTTATAACGGGGTACTCAATAGCTTGTAAGGAACTAAATTTTTTATAGATCATGCTTTGTGGTAGTGTATTAGTGTGTATGTGAGTCATTTATTACTCGACAATACATGTGCATCTATTTGTATATTAATTCAATTATCAGCTGATTACAAATGAAGATTATTCTATCGTGGGAGATGAAGTTTGTTTAAAATCTTTGGCAGAGGAGTAATTCTATTTAATCTGATATTTTGTATTTAAAATATTTGTGCATAAGTGCATTAAATATCAATAACAATAACCACATGTCCAGTTGTCCACACATTATATCCCAATTCCTCGGATCTATAAATAAAACCCTCAGCTAGACTAAAACCCTCAACCACACCACAATCAATGCTAAGTCACTTAAGCAAAAACATCAAAATGAAACACCTCTTCCTCACATTAGCAACCACCACCACCCTCCTCCTCCTCCTCTCCACTCCACCAACCACCACCGCAGCCAATGCCGCCGACAACACCGTTTACGACGTAATAGGGGAGCCACTACAGGCCGGCCAGAACTACTACATGGTGCCATATGACTACTCAGACGTAGGGGGTGGTGGCCTTACATGGCTACAAAAAACAAAGGTCGCTTGTGCTCCTTATTACGTGTCTCAAGAAAAGGTCAACACAAACTTCGGCCAACAAATAGCTTTCTACCCTCAAACCACAAGACAAGCGATATCACTCTGTCCTCCAACCTCAATATCGTGTTCAGCAGTTTTACACCACCCGGCAAGCGCCCGGAACGTCGAATGTCCGGACCGTGGCTGCCGATCCAGCCACCCGCCTCAACCTCATCGAGCTTCGAGGCAAGCAGAGGAACAAGGGATTTAAGAACTTGGTTCACCATTGAAGAGGCTGACGATGGTGGTTACAAGATAAATTATTGTCCTAGAAATAGGAGAACTGATTGTGGAAGTCTTGATATTGTTTCTCTTGATTTTGGACGTTGGTTGGGTGTCAATGCTACGAATGCTCTTAAGTTTGTGTTCGAGAGTGAGGAGTTCTTCCTCAACAAAGCATTGGGTACTAAAAGCTATGCAGCATGAGTGATATCCTTGCTTGATTAGCAATGTAACGTTTAAGGGAATTTGTAGCATTATATCATGTTTAAATTCAACGTTATGTTTTAGCTACCCACTTTCTGTAGATGGGTATAATAAATTATGTAGTTTGGCCTCATGTTCACTTGGAAATGAAGCTTTTTCTATTAACGAATTTTGAAGATTTTAAAGTTTGACCTCAAAAAATGAAAATATACCAATCCAAATGTAACCTTATTTTATAAATAGAATCTTCAAACCAAAAACACATAAAAAATTTATTAACAAAAACGAAACTTTATAATAGCAAAAAAATGTTATTTTTTTAAAGACAATGTAAGGTAGGCAGTGTATAATGTGTGTCAGATCACAAATGTTCAGCACATAAGTCTCAGACAGGGATAACTGTGATATTTAAAATATTTCTCATCATTCACACCAATAATTCTACACTGCCAAAATTTTAATTATTCATGATAGTAAAAACTATCAATTTTCAAACAAAAAAATACAATTTTTTCATGTGAAATTAGCCTCAGACCGTCCTAGTACACAAATATCAACAATATACAAGATTAAAATCTTGCATTTGCTGCAACCAACCATAAATCATCATTGGCAAATATTTTTGAAACGTAAAATAAGAATTAAATTACCAAAAAAATTAGACAAGATTTAGAAAAAGAAAGAGGACGCATCAGATCTTCCTATTCAATAATGGTGAAGATCATCGTACCCAGAAAATAATTCTGGGTAATCACTCCAATAAAAATGGCATCATTTGGCCTCTTTAGGAGAGAGAAAATGAAACGAACAAAAAAAGAAAACGGCGAATTTGCGAATTGAAACTGTTGTGTATTGATTGAGGGTTTTGTGGTATATATACGTGCAAAATATATTTGGGAAATTTGGTGAATTAGGGCTTTATGATAATTTGGAGTGTTAACAATTTGGGAAAGATGACGGCAAATGGTTTTTATTAGGTTGAGGCCCAATTTAAAGGAAAGAATTAACCTATTGAAGGGTGTTCTTTTGATATCATCATTTACTAACAACTTAGGCTCTCTGCTCCTTACCTTATTTTCACCTATTTCATAAATAATAGATTCACCTAAGTTGACTAATAAGTTCATCCAAGGACAATAAACAGCTACAATAAGTTCAAATAAGTTATGTTTTGTTAAGAACGATGATCAAGATAAGATGGATGAGCACAATAACTGCACTGGAGTCTACATAGACAAGCAAATCTTCAGTTTGTTGACAAGCCAACAAACTCAACTGGAAAAAAATAAAGGCTCAACTAGAATATAGCTCAAGAATAAATTTTTGTATAAACAGGATGATGGTTTTTCTCTTTCTTCATTCATTCAGTTCTTTATCCTTACATCTACTATTTCTTTGTAATAAATTCTCTCTCTTTACATTTTATCAATGAATTAATTTGTAGGTCCTCAGCTTCCCAACGTAGAGTAATGAGGGAGAAATCTCCCGCGTCTTCTAAGTACTTCAGTTCATCTAATTTTTCTTTCTAATATATTTAGGGCCAATAAATTCAAATATTCAGTTCAGGACTAAATAAGTCCACATGAATTTGCACTTTAAACAAGTGAAAGTTAAGTTAATAGAATGCACCCGTAGGCCGTAGCTGAAGTGTGTTGGTGTACAATACAGATACTTGCTCCACACTGATTTAGTTACTAGATTGCGAGCGACCACACATAGATCTAGCCATCATACTCTTCTATGAAAAATGTCATAAACACTTCAGATTAAATTAGCTGAAAATGGAAAAGAAAGCATACTAACTCAAGCTCATTTCGTCATAACACTTCGAATTAACTTAAATGAAATTGCAAAAGAGACCATATTGATTCAAGCTCATTTCGACTAGATGTTATCGACGTAATTTCAAGATCCAAAATTAAGTAAGCTGCTGCACTACCAGATTATATAGCATGATTACCTTTTCAATTCTGATTTCTAGACTAAAAGGGAGGCTCTAGCATTCATGATCAACTGGATGCTTGAGCAAATCAATCAGCTGTATTAGCTCAGCAATAGTACTTCTTTTTCCTATTATTCTTCATATATAGAAGCACCTTGATGGGATAGTAGAAGTACCTTAAGTCATCATTTCAAGAAAATCTAGAAGCTCAGTATAATTGAGCAAAGAGTATTATTAATCTAAATTTATTATGCTTTACTTGACTGTTGTAGGATCAATCTTTTGCCCCCTCATGTTTGTCTGTCTTTCTGTAATTTCAAGCACAGAAAATCCGTTTTTCTACTGTGATACATCAAACTGATTCACCCTATGCTAATGCATATGCCAGTAACAGAGAACTCAGCATTCTAGTGTAGAAGTAAAAGACAACACATATATACATGAAAAGTATTCTCAAACGCAAGAGACAGATGAATAAAATTCATGTCAGAAGTAAGGACCATAGTATTAAGAACAAAAGTGTGAAGATTGAAAATGGAAGAGGTTGTATGGAAAAAGTAAATGAGGATGAACTCTCTACAAGCAGATGTTGTGGAAAAAAAAAAACATTAATGTAAAACATATTTCCGAAAAGAAGTGGAAAATTTGACAGGAAAATTGCAAGAGTCATGCTTGAAACAAATGATTCTCATAGCATACTTTCCAGCTGAAGTCTTCTGCAACATCTGAACTTCCATCACCGTTGCTTAATTTGAGACGTGGACTAGTTCCCTCAGACGGGGACTTTTCTGCATCTTTTGAGCTGATCCTGCCTTCATTGTGGAGTAGTTTTGTAGTCTCAGAGGCATCACCAGCAATTTTATTAGAATTAATGTCCGCGACCTCAGGGCATGAATAAGACGCACAGGCATCACTGCTACCATCGGCATTATCTTCTTCATCAGATAAGCATCTGCAGCATTCTAATTCATCCATTTCAAATATACGACTAGCTAATCCTTCTCTCCATGATATCCTAACTTCAGACTCAAGAGCCTCAGGAGAAGTCTGACTATCCATGACTTTTCGGAACATAGTAAAGTCAATTGAACTATCTGGTCTAATCAGCGGATTAAACTCAAAACTCATTCTAGCTGAATCATCCACCATTGGTATCTCACATTCTGGAGACAAGCTTACTCTTCTAAGAACTTCGTTTACTGAATCAAGTTCACTTTCAAACCAAAGTCTAGATATCTCGTCTCTACTCAAATGGGACAATACATGGTTTGGTAAGCTTGAATTTGACTGTGGAGTTTGAATAACATTTCCACTTCCTATTGAATTTACTGAACATGGGGTGGTTTCTGTTTCATGATCATGCTGATATTTGTCTTGTTTAGGGGACACTTCAACCTTAGAACTTGGCGCAAAAAGAGGAGAAGTTGTGGAGGGACTACACACCAAATGATCGAATGAAGGCCCCAAGAGACCTCGAAATCCAGAGCTCCGACTTCTACTACTATGAGAATCAGTGGTGGCATCACTTGCAGTGGTTGTACTGTTACTCCTATTGCCAAACTCCGAGGAAAAGCCAAGACTTGATGAAGGTGAAGACGAGCCACTAATCGATTTGGAAGGCACTGACATCTCACATTCATTCAACCTCGCCCCACTTTTACCATGATCATTATCTTTGTCTGTGCTCCTCCTCTCATCACAAGGAGATAAAATCCACTGCATTGAAGCCTCACTAGGAGAAGGAACTAGAGAAACTCTAGGCTTGTTGAAACACCCTACAAAATTCTCATCTTCACTAAGAAACACCTTAGTTTTACTGGATCCAAACAAGTCATTATCCCCAATAGTGAGTAATCCTTTAGGCCTACATTTCCTCTTGTCACTCACTCCTGAAAGAACATGACCAGCAGCATAACAAGTATTCGGTGTCGCTTTCACTACCGATGTCGATCCACCATGTATCTCAGGCGAAACCGATGCCTGAATAGGTGGAATAGGGCTGCTTGTATCATACGAACTTGGTTCTTTCTCACCTAATTTAACAGACCCACATCCTATTTTATTCACAGGAGTAAAATTTCCAGCATTTTCACACAATTTAACATCATATCCAACAGAATTCTTCCTAAAACTATCAGAAAGATCAGATCTTGAACTGGGTTTTTTACCAGATTTCCAAGGGTAAAGACAAGGAGGGGGAGGTTTTTTTCTTCAACCTATGAACATTTCGAGAAGTGGGCTTTTCTGGGTTTTCCAAATTATTGCGCTTTTTCACTAAATTTCCTCCATTAACATTCAATTTTCCCTTTGAACGTTTAACATTAGGAGCTGATTTTGGAGTATTAGTACCCATAATTGATTTGGGTTTTTTATTACTGCCATTTTTAGAAACAGTAGAAGAATGATGAGAGAGAAAAAAACCTGAGACAACCAGTTGGACCTTCACTTGAAATCGAACAAGAAGAGAATGAAGAAGAACAAGAAGATGAAATGTTGAGATCCTTCATCTTCAAAGGACTTTGAATACTCTGCTGTTGTTGCTGCTGCTTTTTCTCTGTTTTACCAGCATTTTTTGATGCAGAAATTTTGGTGTTTATCATATTATGAAATTGGTTTGTTTTCACTTAGAATTACATTGACGAAAAGTGAAAGAAAAAATATGGGATTTGTTAGGTTGTTTTTGCAAGGAAAATGGTGAAAGATTGGGTAGTAGAAAACTAGAAATAGGAATTGAACTCTGAGTTTAGGAGTAGCAAGAAAGGAAGGAATAATGAATGTTTAATGTTTGATTTGATTTGAATTGAAGAGAGGGGTTAGAAACTTTGAAGTTTGCCCCTGGATTTTTGGCATAATTTCTGAAGAGGGTATCATGATGTCATATCACGTGTTTCCCTTTTTTTTTAGCCCTTTAACTTCTCATGGGTTTTATTGTTTTCGTAGGGTACCATAAGTTTCCTAGCTCTGTTTCATGGTTGAATATAGAAATTAGCAATAGTTTAAGGCCCGTTCGGCATCGCATCACGGTAGGTTTCCAGTTTTTGGTTTTATAAATATAGTAATATGATATAAAGGGTATAATAAACTTAAAATTACCATACTTATATTAAAAATGTCAATTCGAAAACTGACAATGTAAAACTGAAACTACTTTTTCGTTTTCATATATTTGTTTTTGGTTTTCAAAAAAACCGAAAACTGGAAACGTAAAACGATAACGAACGAGCCCTTAATTATGAAACTAGTTTCAGGCCCGGCCATGCCCCGCACTTCTATATTTCATTTATTACTTCCTCCGTTCCAAAATAAGTAAACACTGCTTTCAAAAAGCCTCTCACATAAATGAGAGAAGTGTTTCACTTATTTTGAAACGGAGGAAGTATTATTTTACATTGAAATTATAACACCAAATATTACTTGGTTTAGTGGTTAAGACATTATTACATGCTCGAGGGTCATGGGATTAAATCTTATACCATGCATCGTGGCGCAGCTTCCTTGTTGAGTATCATCCTCCTTTCCAAAGAAGAAAAACAGGCAATTCGAAGACCCCCGGAAAAATACTCTAATAATTCGAATGTTTGATGGTAGCCTAGGCTATATGGGGCTAATGAAGCGCCCGAAAAAAAATGGCAATTGAAGGGAGAGCTCTCCTTAATGATATCTACTGTAAGTACTTTATTGCTAGTTTCAATAATGTTGATGATCTCAATTATGTTTTAACGCAAGGGCCATGGTTAATTGATTATACTTATTTAACCATTCGAAGATGGACTCCAAATTTTATCCCCGAAGAAGCTTCCATCAACGTACTCACAACATGGGTCCGTATTCCCAACAACCGTCTCTGTTGAGTACTTTGACAAGGATTTTCTTAAAAAAATTAGTTCTAAGATTGGAAAAGTCATTAGAGTTGATAAATCTACAGTTTATGCTGAAAGAGGGTAATTCACTAGACTTAGCGTGAAGATTGACCTCACCAAACCTCTATTATCGAAATTTTGGCTCAAAGGGAAAATCTGGCGTGTTTAGTATGAGGGAATCAAGATGATTTGCTATAATTGCGGGAAACTTGTTCATAGCGAAGATTAATGTGCTCTAAACAAAGTTATGGAACCTATGGTGGTGGATCGAACTAATGACCATCTCAATGATGTTCAACTTCAGAACAAGCCAAAATCCAACAAGCCTGAATTAGATAGTGATTTTGGTTCTTGCATGTTGGTCAAAAAACCTGTTCGCAAGCGAGCTCCAAGAGTGGAGAAGAACCAGGTAGGTAACCCCAAAGATGCTAATGATTTGGCCAAAATGGTGCTGGAGATGGAATTCCCGCTAAAAATTCAATCTCCAAAATTCAAATCACGAAAAATAAGGGGGAAGGCTCGAGATTTGCTGCGTTAAATATGGAAATTAATGAAGAGGCTAATGATGATATCTTGGGGCAAAAAGATATTCATCTAGAAGATCTTAATTCTAGAGAATTTGTTAATCTCACTCGCAATGACTCGCAAGATGGGTCTCTTGATTTTTTTTGCAACAGTGGACTTGGGCGATGGGTCACCAAATCCTCAACAGCCCATCAAAGATAACCAAACCTTCTCTATAGGTAGTGAAGCTAAAGAAAAAAATATTGCCTTCCATAATAAAACCAAACAGAAAGCAAAAGATCAAAAATTAATCCCTACGAAGCCGCTTTTACAAAGCTTAACAAATACGAATCCTATTCAGGAAGGAAGTCCTACTAGTCCAACTTTCCCAAGGCCTGGCAAAGAAAATCATAAATATCACTTTCACGACCACAAACAAACTCCCTCGAAGCTGACCATCCAATGAACCTTCAAACGACATCTTCCCGGACAATTCCTCAACAGCCTCCACTCATGTTTCCCCCACCTTCGGATGTGATTATACTGAACATCCCTCTCGAGAAGATCCTATGCGTGGGGAAACCAATGGAGATGCCCTATCTGGGTATAGCCGACCCCCTGACTCACATCCTGGAAGTCAGAATAGAGACATGGATGGAACCAATACCAGAGCCCTTGGAACTAATAGTGACCCTATTGCTTTCAAATGAGATCAGCAGACTTTTTCGATTGTTAAAAGATGTGTACTTGAGTACTTTACCTTCTATTCCGTTATTAATGGAAGAATATATTCCAAACTTAGCTTCAAATTCCCTTCCTATTTCATGTATGGTTTGGAATGTGCAGGGAGCGGGTAGTAGAGCTTTTATGGTAGCTTTGAAAGAAATTGCTAACACACACAAACCAAACGTTATAGCTTTGGTGGAGTCACATATGGGAGGTAGCCAAGCGGAAAAAATTGCAAATTTTTTAAATTATGCTGGCCATACTAGAGTTGACGCCCAGGGATTTAGAGGGTATATGGATCTTCTGGCAACCGGATTTGGTCTCTGTCGAACCTATCCTAAAACACGATCAATTTATAACCATGGATATTAAAAGAGTGGGTGGTGAGCCTTGGTACTTTACAGCAATTTATGCCAGCCCCGATCCTACTAAGCGCCCTGAATTATGGCAACATCTACGTGATTTTGTGGCAACCAACAATAAACCATGGCTCCTTGCAGGGGATTTCAATGACACTCGCTTTGCTTGGGAACGTACTTCCGGTTGTTCGAAACTTCTAGATGCACTTCGCGTTTTAACGAATGGGTTGAAGATATGGGTTTATTGGAAGTTAAATTTTCAGGGCCTAGCCATACTTGGGCTCGTGGAAATTCTCTTGAAACTAGAGTCTGTGCGCGTCTTGATAGAGCGTTGTGTAATGGAGAATGGAGTTTAAAGTTTGCGAATGCAGTCTCGAAAAATCTCCCTACTATTCAATCGGATCATTGTCCGGTGCTCATATCTCCTAATGGGTTCGCGTCGTTAACAAGTATTAATAAACTTTTTAGGTTCCACGCTGCTTGGTTGTCTCATGAAAAGTTTGGAGACTTTATGGAACAAAACGGACAAATCTGCTCCTCTGGTTCCTCATCTTGCTCTCATGGCGAATAAATTACAAGACTGGAATAGTAATCAGTTTCATAATATATTCAAACAAAAACGTACTCTTATGGCTCAAATAGCAGGCACACAACGTTGTCTGGATGTGTCGAGGTCAAGAGACCTTATAAAACTTGAAGCTAAACTTAGAAAAAATATTGATGAGGTACTTGCCTAAGAGGAGATGTTGTGGTATCAAAAGTCGCGTGTGGAATGGATTCGTGATGGTGACAGAAACACGACCTTTTTTCACCTGAGTACTATTGCTAGAAGATAGCGTAATCGTATATCTGCTATCAAAGATTCGGCTGATGGAAATTGGTTACCTAACAAGGAAGACATCAAAAATAATGTGGTTGATTATTTCACAAAATTATTTGCTGATGATATTGACACAAATTACGTTGAACTTCCTGTTGACGTCTTCCCTGAATTCTCGAATAAAGATTGACACAGTCTGTCTCGCCCTTTTACTAAGTGTGAAATTGAAACGGTGGTTAAAAATATGGGCGCCCTTAAAGCTCCAGGCCCTGACGGATACCAGGCGCTATTCTTTCGAAGCATCGGGACCTAGTTGCGGGCATAATGTATATAAACCGGTGTTTGATGTTACTGAGGGGAAAGGTATGCCTAATAATCTTAATGATACCTTTCTTGTTTTAATTCTCGAAAATTAATAATTCGGAGTTAGCCTCCCAATTCCGCCCTATTGGTTTGTGTAATGTGATTTATAAAATAATCACAAAATGTATTGTCAACCGCATTAAACCAATGATGACTCACTTAAGTTCTTGCACTCAAACTAGCTTCGTGCCTGGTCGTCAAATTGCAGACAACATTGTCATAGTTCAAGAAGTTATCCACACAATGAGGAACAAACAAGGCAAGACAGGTTATATGGCCATCAAAATTGATTTTGAAAAAGCCTATGATAGGCTTAAATGGAATTTCATCTAGGAAACACTCTCTGAAATAAGATTTCCTCAACTTTTAATTTCGGTCATCATGGAATGCATTACTACTTCTTCTATGAAGGTGTTGTGGAATGGCGAACCAACTGACTCTTTTGCTCCTAGTAGGGGGATCCGTCAAGGAGACCCTTTATCGCCACATATATTTGTGTTATGTATGGAGAAATTGAATCAAGTTATAGAGGAGGCTGTTATTGCACGAAATTAGAAGCCTATTCGAGCTAGTAGAGATGGTCCCCAATTGTCAAATTTATGCTTTGCAGACGACATCATACTATTTGGAGAGGCCACGGTTGATCAGGCCATAGTTATCCGAGAGTGTTTTTGTATGGCTGTGTGCGGCAAGTCGGGTCAAAAATTAGCTTTGGTAAGTCAAGGGTGTCTTTTCCAACAATATGTGCTTGGCGAAGACTCGAACAACATTAGTGAGGCTCTTGGTATTGCTGCTACTGAGGATCTTGGGATGTACCTTGGTATGCCCACCTTAACTAGCAGAGTGACAAAAGACACCTTTGGGTACTTGTGTGAAAAAATTGATAGAAGACTCTCGGGTTGGAAAACAAAGTATTTATCTTTAGCTGGGCGTATCACGTTAGCTAAGTCAACTATTTCAACAATTGCCTCCTATGCAATGCAAACAGCAAAAATCCCTATAACTATTTGTGATGACATTGATAAAAAAAACTGAAGATTTGTGTGGGGTGGTGATGAAGATAAAAGAAAAATACATCTTCTCTCATGGGAATGTCTTCAAAAGCCAGTTGATCAGGGTGATTTAGCTCTACTTTCTGCTCGCCAAACCAATGTTGCCTTTCTAACCAAGCTTGGTTGGAGGGTCATTACTGAACCTAATGCATTATGGTCTCGTGTTCTGAGGAGTAAATATTGCAAGGGACGTTGTGATCTAGATATGTTTGAACATAAAGCAAATATGTCTAATGTTTCAGGGGTATTACGGACAACGTAAATACCTCGTGGAATGGAGCTCGAGTTGCCTTGAATAATGGTTCTTCAACTTTATTTTGGGACCATAAATGGGCCACAAAGAACACGCTTAGAGACCTGGCGATCAATGAAATCCCAAATGACATAGATGGAGCTAATGTGGTTGAACTTTGGGATAAAAATGTTGGCTGGAAATGGGACTCCTTTGAAAACCTTCTCCCTTCGAATGTAATCAAGGAAATTGATGCTGCTTATGAATTAAAGGAAGACTCTTCCATTGGTGATCTTTTGTATTGGGCTGGTAATAATAAGGGCAACTTCACAATAAAATCTGGGAAAAATGGATCAGAATACCCCCAACTATGGGTTATTTTTAAATACCCCCAACTATTGGGCTGGACCACCAAAAATACTCCATTTACCTATTATGACCTGGATGAACCGGTAAACCAAAACGCCCACCACCCCCTACCCCCCACCCTCCTCCTCGCTCATCTCTCCTCATCTCTTTCTTCCTTTTTCAATGGCTTGGAGGTGGAGAAGGTGGGCTAGGGAGGGAAGGGGATCTATGGACCCTAATTCCCTAATTTACTGTCAACTCTCACGCTCTCCCCTTATCTCTCCTCTCTCCACCAGCGAACACCGTCCATCCCCCCTTCACCACCGACGATCCTCCTCTCTCCACCATCACCACAACCCCTTTTATCTCTCACCAACACGCGGCGACGCCACCACCCTTTCTCTCTGAGTCTCTCGCCACCAAAGCAACTTCTCTCTCTCACGGGTCGCCACCGGGCACCAAAGAACCTTTCTCTCCCGCCTCTCGCCACCAAAGACGCTGAGGCGGTGGCACCATCATCTCCACCAAGCACACACATCTCAACGCCCGCCACCCGTTCTTTCTCTCCATCGCTTGCTTCTCGCAAGTTCACGTTTCTCTTGGCGTGCACTAGCCACACCACCATCAGCTCCGACAGACCACCATCGGATCTCAAGTAAACGATCAAAGTTCTTTGTAATTTGATTCATTTTTCCAGTTTCGAGGGAATAAAGGATGCTGTTTGTTTTCGACAAGATGAAGGGGAGGGGTAGGTAGGGGATGACTTAATCGGGGAGGGGGTGGTGAGGGGTTGGGGGAATGGGGAAGGGTGGTCAAGTGGTGGTGGGTAAGATTTGTGGTGGTGAGGAGGGTCATGAGAACTGGGGGAGGAAGAGGAAGGGGAGAGGGTGGTTGAAATGGTGGTGGGTGGGAATAGAAATTGAAAATAAAAATAAAAGAGAAATAAAAAATAAAAAATTACCTTGCTAACAGGTTACAAGTCATTTGGGTGCATTTGTGGCGGACCTATCCAATAGTTGGGATTATACAGGAATAACCCATAGTGGGGGGTATTAAAAGCGGACGCTCCAAAGTTGGGGGTTTCTCATCCATTTTTCCTGTAATCTGCCCTTAATATTATGAGACGAGATGAGTTAGAACCGACAGATGGGTGCTGGGAGTTGGTTTGGAAGCTCAGAGTCCAACAACGAATTATAGTGTTTCTATATGGCTTTCGATGCATGACAGACTTATGACTAACACCAATAGGCACAAGCGCAATCTAACGAATAATCCAAGATGCTCGATCCGGTGAGAATGTTGATAAAACAATGTTACATGTTCTCCATGATTGCAAGGCAGCAAGGGAAGTGCGGAGACAAGTAGGTGGTATATCTCGATCTTCTTCTTTTACATCAGGTAACCTCAAGCAATGGCTTACTTCGAAACATTAAATTTCAAGCTCGAAGTGATTTTTCACCTGAAACATGGCCGGTATTTTTTGCTATTGTCACATGGTAGCTTTGGAGGTGGAGGAATTGTGTTGCCTTTAATAATACACAAGCAATTCCAATTGATGTTAATGCTTTCCTCATGGCCCGTTTGAGGAGGCTTGGAGGACTCTGAGGGAGAGTATTATGGACTATAACACTCCCCGCCAACGCAAGAATTGAAACGTTTGTTCGATGTAAGGTGCCTCCTGATGGCTGGATGGCTTTGAAATCTGATGGTGTGTCCAAAGGCTCCCCTAGGGCCTTCAAGGGGGTGGTGTTATAAGGAACAATGCTTTGGGGTTCTTCAATACGCTTATTCCTTGAACTTTGGTATATGCAATGCCTTCATGGCCGAGGTTAAAGCCCGGTTGAGTTTGGACTAGATCTTGCTAAAAGGATGAATATTACTAGGTCGCAAGTTCAAATGGATAACCCGAAGCGGTAATAGCTTTGCAAGACAATGAAGCTTATGGTGGAGCACGCACTCATATAATCCATAGGTGCAGGCAGCTTTTAGAGGATCCGAGCTGGGTTATGGAAATTAAGCATTACTACAGAGAAGGAAACAGAGCGGTGGATTGGTTAGCCAATCAAGGAGTTTTGCAGAACAACATGACAGAGTTGATTCAAGTCCCCCCTTTAAACTTAGGTCGTATTTTGTTTGAGGATGTTGTAGGTGTGGCTCATCCACGCTTTGTTCCTCCCTAGTTTCGGCTTGTTTTGTTTTTTTCGTTTTCTTGTTTTGTAATTCTTGAGTTTTATCTCTCATTTTGCAAAAAAAAAGAAGCAATAGTTTAATTATTAAACTAGTTTTTGGGCCCGAGCTATGCCCTGGGTAGTGGGTACTTATATATTTCATTTATTAGTATTTTACATTGAAATTATAACACCAAATATTACTTGGTTTAGTGGTTAAGACATTATTACACAAGCTTGAGGTCATGGGATCAAATCTTATACCATGCATCGTGGCGCAGTTCCTTGTTGAGTAACACCTTTTATTATAGGCAAAATTGGCCTCAACACCCTGAACTATGGCGCAGGTGCACCAAACACCCCAAACTAAGGCTTATAGCCAAAACACCCCAAAGTATGGACCGGGGTGCATTGCGTACCATAAATGAGATTTCTCACCGGAAAGTTGGCCGGCTCCGGGAGAATCTTAGTTTTTTAATATTTTTTCGCTTTTTTCTCCCTTTTTCCTATTTTCTGATTTTTTCTCTCTAATTTTTGTTATTACACCCAAAGAAGCACGTGCTTCTCATTAAATCCCCAAATTCAGTATTTTTTTCCCCAAATTCTTTGGGTTTCTTCCCCAAATGAACCCTAAAATCTGAAAATTACCGAAATTGAGATTCAAAGCTAGAATTCGCATAACAAGAATGAGTTCATCATCATCTTCAAGCTTCAAGAAGAACTCAATTACCAATTTAGGTAATGCAAGGGTTTTATGTCGACATCGAATGCCTCGCGTAGTTAAAACTACATGGAAGTTCAACCACAACCAAGGAAAACGCTCTATGGTCGCCCAAAGTGGAATGTAAGCGCAAGCCAATTTATGTTTGATGAATATGTTTTTTTTTTTTTTTTGTTGCAATTTTAATTTGATTGGAAACAATATGTAAAAACAGGTTGATGATTGTAAATTCTTTGAATGGATTGACAAAGAGGATTATGGGCCACGTGCAATTGAAGTAATTAATGGTTTGACAGCTGATAATAATCGCTTGGAAGCTGAATTGAAGGATATGAAGAAGAAGAGGTTGAATGATATTGAAATTGAAGATGGTAGTGATGTTTGTAGGGGAAACATGGAGCTTGAAATTGCAATGAATGCACTGGAAGTTGAAAATAGGGCTATGAAGCAGCAAGTGAAGCTTATGAATGGCAGGGAGACTACTTATGTTGTTGCAATTTTAGTTTCTTGGATTTTTTTTGTTTTGTATTTGGGCAAGTTTTAGGTCAGATTTTAGTGGAAGAGAATCCAACCTAGATGCTCTTTATGTACTTGGTTTGCATTTGTAAAATGTCAAAGTTATGGAATGAAATGGTGTTGGTTGAGTGGCAATTATGTCTGTGTACCATACATGTCTTATAGCATCATAAACAAACAAAAATGGTTTCAACAACCAAATTGATTTCCACCATATATAAGAAAAGGTAAATACACAAAAGTTGTTCAAAAGATGCCTTTGACTACTTTAAAAAACGAACCCCATGTTTCCATTACAAAAAGATGTTAATCCATGTTCTGAAGACTGAGTTCTTCACCAAAACCAAAAACATTCACATGATTTGTTTTCAACACCCCCAATGTAAATACCAAAAAGTGGCTCAAATCTAACAACCAAAAAATCGTACAATCTAGGGCTTAATTTCTTCAGCCGATGCTTGTGTGCCAAGTGCATCTTGTGAACCGCTTAAAATGGTATTTGTGCCTTTCCTTGGTCGCCCCTCCCCCTTTTAGGGTCTTTTGTATTTGGAGTCAAGAAGCGGCCCTCTCGCCTCCCTGGTTCTTGAAGCGCCCTCTCGATCCGGATGTTGGCCGAGGCGGACATCCGAGATCCGCTCACTTTGAGCGCACCTATCGTGTCCGGTTCTTCGCCGAGGCAGAGCTCTCATGTCCGGGCTCTTGAGTTCTTTCCGAGCCTCGAGGTCTTGTTGAGCCTTGTGGCCTCTCGGGTCAAAGACTCTCACTCCTCCTCCTTTTATTAGCCTACCATCAAAAGCACATAGTCGATCTATACGAAAAAAAAAGCTTAGAGTCCAATCAAAATTCCAGATCCAACTTACACCGATGTACTGGGTTGTCCCGAGATTTCATAGGACACTTCCTTTTATTGTGTTGCTTGGATTTACACAAACTGCAAGTCATAACCAGTCCATGCCTACTTAATTTTCCTTGCTTGTCTTGCCTCTCATGTGGTGCCTTCCTCCTTACCTTTTATGGTCTCCCAGCACCAACCTTAATTTCAGGAGGATGCAGAGGAAAGTCCACATGCTCCCAATGTCTTTCCCCTCTAATGGGCTTGATAGAACCACTGTATGTCTCCATATACTCTGGTTTTGTCGCCCTTTCATCAACATATGCCTCACGGGGCACTCTAAGCCAATTACAAGCAAAGAATGGCATGACAAAGCAAGGGATCCCATGTAGGTCCCATCTCCTACAAGTACATGTTCTTTCTTCTAAACTGACAACTAAGACCTCCATTCCATGTAAAACTTCAAAATCATGGAGTCTTGAAGCTAGAACATGACACTCTTTTGCATATTCTTTGTTTTTTTTCTAACCTCTTCCTAATTCTTGGACATATGTTGTCCTTAGACCTCTCCATGATTGTTTTTTTTCTGAAACAACCTCTCCATGACTGCCCTCCTTATATCCTCCAACATGTGTATTATGGGCTTGGACCTTGCCTCTAAAATCCACCCGTTGAAGGTCTCAGCAAGGTTATTTACTACCAAGTTACACCTAGAAGCTGTCCTAAATCCAAATCTACAAAATAATTTAGGATTTTGCTTCTCAAAGTCCTCCACAGCAGGGATAGATAGTGCACCCATCTCTTGGATAGCTTTGTTGTAGTCTGCCCTTGTGTAAGCATACACTGCTCTCCAAAAGAGGGACTTCAATTCATCACCTCCATGTTTCTTATGCCATGGAGGATAGATATGTCGAGCACATTGTCTGTGCTCAACAAGTGGAAAGAAGGTCTTCACTGCACCTTCCTTTTTTTTGGTGTAGAAGATGGTGAACCAACAGGCTGTGTAAGAGGTTGGAAAGGTGGGATGATGACTTGAGGTGGTGTTCTAGGGCTCCTCCTAACTTGTGTTAAGTCAATGACCCTATGCACTTGAAGCTTCTTCCTAGGAGTGTGTGGTTTAGTTGGGTTTAGTTTCTTAGATATTGGGTTTTGTTGGTCAATGCAAGGGTTTTGTTGCTCATTGGGTGTGTTTTGTTGCTCAATGCAAGGGTTTTGATGCTCATTGGGTGTGTTTTGTTGCTCAGTGGGTGGGTTTTCTTGCTCAATAGTGGGTGGGTTTGGGTTTTCTTGATCAATAGTGAGTGGGTTTGGGTTTTCTTGCTTAATGTTTATGTTCTCTAATCCAATCACTTCAGGCTCATCTACCCCATGGATCATATACACTTCTACCATCCCATTATCTACACCCACCTTGCAAAAATCAGTCACCTCCTTGTCAGTGTACACCCTAATCAAACCATGTTCTAAGCTTAACCCAGGCAAGCAGTAATACAAAATGCAATTTTTGTTATACTTAACACCTTCATCCTTCAACATGTCAACAAATTCAAAAAAACTCATATAATCAGGGTCTACATTATCCCAGTAATGTATTTCCCCTCCAACATACTCCCAATTTGAGTTCATAACACCCCCATGCCACATTTTAATTGTAAACCCTAAGTCCATGATCTTCACTGCAAGAAACAAACAAAATCTACCCTAATCAACAACAATTCACCCAAATTTGCTAATCAACAGTCCAATTGTTGAACTCATACAAATCGACAAAAACACTAAAACTACCGCATTCACTGAAATTCAAATAACTTGTTTGAATTACTTACCAAATTTGTCGCTTTCACTGGAAATGCGCAAAATTTTGTGCGATATTCCCTCTCACACTGAGCTTTTTCTTCCAATGGCTTTTTTGCAGACGTCTCTTGGACTTCAGTTGGGGAAGGAGGAGGAAAAGAGGGGGGGAAGCAAGAAATGAAGGCACGTGCCTTCTTTGGGTGTAATAACAAAAATTAGAGAGAAAAAATCAGAAAATAGGAAAAAGGGAGAAAAAAGCGAAAAAATATTAAAAAACTAAGATTCTCCCGGAGCCGGCCAACTTTCCGGTGAGAAATCTCATTTATGGTATGCAATGCACCCCGGTCCATACTTTGGGGTGTTTTGGCTATAAGCCTTAGTTTGGGGTGTTTGGTGCACCTGCGCCATAGTTCAGGGTGTTGAGGCCAATTTTGCCTTTATTATATTAGTATAGATTATCATGAACTTAGGTTCTTAATTAGAAAATAATCTGAAATTAAAAAGCAATTAAAATTCCATACAACTCATAATAACAATCAAAATTTTTTATTACTTGAACAAAAACTCTACAAGCTACAACCACTACTACCATAAAATCTAAACCTTAATGGTCAATTTGTCATTCTAATTGTTGAATTTAATTTAAGGATTTTTTTTTATTTTTACCACAATTATAAGTAGGTTGTTTTACACTTTACCACCTTTTAGTTTTTTTTCAATTTTACCACCTTAAACTTTCCAACTCGCTAAAAATCACCACCTTGACTCAACTCAGGAAGAATCCGGCGAGGAAGACCCACATAACTGATTTATGTTTAGTTTCCCCCCTTTTTTTTGCCCAAAACCCTCGATTTTTCATTTCCTCTTCATTAAAATCCCAACTTTGCTTTCCAATCCTTCTAAAATCCCAAATTCTTTGATGGAAACCTAAATTAAATTAAGGCTTACCATATTCTGGGAAATTCTACCTCAATCACAGGAGAAATTGGAGATTCTGCAACTGCTAAATGTATGATTTCTCAGCCCAAATTCGTAGGTTATGGTTCTTTCTCAATTTTGGACATTTCTTGATTATTGAATTTGTTTGTAAACTGGGCCTAAATTAGGACATCTATGGTGTTCTTTAGCATAATACTTGCTTTGATTCTCATTCATCCTTATTATTATAGGCACATAATGTCTCAATCTTCTTCCCAAAACCACCAATTGCAAATGTGGAGTTCGTCTTTGCTGCAAAAGTCGAAATAAGGAGGAGGAGATAGAGGAGCTTGGTGTTCGTGGATTTTGGGGTGAAGTGGAGGAGAAAGAAAGAATCTCCGTAAAAATCAAAGAGGAGTTGATGATTTTTACAGAGAGGTTGTTGACTTGTTGGAGGGAATTGAAGGTAAGAATGTGAATAGTTTAAGGAAAATGGAATGGGGAAGGAAGAAAGAGAAAGAAACCTGGGGAGAGTGAGAGTAAAAAGGGGGGGATTTTTTTAATCCGAAATGTAGGTGCTCCTCATCGGATTTTTGGCCGTAGCACGAGATAGGTGGTAGTTTTTAGTGAGTTGGAAAGTTTAAGGTGGTAAAATTGAAAAAAAAAATCAAATGGTGGTAAAGCGTAAAACACCCTACTTATAAGGTGGTAAAAATTAAAAAAATCCTTTAATTTATCATGTAAATGAGTAAAAACCGATCGTTTCATTCTCTAACTACAAATCATTTGTTAATGACTATATTTGAGATTAAATTGCATATTTAATCAATCAAATCGCTCCACGACACAATAATAAAAAATAACGATAACTACCGCAAATAGCTTAATCTACATCTTCTTCATTTGTCCATCTTCGAGCATCTCTTAGCTAGTTCAATAGCGACAATGTTTTTAGGGTAGATTACAAGTTTTTTTCACTCGATATTTGATGAATTTTTTTTTAACGATAGATATTTGATGAACTTAAATGTTGGATATATACCATCGTAAGGAAAACGGGAGTTGGATATACAAAATTCCGAATGACATTTATTGTGTTCTTTTGTTTTTGAGGGATGACAAAGTTAAGGAGCAAATATCGGGCAAATAATTTTGTGGGACTAAGTGAGAGAATATGGAAGATTTAGTTTTTAAAGATTAAATTCTTGAAAAAAAGTGATAGAAATTATGTAAAGAATATTCTACTCAATATGTATTCCATTCTATAAATAATTATATAACTGGAGACCATAATATAAACAACTTTGTGTTAGTTCAATTATGTATGTTTTTAATTACATTCATAAAATAAAGGATTAATAAAAATTCCCTTCTATAAAGGTTATGTACTTAATATGTAATAGCTACATTCGTATGAATAAAATATGGCAATTGATTTTCATTCAACATTTGTTTAATTGCGTCTTCATATACAAATATAGATTAATGGGTTAACTCAAATTACACAATTTTGATTATAGTTGTTAATTGATCTATAGTAAATAGGTATTCTATTCTACTTATAAATTGCTTAATATTTTTTATATCAAAATTCATTAAAAGTTTGATCAAATATAATGTAAAGGTACTATAATTTTAAAGAACTATTTCATTGATCGATATATTGATTCATTATAATCTTTCCCTTTCTTTTATATAATTTTGACATGTTTTATTTAAGAAAGTATATAAATGCATGGTAATTAATCTATTCAAATATACTCTGAAATAATTAACTATTCAGATGAATGTAATTAATATATCAATCAACAATTTCCTTATATTGAAATAATAAACTATTTAATGTGTCAATCAAAAAAATTTAGTTATATTATACTAGTTTGTGCCTCGTGCTTTATATAACAAAGAAAAAGCTAGTAGATTTACAATAACGCTTATAATTTAAATACTAATATATATTATAGGGAGTTGTTAGGAAACTCAAAAATCATGTATATAATTGTTTATGTCATAAATAAGTTTTTAAACCACAACATATAATTAAAAAGAAAATAATAAATGTCATAAACTCTAGTAAGAATTTCCCGTCATTTTCTAGTTCTATTAATTTATTTTCCAAGGGCCAAATCTACTAAATATGTGTACATTTGTCCTTTTTGTTTTTTTAACTTTTCTTTTGGGGTGTATCTTTTTTATTCTTTCTACTTTTTTCTTGTATGTGCATGTGCTAGCTATTACACGGGAATTCGGCAATAGTAGAAAGTTAATGAAATAGGGAGTTATTATGAAACTAATAAATCAAACATATTGTAATATCCCGAAAATTTAAACTTGCCTAAATTAAATAATGATACTTAGTGGTAATTTTTTTTTCCCTTTAATTATAAGGTATGACTAAAATTCGTTACCTTACATCCAAGTATTGATAAAAGATCGATATCCAATTTCATTAAATAGTTATATGTTGTATTAATAACAAGAGTTACTAATAATTAGTTTAAAATAATAATAAAATGGAAGCAAAGAATAAAAAGAGAGTAATGAAAAGAAAAAAAAAGAAAAAAAAATTGAAAACCAACTACTTGAATTTTTCCAACTCCTTACAAAAACAATGTGTTGTGACTCTAAGTCAATGTTATTTTGATGATGATAAACGCCCTATGCTATAACATGAATATTTGTAACAATGATCTAGCTATCAAGATTGAATGATTTGAAGACAAGGAAGCTTAGGCCTAGTTATATTAAATTCATGTATATGCAATGTAATTAACTTATTGGAACTTTGTGCTAAATTAGAAATATGAAATTAGGATGATTAACTATTTTCTTAGAGTTAAGAAAATAGGTAATTATATTAATTTCATGTGTCTATATTTAAAGAATATAAAAAGAGGAGTTTTTAATTTCGAAAATTAGTTTTGAAAGGAAAATATTTATTGCTAAGATTTTCGAATAAAAAGTTTTATAAAAAAACTGATTTTAAAGAAAAAGTTTCTTTAAAAGATTTTCGAAAAAGAATTGTTGTAAAAAGAAAAATTGACTTTTTAAAGAAAACGATTTTGATAAAGATTATTGGATAAAAATTAATTTAAAATCTGATTAATAGTTGGCATAAGATATGGAGGAATTATCCTTATCTTATAAGGAAAAGAAAAAATCAGTTTTTATAAAAGATATAATTTGATTTTGAAAAGGAAAATATTTTATCGCTTAATTTTAAGAATAAAAATTATTCAAGAAGATAATCATATCTTGGAGAACAATTCTTATTCAGTTGATAAATTATATAAGGGATAGAAATCAGAATAACAACACACGTTTTCAGATTTGGCGAGATTAATATTTTTGAGAGCTGAAAACGAACTCCCAGAACACAGTGTACGGCACAGAGTCCTAGTAAGTTAAGGTTTCTAAACAACGATTGTAACGATCCTCTATTTGCTTGAATAAGAAGCACGCTTGTGAGGAATCCTTCTTTCTGTAATTCTCATATTATAGAGAGTAGCAACACTTAGGGTTAAGTGTTGGGGAGCACTACTAGAGTTAGTAGTGGGGGAATCGTATTGTATCAAGAGTTTGGTATTTTACGATTCAAATAATAAAAGAGTAGTTTGTGTGGACGTAGATCTCAGAGGTGAGATTGAACACGTTAAATTCCTGTGTCTTATTATTTGATTTCATTGTTTTATTGTTTGATACAATTTCGTTCGAGCAAAAACATCAATCGGAGAATTTACGAGTGAATAACACAGTGCACGGCACTGTGCTATAAGAGTGTTTTTGCGAAAATCAATTAGTTTTAGCCACTCAATTCAACCCCCCCCCTTCTTGAGTGTCACCTTGTACTCCAACACAATGGAGTTTAAATCCTTTGTCTGCACCGAAATTTGTCGCCATCAACAACCTCTCCATCAACCTCCATAATTTCTCCCAACTCCATCAATTTTCTCCCTCGGAAAACTCAACAAGGGATTTCTAAATCAGAGTTATTTTTCTTGCACACCAAAATTGCTCCTAACCAAAAACTCCACGTCAGTTGCATATCTCACAATATCTTTGGTTTTTGCCAACTCAATCAACCCAAAAATTCAGTAAATTAGTGTTCTTAAGGACCCAACAATGGCTATAAATAGCCAAGTTCATAGCATCTTCAAGCATCATTCTGTAACACCCCGTAATTTTCACTCTTTGTTTTTGGTGTTTGTTTACATTAAAATGGTACTTTTTCGTAAAAATAAATAATTTATTATTTAGATTATTTTGGAACGTGTTGTGAAAATGTGTATATATATTTATATGTTGTGATATATTTATATATATATTTATTTTAAGTTGTTAGTTATTTATTTTAAAGGTTATATTAATTTCGTTATTTGTTTAGGCGTTTAGGATGATGTTTTGTCGCGTAGCGTTTTTGTAACGTTGTTGGACCGACTTGGGTGATGAAATGTTGCATCGCATGTGGCGTGCTAATGTGTTTATTATATTTATATTTATAATATAATTTATTAGAATTATTTTCATTATTAAGTATTTTCAAAGTTTAGGCGCGATTTAAGAATTTATCGATTTATCGCGTAGCGGGCTTTTGATGCATGGACCCTTGTTGATTTGGGCCGAAATTTTTGTTGGTGTGTTGGGCTTGACAGCCGGCCAAGGAGATGGAGAAGGAGAGCTCCTCTTCTTTCTTTTCTTTTTATTTTTCCTTGTGACTCTTTGTAGCTTTGTAACTCCTATAACCCCCTAATCATTCTCCTTCATTAAAACCCTTTATTTCAACCATTAAACATCCATAAAATTCTGATTTTTTTTATTCAAAGAAGTTTAGCATCATTTGCATTTATCACCCACCGTTTTTCAAGAAAAGGAAGAGAGAAAAGGAAGAGGAAAAGAATAGGAAGTTTCAACCCGGTTTTTCCTGTCACACCTTCACGAAAATAACCGTAGACGGAGATCTAACAGTTGGATCGTCTTCATTTTTGGACTCAACGTTTATAACGTCTTTTTCTACACTCTAACCAGAGCGATTTATAATCTGAGCTTTTGATCATCGGGAATCATGGTCGTAACAGAGCAGTGCGAAACAAGAGTTTTCAACGTTCAAGAAGAAATGCTTAGTGACTTGTTGCTACAATTCTCGTTTGTTATGCCTTGGGGTTAGAAGAGGATTTGGATTGCATGCTTAACTCGTGATTGTCTCTTTAGACTCAGCTCTCCTCCCGACGTTCCAGGTAACTAGTTGTTATTCTAGAATCATAGTGATTAGAGTAGTATTCGGTAGTAGATTACTACCTAGGAATTATTTAAAATACTTTTTAAATGAAATTTTTGATGAAATTGGACATGAATATACTTGATACATGCTATGTTAATACTGTGTAGAGAAAAATAATTTTCGCATGATTTTTAGTATTTATTTGATTTAATTGGTGTTTTGTGCGTTTTTGGCTAAATTGCATAATAATAATGGAACGACTGATAAAATTGATGAAATTATTTTTCTTAGATCATGTTACATGCGTATAATGTATTCCATGCCTTAGAATAATTCTTATCTACTGTTTACTGTTTTAATTAATTGATATATCTGTTTTTGTAATTTCTGTTCTGTCAGTATATAATTCATGAAAATTATTTGTAGAGGCATAAAAATTAATTTGTTTGAATAATATGTATTTCCGTGAGTTTTTACATGTTATGTGAATTTTTGGTAATTTTTGGGCGTCTGTTTATATTTTTAATTGTTATAATGGCTTATTTGAGGAATCTGTATATTAACTGCTAAAAATACTTTTTGAGTCCGAAAATTATAAATAAAAATTGTACCATGTCAGTAGAGCTATTAGGGTTATATGATAATTTTTGTGTAATTTTAATGCTCGAATTTATTAGTTTCATAATTATTATGGTGTTTTTGTGATGAAATTGAGGATACACTTTTAAATTGTTTGAAGGCTGGTAAATCAGATATAATTTATAATTTAATATATTCTGGGTTGCTGATTTTCAGTAGTATACAGTATGCATCATTTCGGTAACCACATGTTTAGGTTTGATTTATGGAATAAAATGATTTAATTGTTATTACTCTTTTAATGAATATGATTTAGAGTTAATTGGTGAAGTATTTGTGATTGAGTGTGGTTGCTGTAAAAACCAGTATGTTGTCATTGATGATGTTTGGGAATGTTCAAGTGTTATTGTGAGAGTTATTTGTTGATTATTGTATAAGTGATTTATTTTGAGGAATTATGAAGAATCTGTTTGATGAAGCTGTGGGTATAAGTAGGGTGGCATCCCTTTTGATGAATATTTTTGATGAATGATACTTAGTTTGTATGCATGATTGTATTTTGAGATAAGAATATCCGGTGGGATAGATGTAGTCCCCGGTTAAGAGCATGCCAACCACTTGGTTTGCGAACTAGGGGTACACCTGAGTTAATTGTTGTCGTCCGAGAGGTCAGTGAGTTCTGCGTGTTCTACCCTGCATCGGGAGTTTGGTCATTCTTAGACACGGGCGGTGGGGAACGTAAGCCCATAGGCGACCCGGAGATTGCGATCGACAAACCTTAGGAAGTGATTTGCGAATCACCTGGCGTTCGGTTTTCGACTCAATAACTTGTTGAATTCTTGATTTATTATTATTTATATATATTAGAATTATGTCACTCACTCTATCATGTTTACTTATTGTTGATGATCACTTGTTTCATCTATGAGCTTTATGATTTCTATGTGCATGCTATTGATGTAATGATTGCATGTTATTCCTTTCTTAATAATCTACTTCTGAATCGTGCTTTGATTGCTATTGTTCTGAGAGAACTGCTAGTTACTCCCCACTGATTGTGGATATTTGTTGTATATGTTGCAGGTTTTGTTGATGGGGATTTTTATTGATTTTGGGCTCGGGTTGAGATGCGAGAAATAATCTATTAGGGTTTTAGTTCTAGGCTTACTCTTTAGTTTGAGATAGTTTTCTCTTTTCGATTTTAATCTAAGTAATTAATTTATTTATAGTATTTAATTATGTTTGGTTTTATCATTTAAGTTATTTAAACAAAGATATTATTGTAGTAGTGACATTCCCAGAAGACGATGTTTCCGCCATCGTCCTATCAAATATATTATTATTTCTTTCTTTTCCGCCTTTGAAATTCTGGGGTGTTACACATTCACTCACCACTCAATCATCACTCTACTCCACCTTTCCACCATCTCCAACTTCGCCGGAAACCACCACCCAAAACACCCTTGTTTTCGCACGATACCCCTCTCTCTCTCTCCTCTGTCATTCGGATTACCTCATCGCACCACCGTGGCACCACCGTACTGCTGCCACACACCACCTTGCGCCACCTGATTTTATTTCTTCCCCGACCACCAGTGCACCACCCTACGCTAGCCAGAACACCAATCAACTAGCCCCGTGATTTCTCCCTCTTTCGCCCAATAACTCTCCCTTCTCTCTCCTCTGCTTGGCCTGCTCTCCCCTGTTCGTTGCGCGCACCGCCAGATCACCGTCGTGCCACCAACCCCTCACTGCTGCCTCCACCCTCGCCTCGTCGCTGCTCACCGGAGCTTCGCCCTTTCTCCCCTGCTCTCTGGTTCGACGCTGCTCAGTTGGAGCAGAGGTATGAGAATACCTCTTTATCTACTGTTTCAAAGTTTTAGATTTTGGTACTTAAACCCAAAACATATTATTCTAAATTGCTTTTGTTGTTGGGCTTAGAGTTATGTTTTGGGGCTGACTTTATAAATCAGTAAATGGAATGGTAAGTGAGTTGGTTAAACAAATATTAATGTTGATGGATTCTTTAGCTAGTAACTAAAACATAATAAAAACCCACTATAACCTTTGAGATTAAATTATTTGCGACTAATAAATGATTAATCGACGGTTTAAAATCCGATAACACTTGATAGTATATTCCTATTTAGGTGTAACTCTAATATATAAACTTGAGAATAATACTGATTAAGTATATATTACATGTTAAATGAATGTTAAAGTATAACCATTTAGCAGCAAGTACTTATACATAGTTTACAAGAATGAAATAATTATAACATGAAATCCATAATTTCAAAATATTAAGCCTGAATCATGAACCATAAGATTAATGGCATCATTTTATAAAATGCGAGATGGGTACAATAAGATGTCCATAGTCACAAATAATGAACTACGACTTAGGCACTAAGTCGTTAAAGTAGAAAGAGTACTTATGACTTTTCTTAACCACCAAAGACCTAATTATATAAGACTCCTAATATCTCCTAAAATGGACACATGATGAAAATGGATCAAGAAACTTAAAATTTAGAATAAGATATTAACAAGTCTTTTATTAATCCCTGAATTGATTAGATTAAAAAGGAAGAGATATTAAAAGCCTCCCCCGGCTATCAAGGTTGTTAAGCAGGATTCCAGGTAACATCTATTGCTAACACCCACGATCCCCTTCGAAATGTGTTTGTGAAATCATTTTTATAATTATAAAGGTTTGTGTGACGTGATTCTTATTATGGATTGTGGGACACTTAAATTGTTTATGAACGAGTATGTTTACATATGTTATGAACTTATGAGTTATTGATGCTCAAGTATGATTCATGAAAGATATAAGGCTTATGCCGATGAATGCTAAATAAACGAAACATGATAAATGAAAGTGAAAGAGGTTATGGCAGTATAATGTTACGCTTATTATCTACTTTATGGTCGTGCACGTACCTTCACACCCGTCGTACACCCAACAAGGGAGTCGGGCTCCTTGAGGGGTACCACATGTTATGTTACTACTCTATTTTGGTGCGAGCGGTGTATCTAACAAGGGAGCTGGGCTCCTTGAAGATCATCGCATGCTGGGAGACGTCCCATATGTCTATACTCGCCAGTTACCATGTTAAAAGATGAAAAGATAATGGGAACTTATGAAGTATCAAGATGCTACTTATAATTGCTTACTTTGCTATTATTTCATTATGGATTTGAAATATGTTTTACTATATTCTCTTATCCCTGTTTGCAAATAAAATGAATTGAAATGAATTTACGTTGTTATGGTAGTATGTTACTGAGCTTCGGCTCATGATGTTTTTTTTTGTTTTAGGTATGAGCATAGCCATTGCAAGAGCGCTGTTAATAAGGAACATGTTCAAGGGAAATTGTATGGTATCTTGTATTAGAGAAATTATTATTAGGAAAATTGGCCAAAAAAAACCTTTTACGAGTTCATTTTTGCGAAAAAAAACCTTATAAAGCATTTTTTGCAAAAACAAACCAAAAAGTTAATTATTTTTGCGAGATGAAACCTAAGACCATTTTCCGGCGTTGACCATCTCAATTCCAGCGTTGACCACCACCTAGCCATCACTACCACCACCTGTCGCTAGCACCCCACCCACCCCTGCAACCCCCACTTCACCCCCACCCCAACCCCCACCACCCCCACCCGGCCCCACCCCCACCAAGGCCCCCAACCCCTCCCCTCCACCCCCTCGGCGGCGGCCCTCCCCCCTCTCCCTCTCCCTTCGTCCATCCCCCATCGGTTGCTCCACCCATAACCCCCTCATGACCCCCTCCCCCTGCGTCGCAACCCCAACCCCATTTTCATTATCTACTACTCTTCTCTCTCTCTCTCTCTCTCTCCCTATCTTGTATGCTTTAGGGCACCGGAAAAACCTTGGTGGGTGGGAGGGGGAACTGCGGGGAGGGGGAGCCGGGGGAGAGGGAGGGGAGGAGAGAGAGGGTAGGGGCAAAGGGGGGTGGGGCGGCGCCTGAGGGGGTGGAGGGAGGGGGTGGCAGTGGGGGTGGGGTAGGGGGCTGCAGTGGGGGTGGGGTAGGGGTGGTGGGGTGGGGTGGGGGTGGGTGGGGTGCTAGCGATGTGGTGGTAGTGATGGCTAGGTGGTGGTCAACGCCGGAATTGAGATGGTCAATCTTGGGAAAATGGTCTTAGGTTTCATCTCGCAAAAATAATTAAGCTTTTGGTTTGTTTTCGCAAAATAATTAAGTTTTTGGTTTGTTTTCGCAAAAAATGCTTTATAAGGTTTTTTTTCGCAAAAATGAACTCGTAAAAGGCTTTATAAGGTTCTGAGTCGAGCATTTATGTATAATTATCAAGGACTATTTAAGGCTGCATTGTATTAGTGGGCCATATCCCATAGGCTTATGTTTCATTTCCGCTGCAAAGTATGAGTAATTGCGTTTAATTAAGGTTATGAATTTTCCGGGAGTTACACACACACACACACACACACACACATATATATATATATATATATATATATATATATATATATATATATATATATATATATATATATATATATATTATCAAGCAGTAGAATGAAAATTAAATTGCTCACTCCCTTAGGTGTATCTCATAATATTATCATCTTGAAATGTGTGAATCAAATATTGGAGAAGTGTTTTTCCTTATTATTACTACCTCCATTTCACAATACATGCACCATTTGCTTTTTCACGTATTCCAACATGCTTTTTGGACATTAACATCTCTAATTGCGTATAAGTAAAAATTATAAAAAAAAGTTTATATCTGAAATCCTCTCATTGAGACGAATTTAAGATGATTCCACTTGACTATGTTTTTCTTACATAATGATGAGAGAAATATTATCCAAGGTGGTTAATGAATAGTGCCTAAATGAAAAATGGTGCATCTATTGTGAAACGGAGGTATTAGAGCAACTACAATGGCAAGCTACAACCACTTCTAGCTTTGTGTGCCACATCAGATTTCCCAACTACAACATTTCCAAGCTACAACATCTCGTGAATGGAAAGTCTACAACCAACTTGTGGTTTTTATAGGTCCCTACATGTCATCACCATATCAACAATTTTTAATATACAATTTCATACAATCATAATTTGTAACTAACTTGTAAAAATAATAAATTGTAAAAATAAATGACTTTTATTCCAAATTTTAAATAACTCATTTTTTATTTTAATTTGAAATAACATAGTTAATAATTAAGATACAACATAATTAATGCATAAAAAAGAAAGCGATATTACATTAAAAAAAGTACTACATATTGTCTTGATTTCCAAAATGCGTCCAAATGTGCTCCATTAGATCCGCCTTGAGTTGATGATGCTTTTTTATGTCTCGAATTGTTACATCTCTTGCCGTATATGATTCAAAATCCTCAGCATGTCCTTGTCGGGCATCACCACGATTAATTGGTTGTGAAAAATCTCCAGCGGGAAAGTTTCTTGAATATGTGTGTCGCTCATCTTCAACAATCATATTATGCAATATGATGCAAGCTTCCGTAATATCATGAAGCTTGCTTTTATGCCACTAAGTTCCACTACTTGGACCACGCACTATTGCAAAACGAGCTTAGCGTACTCCAAATGCTCTCTCGACATCTTTTCTTGCACTCTCATGTTTTTTTTTTAAACAAAGTATTTTAGGATCTTGCGGATGTGAGAAGCTCTTAACAAATGCACTCATTCGGGATATATACCATCGTAAGGTAGTACCCCATGGTGTATGTAGTACCATTAATATTAAAATTAACCTCGGAGCTCTACCTTGTAATTCATCTTGAAATAAGTTTGATCTACTCAATACATTAAGGTCGTTGTTCGACCCGACTACACCAAAATATGCATGCCATATCCGAGAGATCCACCGAGGCAATCGCTTCAAGCATGATTGGTGGGGATGACCATGATCACCTCGTGTATATTGGCCTTTCCATGCTATTGGGCAATTTTTTCCGAGCCCAATGCATGCAATCAAGGCTTCCAAGCATGCAAGGAAAGCCATGACAATCTTCGTGTATTTGAAGGTCGTTGCACATCATCGGCATTAGGCCTTCTCATGTAGGGGTGTAAGTTATTTGGTTAAAAATCGAAAACCAAACCAAGCCAAACCGAATTAATAATTTGGTTTGGTTTTTTTCAAATTTTGGTTTGGTTTGGATTGGAAAATTTTCATTTTTTCGGTTTTCGATTTGGTTCGGTTTTCGATTTGGTTCGGTTTTTATTTTGAAAAACCAAACCAAAACGAAGTTTGCCTATCCTATATGGGTTTTGATGTTTTTATCAATTATCTTTAGTTCTAGTACTTCAATTTTAAGCTTTAGTTGAAATTTGAAGTAATTATTCTATGTTTGATGATTTGAAACTTGATAAATTTCGTATTATTTGTAAGATTTGGGAAAAAAAATTTGCATCATAAAAGAATTTCGATTTTTTGGTTTGGTTTGGTTTGGTTTTGGTTTTGTAATTTCGGTTTGGTTTGGTTTGGTTTGGGACGAATTTTGGTTTGGATTTGGACTTGAAATATGAAAACCGGATTTATTTTGGTTTGATTTGGTTTTGCCCCAAAACCAAACCAAAAACCGAACTTACACCCCTATTATCATGTACACCTCGCCAAATACATTGATAATAGTTTTACAAAATTTATTTAAACATTCAATTGTCGTACTTTCACCGATTTGTATATATTCATCAAGTATATCAGCTGGGGATCCATATGCAAGCTGGCGATTCTTCCAAAGTTTGATGGCCATCTCGATCACTTGATCTTCATCATGGCCACTAGGACGTGTATCCTTAACTTGAATGTAGCACCCATTGAACTTCGAAACCTCAGCCATCATTTTGTACCAATGATTATAGGCTTTTTCAACATCAACCTCGGTGTAACACCCCCAAATTTCTCTCTTTTTGAAGAATATATTTTAATATAAAACACTTGAGAAACTTGAGAGTATTACCGCCACGTGATAACGTTAAAGGCTAAAACTACTAACTACTAATTTACAATGCAGCGGAACTAATAATAATAACTTCTCTTTATTGATAAATAAAAACTTTATTGTTGCTACTATGACAAAGGAAATTATAAAAATAACAACTGCTAAACTAAGCTATGTATTATTCCTCACTAGCTCCCCCATGCGAAGTATGCATCAAATCAACCTGTAAATTCTACTCACCAAAAGAAGCCATAAAACAAACAAACAAAACGCGTGTCAGTAAAAATACTGAGTACATGTATATGCGGAAATTTAAGCACTTTATTAAACACTTTATTAAACATTAAAAATATTTCTATAAACCTTCCTTGGATACTTGTAATACTTGTATAATATAAAGTATATAACTTTAATAAAACTCAATGTCCTTGCCTAGGTACCTTTCCTAAAGTGTGCACACCCCCCAAGTTTAGTATTCCTTACTGAGTCTATTACGAGGGGAACTACCATGTCCACATGACTTATACAAAAAGTACATGGGTAAAATATAATAGCTACCATTCTTGTTTATAACAAGCCGTTGCCTCTTTATAATTTGCGATCATAAAAGATCATATATCTAATAAAAATTCTTTGGAAATAAGCCTCCTTTAAAAAATAATAACTCTTATGAATTTTAGCCATATAAAGGCATAATATAAATAACTTGTTCATAACGATTCTTAAAAGTAGTATTAGTATTAAAAGCAATGATTATATGACCAAATTAGTATAATGAAACAGTAATCATGCCGTTGTGCCATCTCGTAACAATCTCACTACTAATATAATACAGAACTACTATAGTATGGCAAAACATGAAACTAGCATATTAGAGTCCGTACGACAATTTTAGATCATAAATTGATTAAGATGCCGCCAGCTAGATTTCAAAGGATCTATAAATTGAATGAACTTTAGTATAATAACAAAGATCGAACCACAACTCATATTATCAGTTTGTCATTATACGAGAGCTTCTAAGATTGAAGACTACTATAAACTAACAATCATGCTCATGAAAAGTTTATCGTGAACTCATAATATTTATACTAAAACTCGTATAAAACATGCATAATAATCCAAGATAACAACCCTAAAACATGATACTAAGTATGCAGATTAATATTTAAAGATCTACATATACATGCACCTTGAAAATTAATAACTACTAGGGAGAAGAGAAAAGGTATGCCAAGAGGGAGAGAGAGTTTAAACTTGAGAAAAGAGATGTATTTCTCAAATTTGGTGTGAAGAATATGAGGGGTGGAGGCCCCTATTTATACTAGTTAGACAAGTAGAGTCGTACTAGGACTCTGAACTAAAAGATGGGTTTTTGAGAAAAGATAATTAATTTTAGCTAAAATACACTATTTCTTTATGATCATATAGCTAGAATAGGGGAATATTCCATAAGATAAATAGTCTAGATGCTTAAAATCAAAAGATAAATAAAGTAACCAAATTTTGATAAACATGAACTTAGTTCCCTGGCGGTGAGTTGCCGAAAATGCTTTGTTAAATTTTTTTTCTTTTTCTTTTTCTTTTTGTAAATCTTTTGTAAATCTTTTGTAAATCCTTTTTGAATTTTCCTTTTAAGATATTTTAAATTTTACGAACCAACTACTTGGATTAGAATTTGTGAATTTAGGCCCAATACTTAATTTGGGTTAGAGTCTATTTGAAAAACCCATAATCTATTATAAAAGCCTATTTAAAACCTTTATAATTAATAAAAAGTCTTTTTAGTAAATAAAACCTTTTAAAAATTATAATTAATAACTTAATAAAAATACGGAGTATTACACTCAGGACCTTCGTCCTCCATTGGTTGTAGTATTGAACAATTTTCTCCCATAAATCCCCGTATGGTGATCGGTTCCTACAACAAAGATCATTTGAAATTGTCAAACCGGCTTTTACATAAATCTTGATCTTGTTCGTGGCTCCACTTGAATTTTGTTTCTCCAACCCCTCTTCCTCTGTTTCTCCCTCTACCTCTACCATTATTGCCTCTTCCTCCGCACTAGTGTTCTTCTTAACCTCTACAACCTCTTCTTCTTCATCAACATCGATAGCAACTCTTGAAATTGGAGATTCTTGGTGCATGGTGGAAGCTCAAATGTATTACTTTCATCAACATATGGTTCATGAGGGAAAGGAGGACGAGAGTAGTACATAGGCGTAGTCGGACGATTACTCGGCCTAGACTGGTAATAATAGGATGGATGGTAATACATTTGAGCGTCGGGGGGAATCGCTTGATTTGGATCATCGTAAGATCGGAAAGTTGGGCGAATCGGTACATTTTGGGCATTTGGATTATTTTGGGTTGGACTTTGGGATGTATGATTTTCTAAATTTTGAAAATTTTCTAAATAAGGATAATATTGACTATATGGATCTTGAGAATCATCAATTTGTATTTTTTTAAGGAAATAATATATGAGAGAAAGAGATTATAAAAATTTTGTGGGTATATTTTTTTACAACATTGTTACTCCTATTTATAGACTAATATTTGAAAAAAAATTCAAAAACAAAAAAAAATGTCGCATACTGTAGCTTGGTTACCATTGCAAAAAACTGATGGAAAAAACAATTGCATTTACATAGAAAGTAAGATGAAAAGTGAAAGTGGAAAGTAGAAAGAAGGGCCCACAAAAAGTAGAACAAAGCTACTTGCTTTGTGGAGCTACATGACTTCCCAAATCAACAACATGCTTTTCACTCCAACAAGCAAGCAACTAGCTCCAACTTCCTCAAATTTACAACCTGGGACCTCAAGAAGTCTGCTAGAGTTGCTCTTATTTACTTGTAATAATTATTGATGTTGTAATATTGTTATGTACAACATTTGTTGGGGGAGGGGGATAGGGGGTAAATATGATTTTGATTTTAGTTAATTTGAATTCAAGTTATATATTATATGGTTAAATCCATTTTTTGACGTTCTATAACTTTTTGTTAAATTGATCAAAAAAGGAATAGGAGTGTAATAAGTTAATTGCAAAATTAAAATATTTAAGTGATGTTTTTCCTATATTTATTAGATCGAGCATGCTATAACAAGCAATAAAACGCATCATTAACGAGAACTGCCTCGATTCCAAAATAAAATTAAACCCGCCGATCATCATCTATTAGCGTTGACAATATGCAATCATCAAGAACATCAACAAAATAAATTAAACTCGCCCATCATCATCTATTACAGGAGGGTATTGCCGATTCTACCATGGTTGTATACTCAATCATGGCACAAAAAAAATTATTTGATACTTACCAAGTAGACATGTGAAGAATATGTCTCACAATTTACGCAGTCGGATATGGGAATTTGTGAGATTCACCTTCACTGTGGTATGCCTAAGATGAATGTTCTTCAAATTAAATAACCCGAAACCGTGAAACTGCCAATCCTTTGTAAGTTGCCGTTAATCATGAAAGGATGAAACCTATTGCTTTTTTATTCTCAGTAAAATGTATTTTATCTTAAAAAAGTAATTTATTTTGGGACTAAGATTAATATAGGTAAGATATATTAGTGTTATCTAACTCCCGAGGGCGTCCGTTAGCATTTGCCTTATAATATGCACTATTTTACCTATTATGGACTCATAACTTTTTTGTTGGAAAGATAAAGTTTATTAATCGGAAGCCAAATGATATCTATAATCAATATATATAAATAAAGGAGGAACTTTTCGGGAGCATAGGGAGCTCCTCAAGATTTCGAGGCCATAGAGCGCGCCACGTAGGATTGCCACGTCATCAAATTTTATTTTTATCTTTTACAAAAATAGAGTTCTACATAGATTTAAATACATATAAAGAGTTTTGGATAAGCGAAAATTAGAATTTGATTTTGAATGAACAACCTAAATTATTATATTATGTAAATTGTTTATAACTTTTGCTACGTAAATCGGAATATTATAATTTTTGTACCATCGGATAGTGCTCGAAATATGCTTTGAAATAAGATCCCTTTACAATATAGTTCTATAACTTATGAAATATAGAGCGCCACGTAGGATTGTCATGTCATCAATTTTAACTAGAGTAGGGGATAAATAAATCCTTAATAAAGTAAACGCAACTTTATAAGACAATTTGGGTAATCAATGATGGTTTTATTAACATAAAGTAAAGGTAATATTGTCAACTGTAGTTGCTTTTTTTTACCAAAAGTGGAATAGTTCTAAAAGATGAAACTACCTAAAGCGGTAATTGTTGTAATAGAAAAAGAACGGAGGAAGTATATGTAAATACAATATATGGTGTTGAAAAATCTCATTTCACAGCAACACAAAATCAACAATAATATTAACAAAAAATTTGCAATAAAATAAAATTTCACGAAGAGATGAAATGCCTCAAAACCCCATCCTTGAGTTAGAAGTCTTTGATGTTTGGGCCATAGACTTTATGGGGCCATTTCCTTCATCATGTGGCAATAAATACATCTTGGTGGCGGTTGACTACGTGTCCAAATGGATTGAAGCCATAGCCTCCCCCACCAATGATGCGAATGTGGTGATGAAGTTGTTTAAGAAGACTATTCTCCCTCGGTTTGGAGTCCCTAGGGCCGTAATTAGTGATGGTGGCTCTCACTTTGCGAAAAAGTCTTTTCGTGCACTATTAGCCAAGTATGGGGTGCACCACAAGGTGGGTTTGTCCTATCATCCCCAAACTAGTGGTCAAGTGGAGATTTCTAACCGCGAATTGAAGCTCATCCTTGAGAAAACCGTGGAGAGTCATAGGAAAGATTCGTCCCTTAAGTTGGATGATGCCTTGTGGGCCTATAGGACGGCTTTCAAAACTCCTATAGGCACCACTCCCTACAAATTGGTATATGACAAGTCTTGCCACTTGCCGGTTGAGGTGGAGCATAGGGCGCTATGGGCAATCAAGACTCTCAATTTTGACTTGACTAATGCGGGTGAGAAACGCCTATTGGAATTGCATGAGCTAGAAGAGCTAAGGATGATAGCTTATGATTGCGCTAGTGTCTACAAGGCAAGAACTAAGGAGTGGCATGACAAACACATCAACAAGAAGGAGTTTCATGAAGGTGACAAAGGTACTACTCTATAATTCAAGATTGAAGCTTTTTCCGGGTAAACTCAAGTCTAGATGGAGTGGCCTTTTTGAGGTGAAAAAGGTTTTTCCGCATGGTGTGGTAGAGGTTTGTAGCAAGGACTTGGAATCTTTCAAGGTGAATGGCCAACGTCTCAAGATCTGCTATGAGGGAGACACCCTTGGCAAAGTCCTATCCCTCGAACTCAAGGAGTTCACCTCCCCTACACCAACTTAGTTTGAGAGGTAAAGTCAAGCTAATGACTCAAAACAAAGTGCTTGCGGGAGGCAACCCGATCTCTTTCCCTTCTTTCTTTCACTCTTTATTATTTCATTTTTCTTCATGTACTTATTTGCTTTTTATGCACTAAATTTTTTGTGTTCATGTTCTTTTACTTTTTACTTGGGATTAATTGACGGGAATAATCCCACCTTTCGGTGATCTGCTCAAAATAGTCCCATCTTTAGAAATTCTGGGAATAATCCCACCTTTAAAGTACATCTGCTCAAAACAGGTCATTACCTGTTGGTAACCTGCAAACGCAGGTCTGATGCCTTAATTGTATAATTAAAAACTAATTATGTATATATGTTTATAAACTATTCTTAATCAAACACTAAATTTATTTATTTAATTATAAACTCAATTGCCATAAAAAAACTCACTTTAAAAAACAAAAAAAAAAACTAATCCACTAGCCTCCACCCTCAAGACCAACCCCTCCCTTCTACCGGCCTTCCACCCCCCTCCCTTCTACCGAGCCCCCATCCCAAAACCACCATCCCTTCTAACGAAACGACGCCCCCCCCCAAACTCCCTTCCCCGGCGCAGAAAACAACTCTTCCAAATCAACTCCACCCCCACCAAAATCGGCCTCACCCCCCACACAAAACCACCGCCATAAATCATCGCGACCTCTCAAACGACTTTACCGGCATGCAAAACCAACCCTAGAAATCATAGTAACCCCCGGAAAACAACTCCCTCGGGCAAAACCCTCCTATTTCGGTTCATCGGCCCAAATTACTCGAGCTTGTTGTTTGTTTCAACGGAGGAAAAGTGGGTGGAGGCAAAAGGCGGTGAGAGGAAGAGAGAGAATATGGGGTCGAAGGAGGAGGAGAGCGAAGATGGGGTGGGAGACGACTTGCGAGTGGGGAGTGGGAACTAGTGACGGGATCTACTCGGCCTACGAGAGGTAGGGGGGGTGGGGGTGGGGGTGGGGGGGGGGGAGGGGAAGAAGGTGGTTTTGGAGGTGGAGGGTTCTTTGGGTTAGTGTTGTTAGGGTTAGGTGGTGTTAGTTATGGCATTAAACAAGTGGTTTGGAAGGGAATTTTATTTTGCTTCTTATTTAACTCGGTTCAAACGGTAACCTTAGGTAAAGGCCCGGTTTAAGAAGATAAGGTAAAAAGGTAGGTATTGATTATTAAAAGGTTGGACCATTTTCAGAAGATCGGGCAAAGGTGGGATTATTCCTATCAATTAATCCTTTTACTTGTATAAAAAAAAAAAAAAGAAAAAAAAACAACAAAAAAAAAAAAAAAAAAAAAAAAAAAAAGAAAGAAAGCAAAAACAGAAAATTGAAAAACATTTGGTTGAAATCGGTAGAGGAGGGGCGCTCCTCTCACAGAAGGACCGGGGCGCTCCTTGCAACATCCCTTCGGTTCCTGAAAAGTAGAAGATAGGCAGAAGGGGTGAGCGACTGATGAGCTCCCAAGGAGCGCGAGCTCCAAAAGGAGCGGGCGCTCCTGTTTCACAAGGAGCGGGCGCTCCTTACAAATTTTGCGACAAAAGAAAGAAAAAAACGTAAGGCCGACAGGTGAGTAGGAGCTCCCCAAGGAGCGAGCAAGGAGCGAGCGCTCCTCTCGCTCAGATAGAAAGGAGCGAGCGCTCCTGTTTCACATGGAGCGGGCGCTCCTTAGGTATTTTCGCCCCTTTTTCTAATTTTTCGGCCCTCTCTCTTCTCACTTCTTCCCTACAATTTCAAACCCTAACATTTTTCCCTCTTCTCTCTCCTTCTTCCTACCTTCTCATCTCTCACAAACTCCATTAAAACCACCACAAACTCCATTTTTCTCCCTCTCTTTCCTTCATAATCATCTTCTACTTCCTTTATCCTCACAAAAATCTAACTCTATTCACAAAAACTCCTCCTCTCTCACTTGGAATTTGGGTTTGCTTGAGTAAATTGGGCTCATCTCAAGATTTGAAGAACGTTTGCCTACTACATTCAAGTAAGTTCATCTTTTTCTTCATCTTTTTTCTATTTTTTCGAATTTTCGTTTTTTTTATTATTTTTTTTTTCCTTTTATTTATCCTTCTACTTAGTTAGTTTATTTTTATTTCTTGCTTGTGATTGTGGGATTAGCTGGATTTTTAGATAGTTTTTGTTCATTTCTTAAGTTTTTGTAATTTGTGATCTTTGTGATTTGTGTGTTTTTGTCGTTTTATTTTTCTTTTTAGTGTTTTATGTGTAGTTTTTTCTTGTGATTGTGATTGTGACTGTGATTGTTGGAATTATTGTGATAGAAGCACTTTTGGGACCCCCCTAGAATCATTGAATTAGTGAAATTTTGTTGGAAGATTTATTGGTTGTGGATTTGTTGCCTTTTGGGATTGTATTGCCAACTTGTTGATTGTTTAAGTGTGTGCATAGTGGTTGAGCTTCCTCTTTAAACTCCACAACATGACTTCACGCACCAAGAAAAACAAGAACCTTACAAATGCCAATCCTTCCCCACATGACCAAATTCACATTCCTAACCTTCGGTTTGACCCCGACTGCACTCACAAAAAGGCCTATGATGTTCTTAAGCATCAAAAAATAATCCCAACCAAATTCTACCACGCCCCTACCCTCGACGCACTTGGCATTCGCCAAGATGTTCTCGCTTGCCTAACGAACCTAGGTTGGGACCGTTTTTCGTCTTTACATGCCTTGACTTATGAGAGGGTCATCCTTGAGTTCCTCGCCTCCCTTGAGCGAACTCTAAATGGGGAGGAAGAGTTCGATATTTCTTTCCAACTATTTAACACAAAATTACACATGAACCTAGCGGAATTAAATGGGATATTTGGCTGGCCTTCGAAGGCAAGGATTTACCACCCTCACCTCCAAAACTTCCCCAATTACAACCAAGAAGCCTTTTGGAGGCTCATCTCCCGATTATCCAATTTCCAATCTCGGTCCGTCTCCTCTTCGGCCATTGTTTCCTCCATCCTTCGGTACACCAATCGACTTCTCGTTGGGTGCGTCTATACTAAGCAAGAGCTTAGTAAGATGACCAAGGAAGACCTTGTTGTCCTCTACATGATGGCCACCGAGACCCCGGACCGTTTAGGGGGAATGCTCAACTCGGGCTTTAACTTCCTACAAAGGTGTGTCGAGATTAAAAATGGGGAACTCTATAGGGGGGATATAAACATTGGTGGCATGATTTCTTTAATAGCCATCAACAAGGGTTTCGGGGAGCACCTAAAGCAACTCAAGGCCATAGATAATAACCCTTTCCTTGACCTTGATGCCTTGCGCCGGATGCAATGGATCCGCCCTACCCATGACCCCGAGCGTTGGAGTTAGCTTGTTAAGGGTCACCACCATTGTTTCCTCCCTAACCCCGAGGCTACTAGGATTGACCGGGAAGCGGGTAATGTTTGGGATGTCGATAGTGAGCCCGAAGAGGATGATCCCCATCCCCGTTCCGATCATGTTGTTCCTCCTCCCCAAGGTCGCTCTAGTAGGCAACCTCCATCTTCCTCCTTTGATCTCGAGAATGCCATCGCCTCCCTCTCCCTCACTCAAAATCATATGTCTTCTATGATGGAGGGCATGCGGAGTGATTATGATGGCATGATGGTGCAAACTAACCAAATCTACAACTACCATGTAGAAAGAGGTGATTTTGCACCATATATGAACTACCCCCATTGGCCCCCTCAACATGGGCCGGTCCCGGTTGGCAAAACAACCAACCAACTTACCCCCTACCACCCCCATCGTGATCCACCTTATGATTATAGGGAACCCGGTGGCACAAACCCGGTTGGTGATCCCAACTATCCTTTTGCCACCCCCGATAACGGTGATGGTAGTAGTAGTAGTGGTATTCTCCCACCCCCTTATTATGGGTACCCCCCGGGATACTCCGGTGGTTGGGACCCTCATCCCATGCCTCCCTATGGCAACTATGGCGATCCTCGCCCACGGATGGACTAGACCGCGGGTCTAGTCCTCGCCCTTCCCCCCTTTCCCTCATTGTTTGTTCATGTTTTATGCACTAGAGACTAGTGCATTTGCTAAGCTTGGGGGGTGTATTGATTTTTACTTGAATTAAGGACTTTGTATGCATGAGGGGTGGTGGTGAATAGTTTGGGGTAGTCAAGCTTTGAAGGGGTAATCTTGTTGAGGAAATAGGAAGATTGGTGGTGGGGATGTGGGTGGTTTGCATCAAATTTGTCCCATCAAGAGACAATGGATTGTTAATGATGATAAGTACTTGTTTTTTTCAAACTAATAATTTCTTGTCTCTTTGATCTTTCTAATGATGATTCAACAACAATCCTTCATGGTGAGCTTCTCTCACTTGTATCTTGTAAATAGTTTAATTGTTTTCATAGACTAGTTGCATGTAGAGCATTTGCATATTAAAAAGAAAAGAAAAAAAAAAGAGTGTTAGATTTTGTTTTAGTAAAAGCACTAAAAAGTGGTTTGCTTGCCCATGAATGACGTTTGAGAATGAGTTATGTGGCTTCCTCTCTTTGAATCTAGAGTACATGGATAGAGGTTCATTCTGGAAGAATGTGGGTATGGGTTAGGTCATCTAGGAATTGCCTAATCTTGATTGCATTAGAGTATGCTAAATGAAGCTAATGAATGCTCAATTACTCATCTAGTCTTGAATTTTGACTAAGTTGCTCACTCTTGGGTATTTTTGCTTATACTTTGCGGTCCCGTGTATCCTTAGATGTACTCCATGTGTCCCAAAACAAAACTCTACAAGAAACCTAGGCTTTATTTTTCGTTATGTGTAATAAGTGGCATAAAAGCCACAAGTGCTCGTAATCTTCTATGCAAGTTAATCTCATCTTTGTGTAATGAAGTCCCATAATAAGGGAACAAAAAGAAAAAGCCAAAAACAGTCAAAAAAGGCGTGAAAAGAAAAAAAAAACTGAAAAATGAAAAGCACAAAAAGAATAGAAAAGTTCAATAAAAGAGGTCAATTTGTGGATGTCTCCCACACTTAGTGTTACTTTCACCACGATTTCAAGTAGAGTGGAGTTAAGGCCTAATTGTGTGTTTAAGGAAAGTGGACTAGCATTTGTACTTCTATACCTTTTGAAGAGCCATTGTCTTTAGAATAGCTAGAAGTGTCTCTAATGAGCTAGTAAAAAGCCTAAGAAAGTGTCCTAATTGCAATCTTGTTTAGTCTTTTTCTCCACCCTAACCTATGAACACATTTGGAAAGAATTTGTCTTGAGAAATTGCTCTTTATTCTTTGATTGTGAACCACTTCTTCATTACTCGATTTGGGCAAAACCGTGAAAAGTGCTTTAGTTTTCGATAACTTTCTATAGTGTATCTCTTACTTTCTTTTGCATGTTTCCCTTCTCTAGTTGATTGCTTGAGGACAAGCAATTGGCAAGCTTGGGGGAATTTTGATGCGTGAGAATTTAGTCTCACTCATGTGCATATTTTGATAAGTTTTGCACGATAATCTTGAATTTAAATGCGTTTCTCCCTCTAATTTCCTCATTTTCATCATCTAGCGATGCATGTTAGATATGTAGGATTCCATACCTTTTCCCCCTCCCCTCTGATTACTAACACAATTGTTTAGTGTGAACTTTTAAGAAGAGAAGGGCAAACAGGGAAGGAGCGGGCGCTCCTTGTAAAATAGGAGCGGGTGCTCCTCCAAGCTCTAATACATGGCAGGGTGAGGCAGGAACTTGGAGCGAGGAGGGAGCTACCAAGGAGCTGGAGCTCATAGCATGGGGAAAAGAAGAGCGGGCGCTCTCAAGGAAATAGGAGTGGGCGCTCCTATGCGTGCTGAAGGATGCCCGAGGAAACAGTAGCTTGGAGCTACCTAGGAGCTCCCATTGAGCAAGCGCTCCTGGCGCGTATTTAAGAGGGAGCGGGCGCTCCGTTCTACAGAGGAGCGGGCGCTCCTCATTTCACGGGCGACCTCCTGTTGGCGGTAGGGATGAAGCGACCCAGGAGCTCTCCATGAGCACTCGCTCCATCGCCTAACTTTGTTAGGAGCGGGCGCTCCTATTTAACAAGGAGCGGGCGCTCCTATTTAACAAGGAGCGGGCGCTCCTATTTAACAAGGAGCGGGTGCTCCTTGTTAATTTCTCGACATTTTCTTGAACACTGTTTTTAGCTCCGTTTTTGTAAGGATATAAATACTCTATCCGCTTAATGACAGCTTAACTTTTATTCCAGTAAATCATTTTTAGAGAATTTTTAGCTTAATCTAGTGAGAAAAAGTAAAACCCTAGAGAGAGAAAGTAATTTTTCATGGTTTTGTAGCTTGGATTATGACAAAAATTGTGGTTTTTATGCAAGATCTTCATTTCTTCTTCATGGTTTAAGTAATATCTCTTCTTCTCTCCACTTGTTATACTTTTATCTTTTTGTTTATTTAGATTTTGTTTACTTAGTTTAATCCATGTTTAGATTTTAGTTTCTTAACTTAATCTTGTGTTAGATCTTGTGTTGATTGCTTTAGTTGTTCATGTTTGATTTCTTTTTTTCCTTTTATTAGTATTACTATGATGATTATGATGATTAGTGAGTAGTTAATTAGTTGGGGGTTGGGGTGAAAACCCAACCATGATTGATTTGGGTGTTTGAATAAGAAGTTAGGGGTTTGATTGGGCTTCTTAATTGATCAATAGCATGACTATTATCTACTTGCATTCTAGTTGAATACTTAGATGTTTGTTGATTGATGCCTTAGTCAATTTGAGAGAGGAGATTAAGGTTGATGTTTATGCTATTTTCTTGCTTAATTGCTCATGAGAGTGAGATTTAAGTGAGGGTTTTGTAATTTGACATTGTGCTTATCCTTGGATGTATGTTTGAGACCATGAGAGTGGCTTAAATGTGTGACCTAGGTAGTTTTATGCACCTTTGAGAGAGGGCTTAGAACTAGTTAAGAGTCAATAACCTCAATTAGTTGCTTGATTCTTTCCCCTATACTTCGCCCTTCTTATTGCCTAAATTGTGATTGGATGGTGTTTATCCCCTTCTCCCAATGTTTTTATCAATTGATTTCTTGTCTAATCATATAGCGTCTTCCTAAGGTCTTAATTAATTAGTTAATTTAGTTCTTAGTTTAGTTTACCAAACATCTTACTAAATCTTCGACTTAGCTTGCAACAATTAGCAACATTAGTGTTCTTGCTATTCCCTGCGGATTTCGACCCTTACTTATCACTTTACCTAGTTTAGTGATTTAGTTAGGTTTTGTTTGACGATTAGGAGATTTGTAACGACCGAATACATAGATTTTAATACATATAAAAAGTTTTGGATAAGCGAAAATTAGAGTTTGATTTTGAATGAACAACCTAAATTATTATATTATATAAATTGTGTATAACTTTTGCTACGTAATTTGGAATATTATAATTTTTGTACCATTGGATAGTGCTTGAAATATGCTTTGAAATAATATCCATTTACAATATAGTTCTACAACTTATGAGATATAGAGCGCCACGTAGGATTGTCATGTCATTAATTTTTTTTTAAAAAAAAAATTGAGTTCTACATAGATTTAAATAGATATAAGGAGTCTTGGATAAGCGGAAATTAGAGTTTTATTTTGAATAAACAACCTAAATTATTATATTATGTAAATTGTGTATAACTTTTGCTACCTAATTCAGGGCGTGTTCAGAGCACAAGCTTTCTAAGTAGCTTTTAGTGTCTTGACTAGGTCAAAACGCTTATTAAAAAAATAGTAGTGTTTGGTAAGTTAGTGGTGTAAGTAGCTTTTAGTGGTATAAGTAGTGTTTTAGTAGTGTTTGTGAAAAGCTACCATTTGTAGCTTTTGGGGTAGCGTTTAGTGGTGCATAAATTATATATTAAAGTTTTATTTGAGTTTTTAATTAATTATTTGTAAACAACTACTTTGACAGCTTCTTTTACCGAACATCAATATCTTATACTGCTACTTGGACAGCTAACAACTGCACACCGACCACTAACAACTACCACCACATCTAACATTTCTGATAGCTAAAAGCTACTACCACATCCATTGTTGCTGAACACGCCCTCAGAATATTATAATTTTTGTACCATTGGATAGTGCTCGAAATATGCTTCAAAATAAGATCCATTTACAATATAGTTCTACAATTTGTGAAATAGAGAGCGCCACTTAGGATTGCCATGTCAAATAGTTTTTATTTTAAATATTTGAAAAAAATAAAATTCTACATATATTTAAATACATAAAAGAGTTTTGGATAGAGGAAAATTAGAGTTTCGTTTTGCATAAACAACCTAAACTATTATGTAAATTGAATTTAACTTTTGCTACCTAATTCAAAACATTATGGTTTTTTTTTTTACCATTGGAGAGTGCTTGAAATATGCTTCAAAATAAGATCCATTTACAATATAGTTTTACAACTCATGAAAATATATTAAATTAGATGAACTATAAGACATTATTTAGTCTTTCTTTCAGATAAATATAATAATAGTAGAGGTTAGTTTTATATTTAATTAATTATATTCATGATACTATCATTATGATATTCTTTTTGGCTTTCCCATCTTCCATTATATATGAGTTAGTCTTTATGTGCTATATTAAAAGTTAAAGTTGTGGCTGACACTCATGTTTTTCTCTATTCTTTCTGTCCTGCATCTATTAAATTATTACCATCTACTTTCTTAAAGTATCATTCGGGTATTATTCATGTTAAAACTGTGTTAGCTATTGTTAGTCATACCTATTATTGGGATACCATTTAATAATAGACTTAGCTACAACATTCAATTGAATATTAAAAAATTATAAAATTTATATATCGCAATAACAAATCTAGAAGTTACAGCATAATGATAAATACTTTATCCGTTCTTTTTCTATTACAACAATTGGTTTTGGACATGGTTTTTAAGGAAATAAAAAATGGGTAGTTTAGCATAGAGGTATCCCTTTAGTTAACTAGGGTAGGGGATAAATAAATCCTTAATAAAGTAAACGCAACTTTATGAGGCAATTTGGGTAATTAATGATGGTTTTATTAACATAAAGTAAAGGCAATATTGTCAACTGTAGTTGCGTTTTTACCAAAAGGTTTGGTTCAAAAATGAAACTACCCAAAAGCGGTAATTGTTGTAAGAGAAAAAGAACAGAGGAAGTATGTAAATCCGATGATGTTGAATAATCTCATTTCACATCGACATAAAATCAACAATAATATTAACAAAAAATTTACAAAAAAATAAAATAAAGAACAACCGCGCAACGCACGAGCTTCAAAACTAGTAGGTATTAAAGAAAAACAAAATATAATCGAACTCGTCTTCGATGAAATTACAATGAATCAGATCGACCAAAGTAGCGTATGCCCCTTTTATTTTTCTGAATCTTGATCTATTAATAGAATTGGAGAAGAAAAAAATTAAATTGTTGATCTAACAATGTTGAATGTATCTACGTTAATAGTCTTGAACTTAACCAATGAGGAAAAGTTTCTCATAACTTTCTAAGTCATTGTAAAACATAAAAAAAAATAGCTTTTAAAATCAGCAAAATTGGGAGAGGAGATCCCATATGATCTAAGACTAGAAGTAGAGGAAACTCCAGCTTCTAAATTCGTTTCGTTTGCAGACAAGAGGTAACAGAGAGAAGAAGAGAATGGGTGGTGGAGTAGGAGGAGTGATATTGGACGGTTCAGTTCTCCTTGTCGACGACTCCGATGTGAATGGTGCTCCCACTTTTCGCGCAGGTGCTGATTTCCTCTTTCGCGCCCTTCAATTTTCCCAACTCTACAAGGTTTTCCTCTCTCTTTCTCTCTCATCAATTTTTTTTTTTTTTTTGGGCTGGGATTGTATTCTTTGTCAAATCATGCAGATGCATGCATGTGCAATAAAGAGTTGTTCTTTGTGATATGGGTTTTTGGGTATTTTATTTCTCTTCCTTTTATGAGTTTAGGTTGTGAAATTAATTGAATTTGACTAAGTTTAGTTCATTTTTTGCTTAAGAAATTGCATGCAATTGTATTTGATCATGGCATTTGTATAAGTTTTTGTTGTAATTTAATTTATGTGGTTTATCAATTTGAATTCTTTTTATTTTGATGGAAGTGAGTATGGCATTTTATTTCTCCTCCATTATTGAGTTTAGGCAATGAGATCAATTGATTTGACTAAGTTTAGTTCATTTCTTGCTTAAATAATTGCATGCAGTTGTGTTTGATCATGGCATTTGTGTAAGTTTTTGTTGTCATTTGATTTATGTGGTTTATTAATTTGAATTTTTTTATTTTGTTGAAAGTGGGTATGATTTATTTCATGGATCAAGGTGTAAATATGGGTAATCTTTGTCCATCTTTTATTTGTTGATTAATTTATATATTTATGTTTGGGAAAAGATGGGTGGAGGTAATTGGGTTATCGAAGGTTTGAGTTTTGATATCTCACTAATAGTTTAATACCATCATGCAATGACCCATTGGGTACGAGGTAGTGGATTAAATACAATGCTACAATAAATTGAAAAAATTCTGTCTCAAAAATCATGGCACCAGGAATTGTATCTGGTAATGAAAGCGATATCATTTTTGTGATTTTGTAACCATATAGAGGTGTGGATATAGTGAACTTACACATTTTCTCATATAGATGCATTATTTTGGAAACTTGAGTACTAGATGCGAGACGGTCCTTTGCAATTTGTGTTAAATTATTACTTAAAACCAATGTATAAGAAGTGCATCCTGTGGTTTTAGGTTTAAATTATGCCTTTTGAGGAAATAGCTTTTTTGATTAGTACTGCTAAAGAGCTATCTGAATCTTAATAGCAAGTTTGTTAGAAACTAATAGAGTTGTGACATATATATATATATATATATATATATATATATATATATATATATATATATATATATATATATATTTCTGATTTTGAAGTCCTTATTTTGTTTCAGACAATTTATTTGGTTTCGATGCAATTTTTTTTTGTGTTCCTTGTTTATGCAGATCGTAAGATTATTTGTTTTTGCAGGGAATTCTTTTAGGAGAGGATTTTTCAGCTGACAAGGTTTGTACGTCCTCTGAACTGTTCTCTAGAATTTTAATATTTGGATGGGTACTGATCAGGGCTTAAGAACTTGACACTCTATTGTTAATTTAAAAAATTATTAAATAAGTACTTTAATTTTCACCAACCTGCACTGTGGTCACTTCATACAGGTGAAAGATAAGCACTGTGGTCAGTTGTTTTTTTTTTGGAAAGAGATGTAACCTTCTTACATTTACAAGTCTTAAGGGAAAAGTATGTGAGCGTGTAATATGAACTGTTGTCATATCAATCTCATACTGAAGGGACATGTACTTCCTCCGTTCTGAAATAAGTGAAACACTTCTCTCTTTTATGTGAGAGCTTTTTGAGAGAAGTGTTTCACTTATTTCGAAACGGAGGAAGTATATTTTTTGTTAGACTAAGGCATTGTGAAAAAGAGATCGAATATCACTGATGGCCTGAAATTAAAATTTGATCCTTTTAACTCTTGTTCAACTTTAGAACTCCCGAAACATAAAAGTTGCTCTACAATGTCCTTTTAACACTAATTGTATTTCAAAAAATGATTTATTTATTTGTTTTGTTTCATTAGAAGAAGATTTCAAATGTGATTTACAGAATGCAGTCCTTGGGAGTTGGAAATGACACTCTTTCCTTGACACTTATCTTATAATACTGTTCACTCTCCTCTTTTATACCTGAAGGTTTGCTGCTCTCCAGCAGTTGTATGATTATGATTTTTGTAGTTTATCTTTGATGTAAACTTAACTCCGCCTGTGAGTGTCTGTGTGACATTCACTGCCGGTCTCAAGCCCGGATAAAGGAGGAGAGTTGCGGTAGGTTTGGGGCGGCCAGCATAAAACATAGTCCCATATCATGACATGAATCGACAAATGAAAAACGTGGGGCGTCCCCTACTCAGCGACGCGCCGCACTTCATAGACCGGGTGTAGTGATAAGTATGCAGGGGTTGCTAGGTCGTCGCCCGGAAGCGGCGCGCCATCCCGGCGCCCGGGGTGGTGTCAAATATGCAAGGGTTCCCGCATCAGGGACGGGTGCGGGTAAAGAAGTTAGTCCAGGGTAGTGGTAGTGGTAGGGGTAGTAGGTTGCGCTTTGGAACATGGAACATTGGCTCTTTTTGGGGGAAGATCGGCGGAGGTGGTGGAGGTTATGAGGAGGCGAAAGATTCACATAATGTGCCTTCAAGAGACTAAGTGGGTTGGTGGAAAAGCAAGAGAACTAGCCCAGGTGGGGTTATAAGCTTTGGTACTCCGGAAAGGATAAGTGTAGGAATGGAGTAGGCATCATTATTGATAAGGAATATATTGATGATGTGGTGGAAGTTTCGAGGAAGAGTGACCGCATTATGAGTATCGAGGCTAGTATTAGGGAGTAATGCGGTGACTATCATAAGCGCATATGCGCCGCAAGTAGGATTGGAAGCATTTATTAAACAACAATTTTGGGAGGATTTGGAGGAGGTTGTGCAACGAGTGCCTATTAATGAAAAATTGATCATTGGTGGGGATCTTAACGGACATGTGGGCACTAGTCGAGTTGGCTTTGAGAGCATTCATGGAGGTTTTGGGTATGGGGAGAGAAATGAAAGCTGGAAGTGATATCTTGGATTTCGCATTAGCCTATGGTCTTAGTATTATGAACACTTGGTTTGAGAAAAGAGAATCTCACCTTGTGACGTATAGGAGTGGAAGTAACGCGAGTCGATTGACCTCTTTTTAGTAAGGAATGGTTGGCGGAAGAGTTATACTAACCGCAAGGTGATACGGGTGAGCGCGACCACCCAACATAGACTAGTCGTGCTTGATTTCCGGGGTAGGGAGTCTTTAAGAAAGCGAAAACCCAATGTGGAGCCGCGAATCAAGTGGTGGAAGCTCCAAGGGGGAGCACAAAGAGAACTTCTTAGCTAAGATGGCTAATAAAGATATTTGGGCTTGTAACACGGAAATGGATGTAGATTCGATTTGGACAAAGATAGAACTTGGTATAAAGGAAGTGGCGAAAGAGGCCCTTGGAGAATCTAAAGGAAGCTGTACCATCAAGTAAGGACACATCTTGGTGGAACGAGGAGGTGAGACAAGCGATAAAAAACAAACGAGAAAGTTATAAACTTTTGGGGAAAAGATAGCGACGATGTGAACTATGAGAAGTACAAAGAGGCGAGAAAAGAAGCCAGAAGGCAAGACGGGAAGCTAAAGCACGGGTAAACAAAGAGCTTTATGCAAGATTGGATACTGACTGAAGGTGAAAAAGACATTTATAGAATTGCGCGTATGAGGGACAAAGAAGACAAGAGACATAAGAAAGGTAAAATGTGTCAAGGGTGTGGACCAAAGAGTGCTTGTGGAGGATGAAGAGATAAAGGATAGGTGGAGGTCGTACTTTGATACCTTGTTCAACGGTGATAAAGCACAAGACATCGGGGATGTACACATTCCGCCAAGTATGTTAAATCGAGAGTTTATGAGGAGGATTCAAAAGGGAGAAGTCGTTGCAGCATTAAAAAAGATGGGATTGAAGAAAGCTACGGGGCCGGATGGCATACCTATCGAAGTTTGGAGGTGTTTAGGGGGAGAGGAATCGAATGGGCCGACAACATTCTTCAACATGATTTGGAGACACAACAAAATGCCATTAGAATGGAGGAAGAGTACTTTGATTCCTTTGTATAAGAACAAAGGCGATGTACAAGATTGTACCAACTACCGAGGAATCAAACTAATGAGTCATACGATGAAACTCCGGGAAAGGGTGATTGAAGCAAAGACTTAGGAAACATGTGAAGATATCGGAGAACCGATTTGGATTTATGCCCCTGGAAGATCGACTATGAGGCCATCCACCTCTTAAGACAAACAATGGAACATTACCGTGATAGGAAGAAGGATCTACATATGGTTTTCATTGATTTGGAGAAGGCATATGATAGAGTACCAAGAGAAATACTTTGGTGGGCGTTGGCAAGGAAAGGTGTTCCACAAAAAATATATAGATATCATCAAGGATATGTATGAGGGGGCAACTACGAGTGTGCGGACTACGGTGGGGAGGACGAAGAGTTTCCTATTACGATCGGAGTGCATCAAGGTTCCGCACTTAGTCCCTTTCTCTTTGCCCTAGTCATGGACCAACTAACGAGGTCAATTCAAGATGATATACCATGGTGTATGATGTTTGCGGATGATATTGTGTTGATTGATGAAACAAAGGAAGGTATTGAGAGAAAGTTGGAATTGTGGAGACATACATTAGAAGCCGGGTTTTAGATTGAGCGAAGTAAGACGGAGTATATGGAGTGCAAGTTCGGTGGGGTTACAAGCAAGAGGCGGGGCGGTCACTTTGGATAGCAAAGTGGTTCAAGGATCGAACGTCTTCCGTTACCTAGGATCCATTCTCCAAAAGGATGGAGAACCTTGGATGGAGACGTGGCTCATAGAATTAACGCGGGTTGGTTAAAGTGGAAAAGCGCCACCTGGATTCCTTTGTGATTCCGGTATTCCCCAAAGCTTGAAGGGAAAGTTCTACCGCACGGCAATTAGGCCCTGCTTTGTTATATGGCACCGAATGTTGGGCGGTGAAACAATGCCACGTCCATAAGATGAACGTGGCGGAGATGCGTATGTTGCGGTGGATGTGTGGCCACACAAGGAAAGACCGATTAAGAAATGAAGTGATCCGGGAAAAAGTTGGAGTTGCATCCATTGAAGAAAAGATGAGGGAGAATCGGTTAAGATGGTTTGGTCATGTGAAAAGGAGATCAGGTGATGCACCGGTGAGAAGAATTGAAGAGTGGAGGAGTAACCAAGTTGTAAGGGGTAGGGGAAGACCTAAGATGACTTGGATGAAGGTAATTGAAAGTGATATGAGGTTACTTGGGATTGAGGAGAGCATGACGTTGGATAGAAGTGAGTGGAGGGGCAGTATCCATGTGGAGGAAGGGGTGTGATTTCTGCATTTATTTGTTTTTCTCAATTGTGTTGGTATTAAAACCTTTTGTTGAAAACCTCTTTTAAAACTTGTTGGTGTAAACCTTGCTTTAAAAAAAAAAAAAAAAAAAAAAACCTTTTTATCACTCTTGGCGATGCCATCTCCTTTGGTGACGGTTTCAGTTGACGATTCATGTTAGCCGACCCCAAATCACTTTGGGAATAAGGCTTAGTTGTTGTTGTAGTTGTTGTTGTATCTTTGATGTAAACTTCTGAGGTGCCCATGTCTGACCATAGAGTTCTACATTAACAAATCTTTGGTTATCTTTGTCGTGCAGGTCAATATTCTGAAAAAGATGTCCGAAGTATATTCATTCACTTGTTTTAGATTCAGTAGTTCTACGGTTGAGGTGGTTATGGATGAAATTGCAGTAGCTTGGAAGGATGTTGGGAAAAAAATACTGTTTGTACTTCCCGGTCACAAGATGGATCAATGTCATAAACTATGTGACCTTGGGTATTTGCTAAGTATTCTTGGTGAGCACACTCTCCTTTACAGTTTAAAGGGTATTATAATAATTATACTGCATAAATTTCTAGGGAATAACAGAGTTCTGCCATACAAAAATTGGTTCTTGTTTGCAAACAAGCATACTCTTAAGTAGCTGATGTATGTGCTGGACCTATGTGAAAATATGGAGCATCATTTAGTTTCCTAAATTCTGAAAGGTGGCTTTTTGATGAGATAGCAGTTTCTGTATAAGGCTGTAGCAGATAAACTTAGGTAGCTGCTCTTTGCATACCTGATATATATTTCTACTTGTTGCGCAATGATCTTCTGTGTGCCTGGTTCTTTGTGACATGTAACATTACAGCTGTGAATATTGATTGTTCTTGTTCTTTTACTTGCTTTTGTGAAATAATTTGGATGGTTGGTGAGCCTTGATTAATGATGAGTGTGTCACAATGCGTTCAATTTTTCCTGTAGATCTTGATGCTGGTGGAGATACAATCAAGCATCCAAGTGTTCATCATATCAAGAAATTGGAACAGCTGCCTTTGAGTTTGTGTCTCTTGAATAAAAAGGTTTGGCAAATATTGTTGTGTGTGCTATCATTAGTCTCTTTCCAGTATTGTATTGAATAATGTTTAGTGGTGCATCAGTATGGCATGGAAATTATCAAGTTACTTGCTAAGTTCACAGACATAGTAGTCTACACTCTACAGTAAAATTAAAAATGAAGGGACTTTTGTTGATTTTGGTATGTGCTTTGAAGTCTCAACTCCCAATGTTTGGAGTTTCAAAGCTGCACACTAAAATAAGTACACAAGGTGTTGGTTTTTAATCTGACCTACCAGTGACAAAGAGATTGAATGATGACCTTTTTAGTGTTTCATTTGTTATTTTCATTTGGAAGATTGGCTGGCATGCTCATTTGTTTTCTCTCCTGTCTTTCTCCTATTTGTGGCTTGGTTTGCAAGTGAAGATGGTTTTAAAAAAAAAAAAATTAAACCTGAGTAAGGTTAATGTGTGGCAGAGGGCGTCCATACTGTTGGTAAGTTGTAGGAGGTGTGCAACATAACCTCTCATTCAATAGAAGAGTGGTTTTGTGAGGATTCTGCTGTGATATGCTGATGGTGGACCTGAGATGCAGATGACAGGAGAGTAGGAAAGTGAAGGAGATAAGATTATAAGAGTGGGAGAACATAGAAAGCAGGGAGTTGGGAGAAAGTAGGATTCAAGACGGCAGTGTGGAAGAGAGGAAGACATCATGAAACTGGGGATTAAATCCTGCTGGTTGTGTATGAAAATCTCCAGTAGTATATTCTTACTAATCACCAAAGTGCAAATCAGAGCAAAATCGATTAGGAAACTCTGTCAAAAGGAAATAAATTCATATTAGACCAACTTTCTTATCCCTAATAATCCCATCATTTATCATCCTCAAATCTTTCTCTTGGGTCCTTTATTGGTCTTAGCATACATTTACATTCTGTTTTTCGCATCTTATTTTTGTTTAATTTATGTATGTGAAACTTGTTTTTGTTGAATTTTAATTGTTTTTTGCTAAACTTAACTTGTTTCTGCTTTACTTATTGCGGAACTCTACTTACTTGTGATGCACTCTACTCATCTATATAACTGAACTTATATATTTTTGCTACACTTGACTTACTTTTCCTGAACTTTACTTATTGTTGCTGAAATTATTTTGACGAGTTTATCTTAACTCATTTTTGCTGAGCTTATTGTTACTGAAGTTATTTTGATGAATTTATCTTACGTTTAATATGTTGAGGAGAATATATATATTTAGCTAAACATAAGATAAGTGTTGAATAATGTAATCCATCTAAGCCTCTGATAGTTATACATACTATGTTTGTGGGTTCGACATTTTCCGAGATAGTCGTAGATCATGGTTGGAATTCCTTAATACTCCTACTTATGCTTGCATTTTGGTCAAATCATGCCAATCCCTTAATTCTAAGGAGTTAGGATAATGTGGCAATCACTTGAGACGAAGGGAGTATTATGTTGAATTTCATGCCTCGAATCCCTTTTTGGTGTTAGCACACATTTTGTAAAATTGTTTTGATTAATGATGAAATCATGAAATATTATAGGGTGAGGATGAAGGATATGCCCATGATTTTTATTGACCTAGAGGATGCTTATGATAAGGTACCAAGAGACGTATAATGTCGAGAAAGGTGTACCTTGTAGATATATTGACATAATTAAGGATATGTTTTGGGACACTATAAGAAATTTCAAAACATGTGAAGCCGTGAAGGAGTGATGGAGGATTTCCCTATTAGGGTAGGACTACATTAGGGACCTGCATCTAAGTCCTGTCTTCTTCACGATAGTTTTAGATGATATAACAGCCACTCGAGGATAAGATTATGTGATGTATGTTGTTTGCGGATGATATCGTATAGGTGGACGAGACTAGAGATGGAATTACCACTAAATTGGTGCGACGAAGGCAATCATTAGAATCTTGAGGGGCTTAGGCTAAGTAGGAGCAAAGCGGAGTACATGTAGTGCAAAAATTTATTAACGAGAGTAAATCGAAAATGTAGTAACATTGGATGGAAAAAGTTGTCCATTAGGGAGTGTTTTAAGTACTTCGAGTCGACTCCTAGGATGAAGTCAGGGTGACTTAAATGGGGAGGAAAAAAGTTGGATTTCTTGCGATCATAATGTACCTTTTATGTTAAAAGGATAGTGTTATAGGGCAACGTTGTTTTATGGGTATAAGTGATGGGCCTTTAGAAAGAATCCTATGAAATAACTAGCTTGATGGGTGTTAGATATGTGTATTTTGTTTTCTCAAGAGATAGAATTCGGAAGAAGATATTCGAAAGAGGTTGAAGTTACAAATATTAAGTAGAAAATAAGAGAGATCTAATTATGGTGGTTTGTGTATGTGAGACGTCAACTTGATGATGCACCGTTTAGGGTAGTGGAGAATTGGGATATTAAAGTTTGAGAGGAAGCATCTTTGGATAAAGAGTGTTTTGAACAAGTTATGTTTGTGGGAGCATATAACGCCTGACATAAGAGAATAGAGGTAGAGGATCTTTGCTGACACCACTGGAGGTAGAATCTTCACTCGTGGAGCTGATTCCACTGTATTGGGATAAAGGCTGTAGCATACTAGTCTTCTACAGGCTTATCTGACAAGCCCTCATCATAATTCTGACTTGACATCGTATTTGACGCATAACTTCGTACACTTGATATACAATTATACACTCTCTGTCATGTTGTCTTTTGTCCTATCTCATATTTTGTCATTCTCTTCTTTTCTTTTTGTCGTTGCTTCTTCCGAAGACCTTTTAAGTGACATCTTAATACTGCTAAGTAAAGATGACTAAGGCTACAAAAACTTTCTTTTGGGTTCTTTAAGGTCTAATTTAGCTTCCTGCACTCTCTTAATTCCTTGATCAGCTTGCAGTTTGGTGTCAGAACTAAGAGAAATGCAAAGAGGCATTACTCTATTGTAGTTATCTTTGCTGGAAAATCGGGAATGCTTAACGTATTCTGTTGATTTTGTTATTTATTTATGGGTGGGGGGGGGGATGATGCATAATGCTCATCAGTTTGATTTTGTGAACAGGTAGCTTCCAACGAGGTCCTGACTGTCGGCTACAGTATGAAGCCCTCTCGGCAAGCAGATTTTGCAAAGGTGAGCTGTAAACCATTTGGAGCTAGTGCTATTCCATTCCCTCGGATAAGGAGCATAATAGTTCTATTTTTAAGAATGTCTTAATTTGTTTCTGAATGTAGTAATGAAAGAGACCTTAGTCTTTGCCCTACTGTACAAGTTGCCTATGTAGTGACTAGAAAATTTGTCCTTAATAATTGCTCCAAAGAGAAGTGCCCACTAAAGAGGAGATCTTTTTACGAAAACCCCTAATATTTTAGAGAACAATTTGATATTGCAAAGATGAACCTTAATTTCCATCTAATTGAAGCAAAATCTAGTTGCTCTTCTTTGTTCTCTTGTTTGTTTTGATGACGAAGGATAGTCAAAATGTTGATGGCATTGTGAGGAAGAGTGTATATTTGTTATTGGCATTTATTAGAATTAAATGTCTGTAAAACACTGATGAAGCACACTTCATTTGCTGGAAAATCTCAAAATGTTTTAGACAAATTCCCACTGAATGAACTTTTTTGGCTATTAGCAGAGCAATAATAATATAATAAAGAGACCTTTCCTTAGGATTTCTTCTGTTTTCATTTTTTTTGTGGTGGGGGGGGGAGGTAACCGCGTGGGTGATGAACTTGCAAATAGCATATATATGTATATGCAATCAACATCTTGACTTTCAATGACCCATATCCAAGGCTTGCATGTATTTATCTTGTAAAAAAATCAACAGGAAAAGGAAGACTGAACATTTAGACATTAGATGATCCTTAACATTCACCAGCAACCTTACAATCAGTAAGGCCATCGCTACAAAATTAAGCATACGCGCTTCTTGTATATAGTTTTCTGGACGTGAGTGTGAGCGTAAAAGTAAAATCGAAATAGACATTGAACTGAGATGTGTAATGGAACCGGGTGGTTTGAGGAGACAGGAAGCAAGGGCTGGATTCTCCCTTAGCAACTTAGGACGTAATCTGAATTAAAATAATCTTGAATCAGCTGGATTTAAGGGTTGGTTAGGTGAGTGTATTATAGTAAAATTTGAGTAGTTGTGTCCTCTGTAGACTATCCTTTGGCACTTGGGAGTGCCCAAAGGAGGGCCCATCTGGTTGGAAAAACCCAACAGCTTATTGGTTTATCTTGCACTTGGAAGAAGTGGAATAAAGGTATAATAATAATGGTAAACTTATTGTTCGTAACATAAATAATACTACCTCCGTTCCTTTTTAATCTACACACTTTCCTTTTCGGGCCGTTCCTTTTTTAATGGTTACACTGTTACTTTATCTATATAAGGTAAAATGCTCAATAATTATTCCCCACTTTTGTCCCCCATGTGGCCCCTCACCAAAAAAATTAACCCACTTAAAACCCCCCACCTACCACATTTTTCTCTCTCCTCTATTTTTTATTTACTTTTTGTACTTCTTACTCCCCACTTGTCATAATTCCTCTCTTCTCTCTCCTACTTTTTCACTTTTGCCTTGGTTCTAATGAAAAGCAAAGTGTGTAGATTATTTCGGAACGGAGGTAGTAGTAGTAAAGAAAATAGAATAAGTTTCTTTGTCTTTGTACCAAAAAGATTAGGAGTAATTAAATATAAACAATAACATTGCTGTAAAGCTCTTTTTATAGTGACACATTTATTAAGATAAATTGACGAGCTTAACACAAAAGGAGATATACGTAATCTAGTATATATTGTTACAAATAACATATATTATTTGAGTGCCGTTTGTTTGATGTACGATTTTACGAAGTCTACACTGGGGATTGAGGATTTCTTAAATGGTGGAAGTTTTATCCGAAATGTTTAGGTGTAAAAGGTGGCTTTTTATTCCACTATCAATTATGGAGTTGTTAAATAATTATAGATGGGACTGAAACCAATGTCTGAAGAAACTTGGACTAGATATTCATGTATAGGGATTTTATTGCGTGTGATGGGTAGTAGGAACTCCAGTGTTTTGGAGGGATGCTCCAACTTTAGGAGAACCAATTTGTCTACTAACATAATCAGCTGGACAATCTACTAGCTTTTTGCAGAAGTAAGACAGGATCGGAAATTGATGAGATGTATCAATTATGATGTGCTTGGGGTCATGTAGAGTTTCAAATGTGCATTATGCTCCCATGTATGGTACAAATGGTTTGAGACTTATGGTTCTCCAGTGGGTTTTTGGTTTGTCGCATTTGCCGGTTTCTTATGTAACTTTTGGTAGGGATATTGGGAGGAAGTTTAATTGGAAATTAGCATGCTTAGCTATTTGTTAGGAGTTTGGTTTCCGCAAGTGCACAATATAGTTATAGCGAGTACAAGAATGTCTGTATCGAATTCACGGGAAGAATAGAAGTTACTTGCTACTCCGTCTGTTTTTTAATAGATGTAACATTTGACTTTTTACACTTGTCGAGACACAAGTTTGACCGATAATATCTCTAATTATATAATTGTAAAAACTATAAAAATAATATATTTGAAAAGTGTATACCGAGACGAATCCAACAAGATCCCACATGACTATAATTTTTTCATATATATAAATAACAATTAATGGTCAAAGTGAGTTGTATGAATAGTGTCAAAAGTCAACATGTTACATCTAAAAAAGAACGGAGGGAGTACTAGTTAGCCTTGATTTCTAAGCATTTGAGTTGTTGGCATGTACTGATAAATTTTGCTCTAAACTAATATCTAGACTAGTGCAACTATAATCAACAATGCATTGTGGTTGAATCAAGCAGTATGGAAGACTCTAAGGCTGAGTATCGCCACTAATATGAGTCAATGCAATGAATAACCTGTACCCAAATTGTCTGATTATGTACTTGACAGGAAAACGCGCCTTTTTTTGGTCACCAATTAAGTTTTTTCAGAGAAAGAATGGCTTCTTAAATATGCTTTCTTACGTATGTTCATGGAATCCAACATAACAAATATACCGAACACAAATTTCCTAGATCCTAGGAAGAAGTTCTTTTTATCTTCATTAAGAAAGATCGTGTTTTTGTTTGGGACACTCTAATCGACCAAGAATCCTATGTATAGTTCAGCTTCAATGATTGCCACAATTCTAACAAACATGAACATGAATAATCCATCCGTTAGCCTAATTGGGAAATTGGAAATAATTTGAGGTGTTGGAATCGTACTAAGGTTTCAACTCAACCCTAGATCGTAGATCTACTTGCATATATTAGGAAGAATAAAACAAACAACTATGGAATAGCAATGGAACAATATTATCAACATAAAGAGAAGGAAAGAGAGAAAATTACTTATGAATGTGGACCTTAAATTTGTAATCCACCAACTTGAATGTTTAAGAATTCTGAAGGTTCCCTCTTATGGTCTATATTATATATATATTTTTCTAATAGTAAGTTCTAAGTATAAACTCACTGTGACAAGGGCTTCTATATGTTTCTAATTACAAAGCAAATAGCGGGCGAGTCGCAAATAAATAAGTTCATAATCCAGGCTCTGTGTCGTAGCATAGCATGACGGTGCCAAGCTTTTAGAAACTAGGCTTTATGGATTTTTACCCTTCTAGTAGAAAAACCACGGCTTTGCCAAGCTGCCAGTGGCGAGTCACCAACTTTTGACCGTGCTTGGCACGGCAGTGCTTACTCAGACTAATCTTTCCTTAGGCTCTTCAGTTTCATTGGGTTTGAGTATGTTGCTTGACTACCTCCATTAGTAATCAGATACCTTGGAAATCACACCACCCAATAGAGTTGTAGAACCCAAAAAAGGCATAATGAATTTGTGAAATATGTTATGTCATATGTGTTGCATCTATATAGTTAGAAACCAATGTAATTTGACCTGACAGTCCTATTAGAGGCCTAAAGTGGATTCTACTGTCTTGGAAGTTCACCTTTCTTTGTAATGATGTCTTAGAAAAACAAGGACCGGGGAAGGTGGTGTGGATATGGGATGCTATCACTGGTCCTCATGGTTAATACTCTACTAGGGCCTCACTAGTCACTAGATGGCTAGAGCTCTCCGTGCTCTTCTTGATTCCCACGCTTAAGCATCAATTTGTTTTAAAAAGGTATCGGTTTGGAATGAATGGCTAGTGGTGATGTGATGACTGTTATGATTGACATGCTGTGTTTTGTGCTCGTATTGTTTCTGCAGATTATTTTCTCCACCCATACTAAGTGAAGCATGTATGTTCCATTTGGCAGAGAGGTGCATTTCCACTGTATTCAGTCCAACATGAATTGATGTTTCTGCCTCTCAGTTACGAGCTGTCCTTACCATTGCAGCTGCAAGAGATTGATGTAATCCTTCATAAAGCTACAGATGATATTGTTTCTATCGAGTTGGACTCGTCAGTTATCCCTAAAATCATTTACACAAATGGCGTGGGGGAATTGAGAAGGTACTTTTATATTTTTTGAAATTTTGACTCTTGAGTCTTCTATATTTTAAATATGATATGATGGTAAGATCAAATTTGACTTGTGCAAGTCAATATTGAGTCATTCTATCCTTCAACCCCTGCATTCCTCAAATGCATGTCATCTCATTTCTTTCTTTTCTTTTCTTGTTGTTATTGGACGGCTGAGCTCTCCATAAAAAGAAAATCGCACTTATCACAAGAATTAGTTGTGGAAACTTTATAAGCTGACTTATGGTCATGTATGTATCAAATTCCCTTTTTTGATGTCTCATTTAAAGTCAAGCCTTGTGTTTATCCCACGCCACTACATCTGTACCTTCTCAATATCTGCAATACTTAATAAAATTTTGCTTTTTTCTGAATGATTTTGCTTTTTCTGATTAATTTTGCTTGATTAAAAAAGCATATAGCAAGATTAAGTTACAAAGAAGGAAGGGACAAGAGGGAGTTGAAAATGTTTTGAAATCTCAAACCTTCTTTTGTGTGTGTATAAAAGTTTGCGTAAAACCTGGAGCTCTATATCTCTTTGAAGAATTAATTATGGACTTTTTCATTATACATGTTTTTCCCATGGAACGTGGGAACAAGGCTAGCACAATACATTAGAAATCACCTAATCATTATAATGAAACAATTTATTGCTGCTTTATCCCTGAAGATGGGTGTTTTTATGAGACTCGGAGTGAAGTGTAGTGCTTGACAATATAAGTTTCTTGCTTATGAGTGGAAGATCTCGATTCATGCAGCCTATCTCTAACAAGAAACCTGTAGATTGACAAGTTGAGCTTACTACTCAGGGTTCCAAATTTCTCATTTGGTGGCTGTAGAATGAAGAATTCTTAACAAGCTTGGAAGGAAAATTCCTTGGCAAAATCTGATGTCCAAGTAAATGGATATGACATTTGAGGAACAAATATATGAACAATGAGATTCAATTATAGCTAGCAATTTTAAACTATATGATATAGCAGCTTGTTAAAGTTTCATTTATAGGAATCGGAAATCGGAATGACCATCTGGTATGGAACTCTTTAGTGAGGTTGATGATAAAGAGCTGTTTTGCATGAAGATGCTTTCACGCCAACTTTTCAATGCATAATGATGCTTGATGATCAAAATAGCAAAGCTGGTTGCATGGGCAACATGGTATGTTAAGCAATGCAGAATAGAGTTAAAAAGTATGGCTGGCTGAAGCAAATGCATGAAAGCAGCGTTTGTTGCTGCTGTTATATATAAGTTGTATACAATCCAAATCTCTGCTGGATTTTGTTGTGTTACTTATCTTATGTCTGGCGCTCTGCTGATTTATTTCTTTGGGAGAATAAGGCTAGAACAGGCGTTTTATCTGAATATAAGCAAGAAAAACAAATCATTTTCTGATTCAGTTTGTTGAGTTTGCTGCTGATTAAGCTGTTTTTTTTTCCTTTTCCTATTAGACGTGACATTGTTACAATTTTATTTTAAAAAGAAAATGCTATTACAGTTGTTTAGTTGTCTTATAAGTTATAACATTGTAATATTCAGATTCCAGTGAACGAGCTTGAGAGATCTTTTTGTAAAGACTGTAAATATGCAAGTTTTCACCCCTAATCTTGGAATTTTTTACTAATCACTTTTCAAGAGTAAAACCTTGTGATAATTAATGAGCTAATGTGTATTCAATTGTTAAATCAACATAAGGACCAAGATTTTTTAACTTAAAGGCAAATCTATAAACTACTTAAAAGCCAAAATTAAGAGCTAATCTTTGTTTTAAAAAGCTAATTAAGAACCAATCTTTTTTCACAAAGTTTTATGAGGGAGGAATGTTATAGTTCAAGCTCTCTAGATCTCGTAGATGTTGTGTTGTGGGATATTTGCTAGTGGTCTAGAATTGTTACATGTCCTTTCAGTGCTTCTGTGGAACAGGCCTAATAAATGTGTTACCCTTGATTGCTACGACCAATACCTCACTCCCCACTGAAAGAGGAACTACGTTGATATTTGCTACTCCCTCTATCCCATTGAGTTGGTAACTTTTTATAATTTTAGCTGTTATCAGGAGATGGTTAAATTGTTTACAAATTATGCTTGAATGTCCTATGTTGTGAATTGTTATATGGTAGTTTTTTTTGGTAAGTTTGAAGTGTTACCAACTTGAAACCTTTATGTGGCAGGGGACTACTATATTTTTTCGAACTTTTACTGAAGTGATTAAGATGTAATTAAAATGTCCTTTTGGGTTCATGACTTAGATGTGGTGCAGTTGACAAATTTTTACCATGATGACATACAGGACCTTGGTGAATCACCCTCGTTGTTGTGTTATTGATCCATTCAATAATATTTACCCTGTTTTGGATCGGCTCAAGATCCAATATCTTCTACTTGGGTTGGAGGGTCTTAACAAGGAAGGCTACTCAAAGATTAGAGGTGCTCATTTTCTCAAGGTATTTTATTTTGTATACTGTTGTTCTCTGAATGATGAAGTTGAATAAGATGATGAACAATTTCAGTTATATTATACTTAAAAGGGAATGTACATAATGCCCTAATGTTATACCTGTAATCCAGTTCTTTAATTTCATTTCTGATTAAAGAATTCTTTTGCAACATATTGTCGCGAATCATCTATTCTGTTCTTGGTGATCATTGTAGAATAAGTGTGCTGCGTAGATCCTAATGTTTCTGAACACAAGCATGTACACATGCACAAAAAGACTCAAACGCAACTAACTTTTCCTGGTAGAGTTTTTCTTGAATACTAACTTTTGTGGCTTGAATATGCAGGTTGACTGTTATGATGATCCTAAATTGATAGAAAGGCTGATGGAGGCTAAGGTATCCCTTCCAAGCATAGTGAAACCACAAGTTGCCTGTGGCGTATCCAGTGCTCACAGCATGGTAATGTACTATATTTGTTACTCTTTATTTAGTAAGCAACGAATTCAGTGCGCTTAGGAAATCACATTAGTAGATTGGAACTTTATCTATGGTTGAGTATAAGTATAAGTGTATAACCATGGTTTGAAATATACATCATATCCAATTACATGCTGATAGAAGAATTGGTACCGTCTAATGAGCAAGTGCAAAAACTTTACTGTTGCTCATTGATAACCCTGTTTGACAATTAATGGCTAGCTAATTCAATTAGCTAACTACTGTTTGACACATCAATGCTGGTTTATTGATGTACCTGTTTGACAAAAAGTTTGATCTGTCATTACTGTCTCTCTTTAGTCACATACATTATACTTTAGTTTAATTCCAAACTTTGCTTTTCACCATTACTATTATTGCTCCTACTCTGCTATTACTTTTTCCTGCTTTGCTTTAGTCACTTCTGCTAATGATGAAGTTGAGGGGAGATTACGTAAGCAGAGATATAAGGGCTAGTCTGTGGTTTCAGAAGATGCAGAAGAGAGTTGGTTGCACAGATGGGGTAAACTGAAGATTGGAAGAATGGGAAAAGAACGTAAATTCAGGTGGAAGAAGTTTGCCTATCACTTAGAGGATGGGTTGTCCGTCACCAGAGAGATGGATAGAGTGACATGAGTCACTTGACATAAGAGAGGTGGGAGAAGAGATTGAATCTTTTTTTGGGTGGGTGGCTGGGGGACTCTCAAGAGGTTGGCTAAGAACGGAAAATGAATGCCTTATCTAGTTTACTGGAAAAGTCAAATATCTGTAGAATTTAATTGCAATTTGGAAACCTTTATTGAAAGTAGTTAGAACAGTGTAACATAATTCGCTATATAATTCGCTTATTTAATTCGCGGTTCGCCCAAAATGGGAAAAATTAGGCGAACACCGACCATAATTCGCTTTTTTCGGATCTTCTCGGAGATTAGGAAATTATGTTACACTGAGTTAGAAATTTCGGTTGTAGACTTGTAGTTGTAGTTTCACAGACATTCAGTTTTAACAATGTTTTGTGTCCTTCAAAAATATATAGTTGATGTTTTGGCATGTCATTAAGATGTGTGATAACTTGAGAATATAATTCAAGGGGAAAAAAAGGTTCTTAAAAGTATAGGATACATAGTGTTTTGTGTTTTATGATGCTTGTACTGAACCTGGGAACCTTTCATCTTTCTGTGAACATAAGAGAGCATGCAAATTTATACTGCCAATCTGGCATTGCAATTGGGAGTTCTATAATGTTCTGACAGGCAACCTATAAGTGTTCTGATCTTTATGCAAATTTTACAGGCAATTGTCTTTACTTTGGAAGATTATAAGGATCTCCAGGTGCCCCTTCCAGCTATAATTCAGGTGAACAAAATTCAAAACGCATTGATTTTAATCCCGCCTGTCTTGCCTCTTAGTGTGCTGCAATATTTATCTTCGTGATGAAGGGTAAGGAATGGGAAGGCTTGGAGGAACTTAATAGACAAGGATCTAGATGTACAAAGTGTATCACACCGGCTTTAAGGGTTTGACGGATAAATTAGTAACTGCTCTAAATCTCCAATGAAGGAGAAACAAAACTCTGGCTCTGGATTCACTTCTGAATCTGATTCTCTGTTTGTTAAAGCTTGAAGCTAAACACAAAAGTTTAATCAAAATTGTCTAAACCTCCAAAGTGGTGTGAACTTATGAATATATAAGTATGTTAACCGAATTCTTTTTGTATCTGCAACGTATAAGAAACTTAACTGAATAAGGAAAATAAAAGCAAATAGGAAACTTAAAATACATGTGACTAAGTATAGTTACTTTAACTTCCAAGCTTAATGCTGCACTTTTACTACTAAAGTTACAACCGAATATAACTTATTTTATTTACAAATAAGCCCATGAAACTGGTCAATGGAAGTGGAACCAATAGGCCCCTTTAGTTCATGTTGTCTTGATATTCTTGTTGCATCTTCTGATTACAAAAGTTGAATTTGAGGTGTGTGCTGTGCCTTTTAAACACTTCATTCGTGTCCTTAAAGGTTTCCCTGTGCGCTATTAGTTGCTGGCCTATTATTTTGCTGACAATGTGGATATCTTTTTAGCATTACTGGATCTGCTTGAGGACATGCAAAAACAAATTTCTATAGGTTTCTCTATCTTTTAGAACCTTTCGACTGTATAACAGAATATGGGGTTCTCATTTTCATACCTTCCATTCCAACCTTTTGAACCAAACGCCCCCTTTACTGAAAGAGGGGCATTTGATAAGCTGTCAATAATCTCTGTTTTACATTGTCTGAATTTACTACTTATTTAGAGTGTGGTAGATTGATAATGGATGCTCTTACGAAGAGTTTATTCTATTTCCAAGTGATGAGGTAGTACATATAGTTTTGTAATGGTTGTCAGGTCCATGGACGTAGCAAGGACTCCCTTTTTGATCTTATGAAATGAATGACTGCTTTGGCCAGAACCTAGATGTCCATAATCATTCTTAATTATACTTGTTAGTTGCTACTTGCTAGTGCTCTTCTCTTTAAGCTTTAACCTCAAGTCTGAAATTCCAAACTATGCAGGAATATGTAGATCATTCATCCACACTTTTCAAATTCTATGTCTTGGGTGAGAAAGTCTTCCATGCAGTCAAGAAATCCACTCCTAATGGAGATGTGCTGATCAAAATGTCCCAAATGAATCAATTAAAGCCTCTAGTCTTTGACAGGTACTCTTGTTGTTATTCATTTACGTCTTCCTAGCTTCAAACTTGCATGCAAAAAGTTGATTTTCCACCATTGACCGAGTCATTGTCTTTCACAGCTTGAAGTCCCTTCCCACTGCCGAGAAAAATCAGTTCGGAGATGAAGCTCTTGACCTCGAGCTAGTTAAAAATGCTGCAACTTGGCTAAGAAGCAAGCTTGATCTTACAATTTTTGGCTTTGATGTGGTTGTGAGTACTCAAATCATGTTTTTGTGCTTTCTTTGGTCATTTTTGAACTCTAGTTACTATTTTAGGAAAGCAAGGTAATGGCTGGTGGGCCCCCTTTTTGGCTAAGTCTCTCACAGTTGTCCACAGCTCAATAGGTGGAAGCAGGCTTTGGTATATGAGCTATAATAGTCGCACTCTTCATTTATCTTCAAATACTAGTGTCAATGCTCAACACTCAGTGTGTAGGTATGGAGATTGGAGACTATGACACTTCAGTTTGGCCCGAAATGTGTTCTTTTAAACAATGGCCACTTAGACACGTACCCATGTCTGATGGTCCCAGAGTCCAAGTAACATAGTATCTGAAAAGAGGGAAGTAGTAAAGGGGTGGAAAACCCCTCATGTGCGATGTCGCGGGCTCGAGCTAAATTTATTTGTAATCTATATCTGCGTCACAAATAATTAGTTTTTTTTATGACACTTGACAATCTATTACTTGATCAAGGTGTAATTACTCTTATAACAAAGTTCTCGTCTATTGACAGATTCAAGAAGGCACAAGAGACCATGTGATAGTGGATGTAAACTACTTGCCATCATTCAAAGAAGTACCGAATGATGTAGCAATTCCTGCATTTTGGGAAGCAATAAAGAATAGATTTAGGGACAGCAAAAGATGATCAGAGCTTCATGGCAAGTCGAAGCCAAAACCATGTGAATTTCTGAGAGTTGTGCGCGTTTGGTGTTTCGGAGGTTGGTATCTTAATGGTAGAGTGCTTGCTGACTAAACAATTCTGTAGTACCTTTATAGCTACGTATGTCGTATTGCATTGAGTTCTGGATGTTAAGAATATTTCGGAGTATTTCTTCTCCTGGAATTGGTGATTTCATGAGTGGTTTATCGTTATTCATTATCCATTGTTCATGCTGTTATCATCTCCCGTACCATGGTTTGTGGACTTGGTGCTAAATGTTGTACAGATGTCAAGCATCGATGGATATTCTATAGTAGTGTGCACGTAGTAGTTTTGAATTAAAAGTGGAGACAGTGGTATGTTTGTCTTTATATGTGTATTAAGAGTATAATTTTATTTTCTTCCCGAGTACCAAATAAATAAATAGACGAGGGATACAATTCAATCCTTTTTTGTGGGTTGGGGCAAGGAGGGAGGTAAAATTTCGGAAAGTATTTTAATACTGCTACTTTCTTATAGCAATAACATCGCGCAAAATCATTCTTCAAATTGAAACAATATGGCGCCATGTGATATATAGTTGTTGGTTAAGAATGGTTATGGTGAGTCTTGAAATAAGTATGTATTTAAGAAATCTGTAACTAACTTTTGAAATATGGGAGGATGGTTGGGGCAGGGACAATTTTAAGTATGTATTCGCTGGGGAGGATGAATTTGGAAATTTCCCTTGACATGGTTGGTGGGCGGGGATGGAATTTCTAGGTGCGTGAGGATGTGGAGGGACCATCCTCCACACCACCCTGCCAAATTGACATCCGTACTAATATGCAAGACAATGATTTTATCACCAAGAGAGAGATTTAGTTATAGACATTTTAGCAAATTGAACGAACTATGGTATCGTAACCAGTGCAAAAAGAAAAAAAAAACTTATACGGAGTTGGTTCATAATAAACTTTTGTTGGTTATCAAGTTCATCTGTCCTAAGTTATCTTTTTCGTTGTTAAAGTTTGTACTTAAATATGTAAAGTTAATGTTACCCCTTTTTAGGCCTATTCTTTTGGATTGGAAGAGTACGGCGAACTACAGAGAAAGAACCTAAAATTGAATTGAGCGAAAATAAGTCAAAAGAACGGGGCCTAACTACCTTTGGATCCTTCGACACACGAGGTGGTACTTAGGAACATATGCATTCTCGTGCGACTTTTCAAACGAAAATCAACATTTTGTAACTTAACTTTTCTGTAAAATGAGCATCTAGGAACAAGACAAAGTTATATTACACCATCAATGAAAATGTAGATTTTAAGGTGGTAAGAGAATTTTAGTACACTTTTTGACTCATTCCTAACTTATTCTCAATCCTAATTAAATAACGGATTGACAATATCTTTATAAATTATTAGGCTATGTTCACCTAATTTCATAAACTAATTACTTATTATTGTTAGAATCATATCAAACTAGGCTAGAAACATTCAAACTAGACCCAATCAGATGTTTTTAATCCCTATTACTAATTACATAATATATGTAATTTCATATTAGTAACAATTATAAATATTACTTTTTTAAAAATTACATATATAGACAATCCAACAATATTAACGTGAATATGTTGTTCCTTATAACTTGGTATAAAAATAGTGAAAGTTTAGTCAAACTATAATATCATACAAAAAATAATCGAGATCGAGGCCACCAAAACATAAAAAAATTCGAGGCCAAATCCCCTTATTTCAGGCAAATAAAACATAGCCGCAATCACCCATCTATATCTCACTCTCTAATCTCTAAATTACTATTTGCACAAACAAAAGACGAAGCCATACTACATTAACCAAAATAGTACTACTTCTAGTTTCTACCCCTACTCGATTTGCACCCAAAAAGAAAAAAAAAGTTGTATCTGATCTATCATTGTTCTTGACCACAGTGCACAAATGGGACCCAAATGTCCCATCAAGCTGAGCAAGACCAATCAAATCATACTCAATCCATAAATTTTTTTCCTCCAAACAAAAATCTAAAAATTATAAAACAAAATCCATAAACCATTATTTATAGTGGGTCCCACCACCCACTCCTTTTAACCCCCTTCCCTCTCCTTATTCCTCCGCCTTCGCCGTTTTCTCTCTCCTCCTATATAACCTCCTTAATCGGTGTCGAATTTTTCTCCACCGATATTAGCTCACCATTTCTCTCTCTCTCTCTCTCCTTTTTCCCTCTTTTCGGGGAGTCAATCTCTCCCCTAAAACCCTAGAAAAACCTAAAAATGGCGGATCAAACCTCCGAAAAAACCCTAGATTCTACTCCTCTACTTTCCGATCAACCTCAAATTACCGATTCTCCGGCGATTGATTCCGCCGAGTCAGGATCGTTGACTCGGAACTCGTCGTCGAGCAAACTCAATGCGAAGGCGCCGGAGTTCGTGCCGAAGAAGCCGATTTCGCCGACTCCGACGAGTGCGATTTCCGCCGCCGATCCTAGAGTGATGATCGTTCCTCCGCCGCCTCCTCCTCCGCCGGCGATGGTTCATGTTTATCCTGCGCCGCCTTCGGCACAGGTTAATGCGGCGTTTCCGGTTATTCCGTTGCCTCACTTGAATCATCACCATCATCATCATCAGAATCATCCGCATCATCATCATCATCATAATGATCAGCATCACCATCATAGGAATGATCATCATCGGAATCATCATCATAAGCATCATCAGCATCATGGAGGGAGCAGTGGAGAGCAGCAGGAGGGAGTGAGTCAAGGAGATAAGGATCAAGGACAGGGTAATAATGCTGTTTCAAGGAATAATAATGGCTTGTCCGATGAGAATACGCAGAAACTCATCAATCAGGTGTGTCTTTGCAGCTCTCTTTTTGACGTTTTCAATATCTGCCCATTGAGTTGGTGTCAGTCAATTCTTTTAAGTTTACTTTTTCGTTTATATTAAGCGACTTTTTGATCAAAAGTACCTCCTCCGTTGCAACATATAGAAATGGCACACGAAATGTTGCAAGTATTGTAAAACATCCTAGAAAGTAAAATGTCGGAAGTATTAAGAGACGAGGTAGTATATATTTGATGGAAATTTATTTTCGGTAATGTATCATCCCATGGAGCTGTATGTGATGGCTCTGCTCGTCATGATCTCTATGCACTGTGGTGTGAGGAGTTGAGGACCAGTGGCGGAGCCAGGATTCTCAAAGCGGGGGGACAAAATCCGAACGTCGGGAAATCGGAAAAAAAAATAGAAAAAAAACACTACAACACAAATTGTTTAATACTTAACGTTTTACATCCAAAATTCCAAAATGCTTATAGTCTTACAATCCAAAGAGAAATTAAAAAAAAATACATAAACTAGAAATGAAAATTACAAACAAGCTAAAGATGCTTTCAAACGAATATGATATTTCTTTTTTGTCGCCTCACTTACATTGCCAAGCACATTCACAATTGATTTCTTTTTTCCATCTCTTAAATTCACATACTTTTCATAAGCAACATTATGAGCACTTTTAATTCCACCAACATGCTTCTCAAATCTTTCCGGTTTATTCCATGCCCTAAACCCTCCATCAACAAATGCATCACCCCCCATATTAATTTCAACATCCTTTTTGAACAAGTAGCAAACAAAACAAAATGCGGCATCTTTTTCAATGCTATATTCAAGCCAATCCCATTTCTTGAACCAATTAACACTAAAACGATGTAAACCGGACACCATTCTTTGAGGAAATGCATGAGTTTTTCGTAATTGTTTTCCCTTAGCCTTGGACTTGTTTGAATTAGGTGAATGTGAACCACTTGACATTTTCCTAATTAAATTGATAAACATGAATCAATTACATTATCAAACCAAACTAATCAATTTATTCAATTATAAATCAACTCATATTTACAATTTCTAAATGAGAAATTACAAATTAAAAACTACCTAAACCCTAAAACATGAATCAACAAATCAATTCAATAAATCATGGCCAACATTCTAATATCCAACAACAAATCATTTCAACTAATCAACTAATTCAGCTATAATCACAAATTCACAACCAAACATTGATATATAAGTATATATTACCTCAAATCAAAACAGCGAAATTAAAATTTGTGGAATTAAAACTTGCGAAATTAAAAAACAACTCACTGGTGAGTGGTGGTGACTGCCGACTGGGCTTCCGGCGGCTCGTGGTGGAGGCACAGTCAGTCCGTGGTTCGTATTTCGCTCCTCCGCCTCCTCACTTCCTCTGCTGCCTGCTGGCTCCTTCGTGGCTGCTTCTTATTTCGTTCGTATTTCGTTCCGGCGAGGCGGCGACTGCGCGAATGGACTCCGGCAGTCCGGACTCCGGCGGGTTTCGTTCGTATTTGGTGTTTGTAAGATAGGGTTTTGAAACTTTCTCTCTCTTCGTTTTTTCTCAAACGCTTTGTTTTGTGTAAATGCGTTTGTTTCTCGCGACCCCTGCTGAAGTGCTGCTTGTTTTGTTTTTTTTTTTTTTTTTTTTCCGTGAAATTTTTTTTTAAAAGTGGGGGGACATCTGTCCCCATGTCCCCCCTTCTGGCTCCGCCACTGTTGAGGACTGAAGGGAGATTTTCGCTTGTAATGAGTATATACAGCGCTTGTTTTTTAATTGAGAGAGTGTTCTGAAGTTTTGTGTTTTGGCTGATACTTAAGTTTAGGTGTTAGATTATTATTCAGTTTATGGATTAGCGTGCAAGACTTAGTTTGCTTACTCATATATAGGTATTAGATACTTAGATTTTTAGTTTTTATGCGGATTTCAAGTAGCTTAATGGGTTAAAGTGTTGGGGGTTGGTAGCTAGGGATCAAATTCCGTCTACATGATTTTCCTTTGTGGCTCATTAAACATTAAAAGAAACTAAGGTTACGCGTTCTAATTATTGTTTTAAGATATTGGACTCATAAGAGGATTGAGGTTACAATATTTAGTGGTATGATTGGCTTCTCCAAAAAATTTGCTAGCGGAGGTTATCTAAAGTTGTATTATTAGGAAGCCCATTGGTGGGGTGCATTATTAGCTTCAATACATGGGCCAATGTTACTAGATCCACTATTTGACATGTGTTGCTAAATTGTAGAGGGGATGCTAGTTTTGGTGATCCGGATTAAATTTGGGTAAGTGGGTAAATGACACCCTATTTGCTATGGATCCAAACTCCAGAGTTCCCAAAGGATTCTTAGCTAACGTGTGAGCAATATATGAATAGAAGATTACCAAAAATAGAGGAATATAGATATACTTTTAGTAGGGCAAAATAGCAATTTAAGGGATGTATACACAAACTCGAAACATAAAAGATAGATTAATTAAGCATAACTCCTCATTGTGTACACCTTCGTTATAAATTGAAACTAGAGCATAGAAAATCTTTGAACCTTGATTAAACTAACATCCACTCCTAGGCTAGGATAAACTAAACTAGAGAAACCTATGTTACTCCAACACCTTCATTTACCTCAAAAATCGAGTGTCGTATTTTGTCGTGTCCAACACGATACTTCACTTGGATACTTCATTTTAAACTAAAAACTTAACTTTTTTCTACAAAATAGCCGAGTCGGACGCTTAGACACCCGTATCCAAGTAGACACTTAATCCGTGTCTGAGTAACATAGAGAGAAACTACTTGATATGAGGTTGATGTGTTTGTTGTTGTGTTTTGTTTGATCATAGATGACCCTCTACTTATAGCCTGAAACCCTTGAGTCTATTGTAGTTAATTTCTTCTCACGTCTGTTTCCTAAAGACCTTCACTTCTTTTGGAGCCACTGTATCGTGCCCCCTTTTCATCGGATAACTTCTGCAAAAAAACAAATTGCATTGTTCGTTGATTCCAACTGCCTTCCATCTAGGAGATCCCCGCTTTAACATATTTCACCAGAGTAAGAAGAAGTTTGACCAACATTCTTTGTTGACTTGTTGACTTTTGCTTCTTTGACTTCTGTTGACTTGAATTTTGTTGAATTGAATCTTGTTGACTGTCTTCTTGGAATGGGTTAGCATAAAAAGGTATGGAATATGTCCCTTACTTTATGGGCCTTTAGAGCCGTTTTAAAAATGTGAGGAATTGTATTCAATTAGCATTTATTTCCAACTGCAACTATAACCAAGATTCAGGTGTCCATAATGCAAACATCCTAAATGCTGTAACCGATTTGTGGTAGTTGAATTTTGTCATAGATCTATATGATGTTGAGACAAGCTGGTTAAAATATTGAAAGTGAAGATGGAGGTAGAAGGTGAGATGATGAAGAGTAAGGTTGAAGGGTGATGTAAGAGAGGAGCAGCATGAGTTTGTATCTAGGTACAGTGAGCTGCATTGAGTAATTTGCTTACCTCTGATTTTGGTTGGTGGATGCTGTATTGCTCTCTACTCTTTTCAGTTTTAAATGTAAAATTAGAAGATGGAGTGAGGTTAATGTGGTTGGTATATGGCACAGGCCACTGAGCTTCCAAATTTAAGCATTATCACCAATTCTGAACTCCCCCACAATACCCAAAAGGAAAGAAAGCTCTTTTCATCTGCTGTAGGTGGAGAAAGGAGAGACTAAGTTGAGTGTCCTTGGCCCAAGCTGTGGTTAAATACCAAATTTGGTGGAAACTTTGATCGTAGGTTTGTCCAATGTATTGTGTAAGGTTGTCTCAGAGAGCTGGAGCATTCAGATCACTTAAATTTCCTCTACCACCCATTTCTTTGAGGGGGAGGTGTACAATAAGGATCTCTAGGTGGAGTTCAAGTTGGACAAGGACTCTTTTAATGTACGCTTCTTACTTGATCTCAGCTTCATTTCTGTTGACTAGACTTCATACTTCTGATTAAGATGCTCTTATGTCTCGTTACTCAAATCAAATCCTGATGGACATTAATACTTCTGAATTCTGATGAGTCATATTATGCAATAGTTGTTTCCTATGTATAGTCACTCGGAAAGAGAGTGACAACAAACAATTTTCTTCTAAGGGGTATTAAACTGCATGGCAGAGGGAATATCTACATTTAAGTCCTTTGTACTATTGATGCTGCATCCCATTAATCTGAGCGATATGCAAGAACTCAAGTTTGTATTCTATGAGTAATCTTAACTCTCTTGTAGGTTATATCTTTCCTTTTTGAAACAAAGATCATTGTCATTTTAATATGCAACCAATTTGACCTTCTTATCTGTATGTGTTGTACAATCTAACAAATGAAAGCATTTTTTAGGTTGAGTATTACTTCAGTGATGTGAATCTAGCTACGACTGATCATCTAGTGAGGTTCATCAACAAGGATCCTGAAGGATTTGGTATGATTGTGCTACTTCTAATTATTGATTCTTTGATATATTTATATTTTTGAACCTTCAAAATTATCATCTTTTTCCCCTTTTTTTTTGGGCATAAAATAAGAATCCACTCAGTTTGGTTTGGCTCCAATTTTGAATTATTATAACTCGCCCGAACTCGGTGTTTAGGTTAGTTGGCTTTGGAGCCTCTCCACACTGTGGATCAACTTCAATGAAGTATTATACTGTGAAAAATGGCAATCTTTCAGTCCTCATGTTTTAGTTGGCATAAGAGCTTTCCCCCCTTTTTTTCCTTAATGGAGTACCCTTCACTAGTGACATTTTCGTGGTTACGATCCATATGTAGTGCCAATATCTGTGGTTGCATCTTTCAAGAAGATCAAGGCCCTCATAAGCAGTAATTCTCAGCTTGCAGCTGTACTACGTAACTCAACAAAGCTTGTAAGCCCTACATCTCTTATGATAGTTTACTTTCTTTGTGAATGCTTATCCATGCCTTATCGTGATAGTTTACTTTCTAGTTTTCAGATGTATCCTGCTTCCTAATCCACTCTGTTTCATATTATCTTACTGAGCTGTCTTGGCTGTTACCTTGTCAGGTAGTTAGTGAAGATGGGAAGAAAGTGAAGCGCTTGCATCCTTTAACTGGCCCTGATATGGAAGAGCTGCAAGTAAGGCACTAGTTTTTCCCCCTGTTTACAGGCTTTCTGTCAATACTGACTTTTATATCAACTAATGGGTTCAGTTTGACATTTGTTTAGTAATTTATGTATTTGTTTAGTGTCTGCGCAGACTACCAAACTCCTGCATATCATCTAACATCTATTCTTTTCTGTTTTAATGAGAAGATCTGACATCTGGACTATTTGCATTTATGTATAGGCTCGAATAATTGTAGCTGAAAATTTACCCGAGGATCATTGTCACCAGAATCTCATGAAGGTTTTCTCAACTGTGGGGAGGTACTTGTTCATTTCCCTTGACAAATGCATCTGTTGACTTCTATTCTTTAAAACTCTTGGAAACAATCAGCCTCAGAAAGGATCCCATTGATGAAACGTTGGGACATCAATTGTCAATTGATCTGTCTTAGGCTGTGTTCAATACATCTTATTATAGGGTCTTATTGGTCAATTTACATCAAATTCAGCCTACATTAAAAAAAAAAACTGATTTAGCTATAATGAAGTACTCCCTTCCTCCCTTTTTGTTTTTCCTACTTGGCCTTGCACATGTGCCAAGGTGTGTGTCAGAAGAACAAACCATTTTTGTTTTTCTTTTTTTTAAATAATTTTATTTCATGGAGAACCTATCCTTTCACGACTTTTTGCATGGGGGCATATCATTACTTGGACAGATAAAACTAGAAGTAAATGTAGAAGTAGGAAAAATAAAGCAGGATAAAATAAAAACTGGAAGTCTACAGAATCGAATGGGATGAAAGGTTTACAGAATTTTTAGCAATATTATTAATTATTAGAGAGAGAGAAAGAGAGAATATGTTAACATAAATTTTCAACAATGTTGAGATCAAACCAGACAAGATTAGATCAAACCAGACAAGATTAGATCAAATCAGACCAGATAAAATTTACATCAGTAATTATCAGGTTAACTGGACTGGATATAGCCTTACTTCTAAGTTCTAACAAGCAAAACTGGTAGAGATGCTCTTTGAAAGATCCTTAAAGAGAATATTCCAAGACCGGAGTGTTATTAGAAGTAGAAGACTTATAATTAAAGACAATTAAAAGCATTAGAAACGAAAAGAAAGAAAATAATAGCATGCTTACCTACTAATGTATGACTTCTATTAAGCTTATTTATCTTTCTCCAGTGTAAAGAGTATCCGTACCTGTCAGCCTCAACCTTCCAACACTGGTGCTTCCTCAGCATCCAGGCCATCAAAAATTGATAATATGCTCTACTGCAACAAGGTAATTGTGGGCCTTCGTTGGAATGCAATTTATTTCTTTTACCATGCGTTGTTATCATAATTTATTTCTTTATAGAACTAGATATTTTACTGTGTGACACTAACTTTTCAAGTTACCGTAAGTGTTTGATAAATTACTTTTGCAATGTTATTTTGGATCTTTTATACCCTTCTAATTGGGATCACAAGTTTCTCATTTCTAAAAAATGCAACAATATGACTTTGACGTTTGCCAATGTACAACATTGACCAATAATATCTCTAATTATTATTAGTAAAAAAGGTAAATTAGTTATCAAGATTAAACGAACAAAATTTTACATAATAATGCTTTTTTGTTTATTCGTACAAAATATGGTCATATCTAGTATATGAATAGTGCAGAAGTCTAAGTGTTACAATAATTTACAAATGGAGGAAGTAGATATTTAATTGATATCTATGCAGCTTGTTGTTTTGGCCACAAATGATGACTCACTCATTCGGAGTGAAGACACAGGCATGTATCAATGCCATTGGTTGGGACTTTAGGATTTCTGCTATTTTACCCTTTTTGTTGTTGGGGGTTGGGGGGATGTTTTATAGGGAGCAGAATTGCTCAGCTCCCCTCTATTCCGAACTTTCTTAAGTTTTCAACTTCAAAGGCAGCTGGCTGCTGTTCACCCCAAAACCCTCCTCCGCTCTTCACAAGAAAACCCCAAAAAGAAAGTATTTGAAGTTGTGGCAGTATACTTTTTTATATAATGAAAATACTATAATAGATATCTGATATTTGTTATGTGGCGTGGGGCATACTGGGCATTTCATTTGATTCTTGATTATAGTCAAACTTGGTGGATTTCTCTCTTTAATTTTGGCCATGTAAAGTGTCTGTCCTCTTAGACAGTTTTCGTTTAATGGAAAATTCTGGTGGATCATGATGGAATTCTAGCTTCCATAGAGGATGAGAGGTTATTCTCATTACTGTATGCTGTATGCAGAAGGCTGTACGATCTTTTTGTTTCGTCTGCTAGAATGAGAGGAGTTAGTAATTGCATATCTATAATTTAGTATTCGCTTTTGAAGCATTATCTTGCAAGGGATCCAAGATCTTAGTTACATGATAAATTGAGTGCTGGTTTGGGCGAATGTTGGAATTTAGCATTTCCTAGGAAGTAGTATTTCCCTTGAAGTTCCATTTCCTAGGATGTGGCAAAAGTTGTTTGGTTGATCATTGGAAGTTTTACTTACCTAGGTCCTGTAAGCATGTAACTTCCTCCATTTTGTAGGAAGTACAGCTTCCTGGGAAGTACAACTTCCTACATTATTTGTCAACCAAAATACCTCACCTTATGTTACTTCCTAGGAAGTTCTACTTCCGATGAATTTTTATGTCAACCAAACAACCTCTTAGTATTATTTTGACCTATTATAAATGAAGCAGTAGATATGGTCTCTGGCACTAATTGATCACTGTGAAGTACAGTGGCCACTGAAAGAAGCGTCAAATCCTTTTAACAAAGTTCAGCGGTCATGTTAGAAGTTAAATTTGACCTGGTATGAGACTTAATGGCTGAGTTTTGATCAACAATTTTGTTTCTATTTTGTAGTTGCATGCGTTCGTGGAATATGAATCAATTGAGCTGGCTGAGAAAGCGGTATGAATTGTCATTTTACATGTTTTCTTTCATGTAGAAAACTCGCTTTTTCCTTTATCAGTTGCTTGGAAGGAAATGACATAATCTTCTTAACCCTTGTATACTTTGTGCAGATTGCTGAGCTAAATGATGAGGGCAACTGGAGGAATGGCTTAAGAGTTCGTGCATTGCTTAAACATGGGGTAGATGTTTCTCAACACTCTTTCCTTTTTTCCTCTTTGTGAAGGCTCTTGTTTTCTGGAAGGCACAGCTCCTGGATAAAAATTACACTTTATGCTGTACTTTCATGATCATAATGCCAAGTAAAGTGATGTCTTGCACCTTCTTTTTTTTGGACTAGGAAAGGTCAATCGCATAGGCTGGCCCCCCAACATAATAAAGCCAGCCAGTAGTGCACAAATGTACCTGGTTGATGGTTTCTTCATCTAAGTTTATTTTATCTTAATGGGCCAAGGGCTCTGACATTGTTGTGTTGTATCTGTAAAAAGAAAACCCATTTGTCTTGCATGTTGATGGATGAATATTAAATTAAGAGGACGCAACTTCTAAGTTCTAACCTACCACCCTTTCTGCCTTCTGTTTTAGATTATGAATGAGTTTAAATGAACTTCACAATTTCTGGATATCTGCTTTTGATATCATGAGTTTACTAAGCTCAAGAATGCAAGTCAATGTATGTGGCTTTGTTATATAATTTTTGGTTCTTTTTGGGTATCAGTCTAAAACTGCACAAACACGGGGGAAGAAATCTGGGAATGAAGGTGAAGTGACATGTGAAGAAGAGGATGCTTCCACATCTGAGCAAAACCAGAATGAGAAACCATCAGAAGACCTTTCAGCACAGCCTGATGTCCACTCTCATGAGCATGTAAGTGTTTTTATCGTCTTATTATTGTTGCTTTTTCTTAGTGGTTGGGACTTGTGACAAAGTCTCTGAAAGATTTCATTTTTATTTCCCATGATAAATTTTTAGAACTGATCTACGAAAAATTAAATTAATTTATCATATGAACTTTAGATTGGTATCAAGAAATACTTTGGTAATTTTATTTTAATAATGCTCACTAAATACTTTGGTAATTATATTTTAATCATGCTCACTAAATGCTTAGAGCGGGAGCCTCATTGGGAGTATTGTGATAATTTTGTTTTTCACTAATCGTATCTTTCAATGGTCAAAGTTTGACCTGAATTGCTAAAATGGACATTTTAGGAATGGAGGAATTTTATTGGTTTAAGTGATGAATGTTTCTGAACAATTGTTAGATCTTCTAAAATTGATGGGTTCATACATAAATTGCTTCTTCTTGTCTTGAAATTCTCCCTCTGTTCTGACTTTCGAAATATAGGACATGAGTTATTCATAGTTTCACAATGCAAGTCACCTTAGGCTCTTATTTTTTATTGCCATGTTTCCTAGTTTGCCCTTCTTTTCTCTCTATATGACTACTTGAAGAATGTTTAAATGGAAGGATATAGTAGCAAATTAATTTTTATTTTTTTCTACATATGAGGGGCAAGGGCTCCTTAATATGTGAACTACTCTCCTACAACATTAATAGCCATATATTATGAAACAGAGTGAGTACCTGTTTTTTCCTGCTTGGAACTTCCAAATATATAGTTCACATTCTTATACTTATTCCTAGTTTTAATTTGCTTGTCAATTCATCATGGCAAGCTAAGCCTGTGAATATCTGTCTCCTTCCACTCCACTTTAATTGAAGATTGTCCACTCTGTTTTTTTATGCTGTTTGGAATGTCAAATCTGTTGATTCTATGGACTTAAGCTCATAAATGGTCAAGTAGCGTATAGTAATGGAATTGAATATATCAATTGTAAAGCATATGATATAATTGACGCATTAGATTCTTTGCACTTTTATCAATATACCTCCTCCATTCTTTTTCTATTGCAGCAATTGGGTTTTTACACTAATCACCCACCACCCTTTCACTATCTATTTTGATTTTTACGTAAAGGAAACATATAGTCATGTGGGGTCTTGTTAGGTTGGTCTTAATGTTTCCTTTCTAAATATCAAATTTTTAAATTTTTTACTAAAGAGTAATTAAAGATATTAATAGTTAAAGTTTTGCATTGGCAATCGTGAAAACTCAATTGTTGCAATAGAAAAAGAATGGAGGAAGTATTATTTCTAACCCTTTCCGTTTCAGCAGAATATTTGTTGTCTGTGTGCTCACTAAGCGTTTTCTTGCTAGCCCAGACAACCCAATGTCGGAGTCTGTAGATTAGTAGCTTCGTAACTCTTTAAATTCAGGAGCTGATAATTAGAGCTTGCTGTGTCTTTGAACAGGTGGAGGAGCAGACCTTGGAAAAAGAGGGCGGGCAGAAAAAGACCCGTAATCGGGGCCGTGGAAAAGGGCGTGGAAGGGGTCATCATAATCATCATCAGAATAATAGGGGAATACACGTTGGATCCCCACCTATTAACAATGCAATGAATGGTGAGCACCCTATTGTAGCAAAGCAGCAGCCCCCTGGCCCTCGTATGCCTGATGGCACCAGAGGGTTTTCCATGGGCAGAGGGAGACCAGTTGCTGTCAATATAACAGCTTAAAAGCAAGTTACGTGCCCCCATTTGGTTGCTGAGTTCTTTCTATTTCGTGTGCTTCCAGAGTCGGTGTGTGGCTGGGTTCTGAGTGATGGGTGCTTGTGAGGGGGGGAGTTTTGCTTTGTGGGTTAATGGCAGGGGTTTAGAGCAAGCTATTAGTTTGGCTTTAAATCCTATGTTGTGCTGTGAGTGTCATTTGCTTCCAGGGAAAAAGATGATGTCGAAAATGTATTGTGCCTATTTTTTCTTATGAAATCCCCTCTCCCCTTCCGAAAAAGGGGGTAAAAAAAAGAAAGAAAAATGTAGAAAGTAGAACCATGAACCTCGGATTATATACCTGTAGAGTTGTGAATGAAGAACTTACAATGAAATGCAAGTCATATGTAACTTATGGCCTCTCTTTCTTTTGTGGATTTAATCATATGCAGAATTGCAGATACTTTACATTGGAGATGGCACCTCTTGGGAAGTTCATTTGGAAAGAACTTTTTGGACCTATTGTTCTTGGGTTTGCGATAAGCATAGCAGGTTACTATGTTAAGATAACCATACCTTAAAAGAGAATGGACCGTGACCCTGGTACCCCTAGTAAGAATTGGATGAGTGATTGGTGACGCTTATGACTCTGTGAAAATGAAAACAAATGACTAAATGAGGATATTGATGTGTTACAAATGTAGTAGCAGCAACGATAAGAGTACATGCGTAGTTGGGAAATAACACATAATATGACTTTTAAGAGGGAAATAACACATAATGCGACTTTTAGAGGGTGTATGATTTTTCTTTCCTGGGTGAAATTAGAGGGTGTATGATTTTTCTTTTCTGGGTGAAATTAGAGGGTGTGTATGATTCAGACAGTGGAATTTGGAATGAAAAGGGAAAGGAAATAGATAAGAAAGAGGAATGGCTTTGTAAGTTGTTTGGAGAATTTGTTTAATGAAGGAGATAAATCATCTAATATTCATTATCTCACCAAATAATAACATATTAGTAAGAATGCAAAAATAAATGAGAAGCAATTGATCTACAAGAATTCAAAAATAATATAAATGACGTAACTTTTCTAAAAATAGATGTCATAAAAATAATATATGCATTTACAAAATGTTGAATACCAAAAAATTCAAAAGATGGACGAAGTCAAAAGGAAAAAAAACAAGATTGATGCCAACTTTGTCAAAACATCCAAAAATGTACAAGAAAGATTGTGTCATATGAGTCATATGATCCATAACTTTATATTTAAAATCAATGAATAATTTCTTATCTAAAACATGGCTCATACCTATTTTAACATTTCCAAAAACTTCAACATGAAAAAAGTTATACATTGAAAACTTACTCAGATAAATCGTTCCGCAATTCAAGAAGCAGACATTATTGAATGAGATCAATAAAAATTGGCTAGCTTTAATTGTTGCCCAAAAAGTTGCAAAGATGAATTTACGAATAGCTCAATGACCATGATTAAAGAGGGTGATGAAAGAGAGAGGAGAGGGATAATAGAGGTGACAGAAGAGAAAGATGAGAGATAAGGGGGCAAGAATTCCACACCAATTTGTTTCCTTTTGGGTTGGATGAGTAACTTTTTTGTGACCATTGGATAATGGACAATAACAAATCATGTGATTTGCCTATTACCAAGTAACAAATTGAGTTTTTATGGATGTTGAATCAAACATGGTGAAAACAAATGGTAATGTTGTTTCCATTTTCCGTCATTATTTTCGGTGAACCAAATATGGGATTAAATTAAACAACTACTCAAAAAATTAAGAAGAAAAAAGAACAATAATAATTCAACTTTTAACGGTCTTCTTAGAAAAATTTCAACTATACAAGTTTTAACGATTAACCTACCTTTTTTTTAAACAATTCTATTTCTTTCTTAACTTGTTGAACAGGTGATATAAATGATGTGTCAACTTTTTGTTGATGCCTTTTTATTTCCTTAACTCCATATCTCTTCTTTTTTTCTTTTTTCTTCTTTGCCTTGCCTTGCAACTACTTCCTTATCCAACACCCACTTTGTCAAATATCTCATGCCACCCTACTAGCCAGTTCTATGCGCTACAACCCAATCGACACCCTGCCCTGTCAAGAAAAGTTGGTATAAAGGGTGTTAATAAGCCTAGATGGCTCGTGAAGTATCTAAATTCATTTCAACAATTTCATAAGCTGAAAACAAGTAGCAAAAAATTATTATCGAAAAAACTATAACAAAAAAGAGAATTATTTGATCATAACTTTCAAATTCAAATTATGTATTAAGGTAAGTGAACTTGAAAATCAAAACTTGAGAATGCTCAAGATTCAGCTTGATATGTCTATTTGCTGCTCCCTCCGTTTATTTCTAATCTACACTTTCCTTTTTCGTCTGTTTTCTTATCTACACACAATTGCTTTTTCTATTTTTGGAAACATGTCTAATCTACTTTTTGTTGGAACATTTATAGTTAAATGTGTCGGTAAGGTGTGTGTATTATTTGTTATAATTAGGAGTTGTGGAGTTTAAGTATAACATTATTCTAGAGGTTGTTTGAGAGCAAAGGACAGACTTGTGTCGCACCTCGCGGCGTACTTCACACCTCGCTACAAGTTCCTGTCTGCAAATCTAAAAATGCAACAAAGCAAAGTTCTTGGACAGAACTTGGTCTCACCTTGCGACCTGGGTCGTCACTGGTCTGCGAACCTGTTTCCTGGTGCGGTTTTCCTTCTCTCTAGTGACATTTCGAGCGAAACAATGCAATGTTTTGGACATGTAATCTCTGATTTTCCTAATATACATATATATGGAGACTACACACATAGAGAATTTTTTTTAGAAACATTCACATACTTGCTTTGGGAGATTCATTTCTAGATTTCTCTCCTTGTTCAAAGTAAAACACAATCTTCAAACACATTATTGTAGTGAATAGAGTTTGACATCAACTGATCTCTATTATTTTCTTCTTCGTATCTCACAAGCGTTTACCGTGAACTCGTTGATCATAGTGGGTCGGTAAAATTCTTGTAGGAAAGCGTATCACTACGTGCTTGGAAGATCCATCCGATTTCCCACAATATCCACATACACATATATAACACTTTTTCCTCTTTTCCCACCCTTGTCATCCACTTTTTAATATTTTAACCCACTTTTTAGTTGTCTTCTCCACCTTTTCATTTTCTATCTCATACTTTTGTACTTCCTCCTTGGTTCTCTCCGAAGTGAAGTGAGTAAATTAAAAAGAAATGGAGGGAGTAAACTGCAAGCTTTTGGCTCGTTATAACACTCCTAGTTCGGATTATTGTTGGTGATTTTTCCTTTAAAGAAATAACCTCTTCTTCGTAACATTTTTTTATTCCTCTTAAGCTTAACTCTTTTCCCCATGATTAATATCAGGCTCTTAATTTTGTACCAAATACCAGAGCATGTACAATGGCAAGTAGGCAACACTTTACCTTTGGTAAGTGACTTCTCTCTCCTCTTGTCCTTTTTGAAATAGTGATTTGAAAAAGAAACATGTTATCTATATTTTATTAGTTTTTTTTATTAGTAAGATGAATAACCTATGGGTTGTCCTCGCACAAGGCCCGACCTAGAGGCCATGTTATCTATATGAAGAAGAACAAAAATATGTCCAATTGCTGAACCAAGATCAGTAAATGAAGAAATATGGGATTAACTCATATATGATTAAACTGCACCTTGTTTATATTTTGACCATGAAATTTAGAAAATTCATAATACTTGAAGATGATGTAGCTTATTTTCCCTTAAATCATTCTATTCCTGCTCTTGATAAGAAATTTCCTTCCTGTATCCCTCCCTCCATCTTCTTGATGAAAGTAACCCTAAACTTCAAGCGAGGAAAATTCTTAGATTTTAGAGAATATGAGGGCATGAGCTACCTAAGAAAGGAGAAGATAGTTTGGAGTAGCTTCTCGATCTTATAAGGTAATTGTGTTCTCTCCAACATAAGACAACTCAAATATCTACAACATGGGGTGGTTCAACAAGATTCGATGCAACTAGCATGTAGTATTAAATGAAGCAATTACATCCAACCAAGCTCTTCAAAACCAAAAGCACTGAAAATTAAACACCATATTTGTGTCTTGGCAGAAATTAGCAATCATGGGGATGTGTGAAATCTATTCAAGAAGGAAGCCAAATCAAAAAGAGGCAAGATCTCAAATGAGACGATCTTACTATTTATGGTTCATTTTATGTTTACGCTACTTTTCAATTGACCCCTTTAACTCAAATAGTAAGTTAACAAGTTCCTTTCGTAGACCAACTATAATAATAATAATAATAATAATAATAATAATAATAATAATAATAATAACAATAATAATAATAAACCTTATATATATACATATTTCATAGAATAGTCTTAGTTTAGAAAAATATGACAAAAAAAAGGTTAGCCTCAATTCGTGTAATTCCTGTAACATTTTCAATATTTCCAATACATTATTCACAAATTACTCAAACTATTGTCAAAGGCCTATTAGCTCAGTTGGTTAGAGCGTCGTGCTAATAACGCGAAGGTCGCAGGTTCGAGACCTGCATAGGCCATCTAATTTTTATACTTTCTCCCTTTTCCTTTTTACTGCTCACTCTCGAAAACATCACCATTCTCCTCCTCAAATTTTCTCTCTCCTCACCTCACCTCACCTCACCTCACCTCACTTATGACTTAACCAAAGTCCACTCCTCTCCACTATTCAGTATTCACTAACCTCCAACCTCCAACCTCCAACCTCCATCAATGGCGACCGAATCACCACCACAATTACAAAACCCTAATTCTCAACCCCAAACCAATTCCGATTCCCTAATCCTCTTCTCCGGCCCTTCCTCCTTCCAATTTCAACCTTCTCCCCCTCCTCCTTCGCCGGCGCCGGAGATTCCTTCGACGGAGATTCCACCGAAAACGGCGTCGTTCGGAATATTCTCCTTCCAGAAGCGTCCACCGGTGAGAGTAACGACGGAGTACGACAGCGACAGTTCGGTGTTCTTCCACAAAGTGTCGTCGAAGTTCTTTAATGGCCTCGCTAAGCTCAAGTTCTCTTTCCAGAATAATGGAAGAGGCGAAGTCGCTGAGCCACAGCTCGTTCTCGTTACCAAGCATCTTGCTGTTCATTACGATGTTGAGGAACATAATGCTTTGGTTAAAGGCTTTCTTGATGTTGGTCCTAATCTCAAGCTTAAAGCATCTCATGATGTTAAGGTTTGTTTCTTTCGACTAAATTACGCGTCAATCGATGTTATTAATGCTTAATTATTGCTTAATCTTTCCAGTTTTACTGAATATGCTCAAGTTATGGGTTGATTGATTATATTTGAGAGTTTATTATCAATTGCATGTGTTTTTGATCGTGCGTGCTTTTTTAGGTTTCTTCCTGATTTAGGTTTTAAGAGTGTGGCGGACTGCCAGTTGTTGGTAGGAGACTAGGAGTAGTTTGATTATGCTTTTGTGGTAGATTAATTTGAATTTGGAAATGTTTTTATGAATCGCCTCTAGATTAGCTACCTCTTGTGGTTCGTAAGGTTTTACTCTATAATGCCGGTAAAGATTGCCGGATTACGCTTCTGATTTAAGTTGCAGTTTTGGTTTGCATTTGAGTTAGCAATTATGACCAGTGGTTCCTAATTCCCTTAACCCCCTGCGAACTGCGAGCAGAGAAAGGTGAATTAATACATGCTAGTGGTATATATTGGGCTCATTTAACATGATTAGATAGTGAATTCCCGTCAAAAAAAAAAAAAAAAGATAGTGAATTGCGTTCCTGTGCTCAATTTGGTACTGTGAATTAGGCAACACTGGGACTTGCCACCTTTGAGGCCTTGTGAGAGAGAAAAGTTGAGACGAGTTTCTTTTTATACATCTAGAAAATATACGACACCATTTATATATGCAGAGAGACTATTTACAAACTCTACTACACAATGACAGCTGTACATGACAAGCTATATAGCTTTGTTTTCCTTAACACTTCCCCTCAAGTTGAGAATTTATCCAAGGATGAAACCCCAGCTTGGAAAGAAGTTTGCTATGTTGTATAACAAGTACAACCTTTGTGAAGAAATCTGCAAGTTGCTCTTGGTTGAGATATAGGAAGGCGTAAGTAACCCATCTTTGATATTATCCCTAATGAAGTGACATTCTACTGCAATATGTTTGGTTCTTTCACGGGAAATTGCGTTTGAAGCAATAGAGATGGTTTCTTGATTATCACATCCGAGCTGAACAGGTGCTACTGTATGCAAACCAAGATCTTTTACTAGATGAACTTGCAATGTTGCTTAACAAGTAGTGAGCACAGTCGATCTATATTCTGCATTTGCCGAAGATATAGCAACCACAGTTGGCCTTTTAGTTTTCCAAGATACTGGGGAACTTCCGAAGCTCTGCATAATGACCACTAGTGCTTCTTCTAGACTTCAAGACATGAGGCTCAATTCGAGTCTGAAAATGTATTAAGGTGCCATTAAATTTTAACTGTGAAGGGAAAAGGACAGAGCAAGGAGATCCAATGTTAAACTTGCCTTTAGGCTCAGATGCTATGATAACTTGCACATGGATTGATTCGGTAGAGTGTTGAAAGCTATGTCAAACCAAGCTATATCTGAGTGAGACTGAGGCAGTGAGGCTCAACTATATGCGTACTATGTCTATGATCACCCAATACATTAGTAATGTTGGATCATGTGCTCTTCAAGTGGGAAAAGAGATATATTAAACTAGTAGTGAAGAAACTCAGTGTAGCGATCTGCCAAAGACTTGTTTCCTTCTGCACAAGGGAATATTAATTTCTTTTAAATGAAAGCTTTAAAGGACGCGTATCCTGCCTACAGGAGGGAAGTTTTTTTTTTAGGGGGGACGGGGAAGAGGAAGATTCTAAATTTTTGCTTCCATGGCTGATCTACGCTTGCTAAACTAGCTGCGTCATTTCTATACCCATATTTTTTTTAGTGTTGACACAACTATTTGTTTCCAAGTATAGCTATTAGCTATGTTACTTGAATTTACAGCACCTATTACCCATGCCAAGACCTTGAATGATAAGATGTGCTATTATATTTCTTTGTGTAAAAAATATGGTTTGAAATTAAAACCGGCAATCTTTGTGACACTGTCAACCAGCAGGTCTGACCCTTGGTCCACTTCCATACCCAATTCTTTGCCTTCAGTTCAAATAATATTATTTTGAGGTCATTGTTCAATTTCTAAATTGGTTTAGTATTAATTCCAGAGTATAGATTTGTGTATTTCTGAATTTATGCCTGTCACTTGTTAATATTGCTCGACTTGTAATTAAACTATTTTTACTTGTTCTATGTTCATCTTGGATACTGTAAGCTTTGAGTTGAGAGGTATATATGCCCTACACTAGTAGTATACCTTGAGCATAGTAGTGTCTCCAATTGGAATTTGACAAGGCACCTATGCTAATTAAACCAGAATAACAAGAAGAGTGAAACCTACAGGCCTGAACTCAGCTTATTGACACGGAACTTCTCTGCCCATTATTATTTGAATGAGCAGAATACACTGGTTCAAGGTTCACTCCACCTTGGTTCCAGATTGCAGCTGAGAGCTGCTTATGGTGCAAAGGTCTCTCATACTCACTCCCCCTTCTCTCTTCGTCCTAAATTGTAATTCAAAGTTTGAAATTACTCCTTCCCATGAGATGGTACTTTTGTAAAAAAAATATAGTTTGAGATATTCATAACAAAATTAAGAAACTCTACGAAGCTATATGTCTATTATGCTAATTACCTGAGATGGTTTTGTTATTGGTATTGCAAATTTTTCTAGGATGGCATGTCTATGAGGAAATTTATAATGCCTCCATTGGAGAGCCTTAGAAGGACTCTTTTATCCAATATGTGATTCTTCAGTTGATAATGGCAACTGTGCATATCATAGTATAACAAATTTTGTTTTTTTGCTACTTAATTTGTTTGTAGCAGAATCTTTTGTTCACTTTATTCCTTATTGTGGAGGGTTTTGGGGATGGGTGGTGGGGTTAGAGGAGGATACAAATTGCTTTAGGAATCAGATTCTTGTGCCATACAACTTTACAAGTTCAATCATCTGTTCAAGCACTTATGATTATGGTGCACCATGCACACCATTTTGTTACGAGATTCATACTAGCACCTCTGATTTCTCACAGCTCCATAACTTTTCACTTCACATGCCTCAAAAAAATTTGGTACATCATACTTCTTGATTGATCTGAAGCAGGGGCATCCTTGATCTGTTGCTAGTTGCTATCTCCTCTCAGATTCTGGGTGGATTATATTGATGGTGGCGGTCTGCTAATTTCCCCAGGAGTTCTTTTTGGTGATTTTACGTTTTGTTGCTTTGAAGAGTTTATGATGCTCTTTGAATTGGAGATTAGTAAGACAGTTAAGAGAGTCATGATCTTTGTCAAGCTTAGTCCCTGATTGTTTTGTAACTTTAGCTTTAAAATAATTTATATTGTAATGGAAGGAGCTTTTGGTCTGGCTATATCAAGACACGGAGATTATTATTTGACTGTGTTACACCTATTCCAATCTTTGGTAGTGGTGATGTTTTCAGTTGAAGCTGAGTATTATTGATACCTTTCTGGGACATTTGACAGGGGAAAGATTAGGTGGCTCTCAGTCTATGTAGATACTATGTTGCTTTCATATGTAATATTACTGTCAAGTAAATTTTAATACACACAGTATATTAAAGATAATTTAAGCAAGTACGAAAAGAGAGTTTCTTAATCATTGTTCAGCTTGACTTATGGGGATTGTTTTTATGTGGTGTAATGACATACTACCACTGATGGCTGAGATGTCATTATTGGTTACAAGATTTATCCAAAAGTTACTAAGTTACTATTTTGACATTTCATAATGTTATTGACATGTCTTTCATGATTACAGGCACAACAGGGCGAAGTTACATTGGCAGCAAATCTTTCTGATCCAGGATACAAATTTGAATTGGCATCTACTGTTCCATCTATTGGTTTGGTGAGCTCATTTGGTTTAAAATATGTCCACTTTTCCAATTTCTTTAGCTAGGTTTAGAGGTTTGTGATCCAAAGTATAAATTGAATGGCTTCTCCTTCTCCATCTTGTGTGTTTGGTAAGGCTAGTTGGTCGTCAGAATTTTTCCCGTATTCACATTCATAAGCTTGTTCTAGAAGGTACCTTCTTTTATTACTATTTTATTTTTTGTGGAACCAGAAGCTTGTCAAATGTTCTTCTTTTGTTGGTATTCCATGACCAGGGGAAAAAAAGGTGGAGTGGTGGGGGGAAGAATTCTTTAGATTATTACTTGTTGCCATGGTTCTATCACTTCTGTGTCCATGCTCTCCAGTTTCATGCTGTTCTATTTTTAGTTTCTGTCTTGATACAATTGAATGGTGATGATTTGTTCTGTATTTATGATGCTGCAGCCAAAGGCAACTTTTAGATTTCCTTGTGGTGAAGTTTCATTAGAGGAGAAAGAGGATGAAGAAGTGAAGAGAGTTTTATCAGTAAATGGTAATGTGAAGGGTTCAATTCTTAATGGGGTTTGCACTGCTTTGTACAAAGATGAAAATTTGAACCTAAGATACTCCTATAAGGTAAGTTTCGAGCATCACTTTTGTTCTTTCTTATGGTAAACATTCCCTTATCACCAGTATTTAATTTCATGTAATAAGCTTGTTGGAAGAATTGAAATAAAGATCTGAATCAGCTCAAAGTTGGCTTCCCTTCTCTTGGCTGTTACACTTTTCCCATCTTCTCTTGTGTTGCAATCCCAATTTCATTTATTGAACTGTGCAGGATGATGAAATGACATTTATTCCAAGCATTTCTTTGCCTTCAAATGCTGTTTCATTCGCTTTCAAGCGACGGTTCAGTCCTTCTGACAAATTAAGGTTCATCTTTCACTCTACACATGTTACTTTTCTGCAACCTAGATATGACATAGCCTATAATAAATTCTGAAGTTAGCAGTTTTTTTTTTATTTTAGAAGGAAACTGTTTTAAGTGCTCACCTGCTCATCTTTTGGCTCTTTTATATAACTGGTTTCAGTTACTGGTACAACCTTGATACAAACTATTGGAGTACTGTGTACAAGCATACCGCTGGCAAGGATTATAAGTTCAAAGCTGGGTATGATTCCGAGGTCAGACTTGGCTGGGCGTCACTTTGGGTAAGCTTGTCCTATCTTTGATTCAATGTCTTCGATATACTCAATTGCTCAACAAATTGTAGTTTTGCAAGGACTTGTCTGCTGTAAACCCTTTTTCTGGGTGGACGGACTTTTGAGGGAGGGGGGGGTTGATGTTACGGCAATGTGGCATGCTATTTATGGAGAGATAAAAGTAACTGAAAACACTTGAAGATTGGGAACATAACAAAAAGATCCCGTTGGTGGATTGTGGTGAGTCCCAAAGTTTGAGTTGAGATAGGTCTTGGTATTCTGTTGGTTGAATCAACTTGCTTTGATTGTGCATTATGTACACTGTTGATTTTGATATGTCCTGAAGGTTGACACTGTTTACTTCTTGATCTTCTTAACAACTATTACCACTTTTCATTCTCTCTTGAGTACTTGACCCAGGCTTCATTTAGTTTATGTGCTTTTGATCACTAGTTACGTATTTCAAACATGCATGACCTGCGATCAGCCTAATATACGTCCAGCATATATATCCCAGTCCTTGTTGAGTTTTTCTTTTAGAAGAAAAATATATAGGAACTGTGTTTCCTCTTTTCCTTTGTGTACGACATTTAGTGGGGAGGGGGAGTAATATATTTCCAACAGGAAGTATGTACTAAATAAGTCTGACATACCAGTGCTATGAATCCGACAATACACTCATAAATTTTAGTTTGCACAAAGCCTAACATCTTATTATGATCAAAATTTGGATCCCTCAATGAATGTTCAGATTTATATCACTAAAATATGATATGCACAATGCACCGCTGGGGAAATACTGCCTTACTCATAACTAAACAAATGCCCGCAATTACTGTGTTGACTTGATTCTAGGTTGGAGATGAAGGTGGAAAAGCTAAAACTGCACCAATGAAAATGAAAGTGCAGTTCATGCTTCAAGTGCCCCAAGACGACATTAAATCTTCAGCGTTGATGTTTCGGGTGAAGAAGAGGTGGGATATATGACCTAGTTTGCACTGAATTTTTTTTTTCTCCTTTTCTTTTTCCCTGTTTTCTTACCAGCTCCCAAAATGGATTTAGAGAACTTGTTAATCAGTAGGCATTTTTTATTTTGCAAATACAACTCTTTTGTAATTTATTGATAATGAACACTGTCACTTGTAAAATGTAATATATGGAATATTTGAAACGTCTAGGTACATAATTGGGGTATTATATAACTTCTAATAGTGCGAGATGAATTGGACACAATGCAGACTTTGGATATATGAGTGCTGTGACCTCTTCTTTTTTTTTTTTTTAAATTGAAAGGCAAGCATCACATACATTAGGCAGCCTCTTTGCGAGGTGTAAATCTGTGAAGAGAATATGTGACCTAAATCAGTTGTTCTATTAGCCCCTCGATGTGTGGAAGGTGAAACTGCGTTCAGTCTCAAAATATTGAAGCAGAATCTTACATTAGCCCCAATAGTACCAATAATAGTCCATGGAATATGTCACTCTGATAACTTTAAATTGCATTTGGTAACTACTTGTTCTTTTATGTTGTACCATTTGATTTTTCCATAAATTTTAAGAAATAAATAGTTCCAAATATTTTGCTGAAAATGAAAATGGTGCTACTAAAAGAGAGGAAGTATTAATGTTGTCTTCTCAAATGTTAATATTCCAAAAATATACAGTGCAAACTTAATACCATTTTTCAAGATTGTTGCTTTAGCTACTAAAGCAGATGAGGAGCCAAAATTGTTGGCGCAAGCACTAACTAGGGGAGGCTGCTGCCACGGAAATGTGAAATGTCAATATGTGTTGCTCAGAAATTGTAGATAAAGAAGGCTTTTCTTTTTGACCGAAGGGAGGCTTTAAAATAACGCGTAAATGATACTAAAAAAATGAAATGTTTTGGTTTTAACTATGCTTATATCCCTCTTTCAAAATAACTGTTTTTCTTAATTTTTTTCTTATGTAACCACCTTTCATGTTCTTAAGTTATTGGTTTTGCTGCCTCGTAAGAGTATCTGTCCGAACTTTGTGAAGTATGGCCTACCATTCTTTCTTCCCCCCGATTCTTTAGAAATTATGCTCGATTTTCTCCATGAAAGCTCAAAGGCTAACCACTAAAACTTCAACAACATATTGTCAACTTTTTCTTAAATCCCAAAATCCAAAAACTTAATTGGCGAATTCGGGATCTTGGGCGCTTGACATCTAAAAAAATTTGTCGCCCAACTACTTCGAACAAAAGTAAGATTTGCTTTAAAATTCACAAAATAGGGTTCATTAAAATTCGGGGTTTATCAAATTAAGAGTTTCATCACATTGGAGAAAAGAGCTTAGGACGAAGATATTGCGCTATTGTAGGTGTGTTTTTATTGCCTACATGGGATGATCGCGTATTTGACTACCTCATTGTAAAAGTTTTATTGAAAACGTTTTGAAGTCGCCAACAAGTCTTTAAAGGAAGACTCATAAACCTAATTGGATATTGGGTAACCTTGGGACAACTTTGGGACTTATCCAATGTAGATTTCCCCGTCCTGACTTTATAGATGGTCAATGAACCAAAGATCGAGTTCGGGGGTGAGGGTACGAACATGGTCAGGAACCACATTCGCCCATTGCTGGCATCTACTTAATATCGATTCATGTCAAGTTTTATGAAAAAGAATAACCAAATAATATTTTCATATACACCCTAAAAATAATTAGTCTAGGTTGGTTTATGAAACACATAAAAGACTATTTTTTTAGTGAGATGTCATTAAGCAATCAATATTACAAGGTTGCTAACAGTTTGTCCATATTATTTGATTTAATTAGAACAATTCCTTAGGTCTTGATTAGCAATAATAACATGTGGGGTGATGAAAGCAAAGTTGTTAAAATCGAGATTCTAGTTTGAATCGGAAACGACCTTTAGAATCGAATCATAAAATCGAATCGTAGAATCGTAAGATTCTACAAACACGTATAATCAAGATATCGCACTCAATCTTCATTGAATATGCTAAAATTATAAGTTAAAAGACCTAAAAATTGGAAAAAATAGTTGTTTACCCACTATATTGGCAATAACTAACAATATATATCTATTATTTGCTTTGTTAGCATGATTTATATTTGCGAGGTTTTTGCTAGTCAAATGTAAATCGTATAGAATCGGTCGATATCGAATCGTCTACCATATTTTGAATCGTAAAATCGTAAGATTTTAAGATTTGAATCGCGATTTTAATAACTTTGGATGAAAGCACGAACATGACAATCATATAACATGCATATGTACGAAAAATAAATAAATAAGAAAAGGAGGTTAGAATATACAAAGGAACGGTTTTTATATTAAAGATTTACATCATGGAAAGAAATAGTTAGTAACTTCAATATAAAAATAATAGAGATTTATTCAAGGACCCTCAGGAATATACCGTGACTTGGGTCTGAGAGAATGACAACCTTCAAGATGAGCAATCATGAAGCCTGAAGAAAGTATGTGTGTATGTCTGTATTTGAATGTATGTGTTGGTGTTGGTGTTTGTGTTTGAAAGTATAAAAGTATGAGTTTTTTTAGAAAGAATTCGTAAGTGTTCGTAAAGTGTAAAGTTCGAAAAGTATAGTTCGTGAAAAAGTGTATATTCGAGGTCCGTTTTAATTCGGAAAACCGCAACGTATTTATAGGAAAACATTGGAAAAAAGATAGAAAAGCAGTCTGCGCGTCACGCAGGGAGTGCGCCAGGCGCACGTCTCTGTGTGACGCACAGAGCCACGTGTCGGCGCGAATGGTGCGCCCGACGTGGCTTGACCTCGTGCGCTTGGCACACGTGGTGCGCCCAGGCGCACCGCCTTGCGTCTGACACGCTTTGATAGCCTTTTTATAAAACACGTTTTAAACGATTTTCTTTTATCCTTTAAATTCGGAAATCTGATTTTACGGGATAAAATCCGACTTCAATTATAAAAATATCTTTGAAAATATTTATTTATTTAAAAAAAATACAATTGATTATCATTGAATAATTAAATGGGCTTTTTCAAAGGATTGGGTTCGAAATATTATTTTTTGTCTCAAAATACAATTAATTATCAAGAAAAATTAACTGGGCTTTAAAATAAGACTTTGGATTATAAATACTCTTTAAAACAGTTTTGGGGTGGCTATTCGGACTACTCTCCCCTCGGGTCAGACCAATTAAGATCGCGGTATGTTTCATCATCGGGCCATTAAATGGGGAGACACGATTATGTGTCTACAGAAGCCCCTACTTTGAGCGAGGTTCAGAAACCGAAAGTCAAAGTATACGGTGCTCGGGACCGGAGAACGATTCTAAACGCCTGCAGGTTTAGAACCGATCTATATATCGCCGGTCTCTGCAAAACAAAGTTAGTATGCAGGACAATAACTACAAGCAATCTGACTACCTGCAGAAAAAGATGTTAGCAGATAGGTGCAAACAACTCAGATAAAGCACATAATGATGATGCAAACTTAGACTCTCTAAGGATGCATGAGACGCTATGCAATGATTAAGGTTATGCAAAGCTAAGGAAGATGAAACGTCATGCAAGGTCGGGATTATGCAAGGACACGAAAGATGGAATGTAATGCAAAGTCAGGATTATGCAAGATTAGGAGGTATCAAAATGCAATGCAAGGTCGACTTTTGCAAGGTTAGGGAGATCTGGATAGGTAGAGAATGATTAGAAATAGATAGATTGATTTTCGAAAACTATTTTAGTAAAGAATCGGGGTCCGCAAGTGAGATCTGCAGATTACAACTTTTCGAGAGTTTGATTTGGAGGAACCACCACATATATAGGAAGCCCCCACTTTGGGTAAGCTTGTCTTGAATTAGGCGTTATGAGCTTTAATCTGTCTTGAGCATTCATAGTTCTTCACTGGGATTCTTCGTTGAGGAGTTGATATAGGCAAAGTCAAAGATCGCCAGAGACCATGGAATTGCCGGAGAGTCCTTCAGGGAAAAGGAGAGCTTGGATCGAAAAATAAAAAGGTTTAAATTTTGTGACTCATATATATATGTAGGTGGGAAAAGGCTTTGACGTGGCTAGGTTCAGACTCGAGTCTATGTCAGGATCTAGAAAGAGTATGCTCTTGAATTCTATAAAGTCAAATCATTAGATCTTGATTAATTTTTTTTTTATTGAAGCGGTCGGACCTCGAGATGAGGATTCCTGCGTATCCTTGCGGAATCAGACCATTTGTAGTTCTGGATTATCTGATTGAACTTTTTTTTTGTGCCCCAACTTTTGCCTAGGCCGCCCTTTCGGGTTTTCAACCTAGTGGACTTGGACATACCTTGGAGAAGGAGTTATGGTTGATGAAATGTTGAAAGGTTGAGGTTTTAGGTTTTGATGAAGGTTTAATTGGCTGGGCTAAGGCAGGATCATAGATTTGGATTATATAGGCTAAGGTTTTGATGGATGGATAGAAGGGATTAGGAATGAGGGGTAGAACTTGTGTGCAAGCCCCCTAGCTTGACTTTTTATTTCTTTGCCTTTGGCTTTTTCTTTTTGTATTTTTATCTTTTTGTCTTGTGCGTTTTCTTTTGCTTTTGCTTTTTCACTTTGAATTTTTTCACCTTTTTTTTTTATTTTTGCCTGGCATTGATTTTTTACGGAATAAGGCTTGCACACATGTTATTGGTGGTTTAAGGTATTGGAAGTTTTGAAGGTTATTTGTGGAGTTTTGATTTTGAATGGATTATGTGGCTAATGGATATGATGGTTTAAGGGATTTTTTTTTGGATTCCATGAGATGGCTTATGGATGATGGATTTTCAAAAGATGGAGGGAAGAGGCCGGAATAAGCTCATAATCCAAAGTATGTCCATTTTATTTTATTTTGTTATTATTTTTTTGGGAAATTCTATATGGTAGCCCCCAACTTTTAGGTTTTCTACATGGTAGCACTTCTTAAATTTTTTTATACTTGGTAGCCTCGAACTTTTAGGTTTTCTACATGGTAGCACTTCTTAAGTGAATTCCGTTAAGTTGTCGTTACTTTGATATTTATTAGTCTGGCACGTAAATTGAGACTTTTTCAACACCCAAAATGAGTATTTCTGATCATTTTTTGACAATGAAAGGGGGGAATTTTGTCCTTAAAGACTCGATTAAAGGTTGGAATTGTCAAAAAATGATAAAAAATACTCGTTTTTGGTGTCGAAAAAGTCTCAATTTGCGTGTCAGACTAATAAATGTCAAAACTAACGACAACTTAACGGAATTCACTTAAGAAGCGCTATCATGTAGAAAACCTAAAAGCTCGGGACTACCAAGTATAAAAAAATTTAAGAAGTGCTACCATGTAGAAAACCTAAAAGTTGGAGGCTACCATGTAGAATTTCCCTATTTTTTTATTAATAAAAGTCATTTGGGTGATTTACGTTTCATCATTGAATTAGAAGCATAAATAAAATGATGGAAGACCAATGAAAATGAAAATGCAATTATTTTATTAGTTAGAAATAAATGGAACAAGGCTGATAAATATTAAAGTCCTAAATGACATAGACTCGACAGGAAAAGAAATAAAGGAGTTAGGGGAGGGACTCTCCGACTCAACCTAGAAAACTAGCGCTAAATAACTAAGCCCCCTGCACTGTTGAGACAATGCCCAAATGATTGTTGTTGTTGCCGACTTTTCTTTGCAAGCGGAATTGGAAGTGTGCCATTATCAGCCATATCATGTAGAGCATTCTTTAAGGCCCAACACACAAATGTTGGATGTCCATTCCCTTGGTGATATTTGCAGTAGGCATTAGGGTTCCACTTCTTGGGCCTATTCTCAGGTGGAGGGTCTGGAGTGGGACCAATAGGCTGGATTGCTCCTCTTTGATGAAGCCTATTTAAGGCTTCTTCTAAAGTCATACCCAGGGGAGTGAAGTTTCTTTGAGGCTTTTAATAACCTCCCTTTTCAGTAGCTAGGGCATTGACATCATTGCCTTTGGAGCTAGAATGGTTGTTGTTACTCTTCTTGAAAGAGTTGTTGTTATTGTAACCCTTATTTTTTGAGGCTTGTACCTCTTCTTCAATCAGCAGACCTACCTTATAGAGTTTCGTGAAAGACTCTATAGGTTAGAATTTGATGTGATCTCCATATTTGGGCTGTAAGTTACGGATCAGTTGGCCTGTTAGTCATTTGTGCGGCCTTTTCCCTCCATCTGTTAAGGAAGGTGACGAAGTCTTCGTTGGAGTTTTCTTTAGTTAAGTCCAACTCACGAAGTCCAATAGGAAGCTGAGTGTTATATATATATACTGCTTGCGTAACTCTTCTTTAATGTAGTCCCAGTTATTCAGCTTGGTCTTGTTCAGTGATCTGAACCACTTGGATGGATGTGCATCCAAGGTCAAGGGAAAGACATAAGCAAACAGATCCTTGCTCATGCCCTTGAGAGTCATAGAGATGGAAAAGGCTCTCAAATGATCATCTGGGTCTTCGACCCCCTTGATTTTTGGGAGGTCACCAAGTGCTACCTTTTTAGGAAGCTTTTCCCTTAGTTCAGGATCAATGTTGGCATGGCCATGAGCCTAATTCTCGAGTGCAGAACTTGACTGGATCAATTTCTCGAGTTTTTCGAACCTCAAATCTGTCTTGGACTTGATTGGAGGCGGTGGTGGTGGAGTGTCTTCCTCTTCACTTTCCTCAGTTGTCAATTTTTCTCTCAGCGCCTTAATCTCTTTGTCTTGTTCTTCAAGACGAGAGTTCATCAGTTGAAGCTGAGCCATGATGGCACTGAGTTGTTCATTAGTGTCTCCCATTTCAGATGACGATTCAGAAGTTTTGGAAGATTCGTCTAAAAAAGTGAGGATTCGTTTGACGAGTCTGGGAGTAGGTTGACCTTGTTTCCTCTCTGTTGGACGTTCCCAAGTTATAATCTCACGACCTATCCTGAACAGAATTCGAATGGACCTCGTAAATTTTAAGAAATGATTTTTCGAAATAAGAAATGGAGATGAGAGATGAAAATGGGAAATGGAGATGGGAAATGAAAATAGAAATGGAAATGAGAAATGATTAGAAATGGATATGATCATAAATGGGTATGGTTTTGGACTAGTATGGACTTGACCATGATGGAGACATAGGCCTAACTATATGCAAATGCAGACATTGACTGGACCGGTCTGGACTATGCAAGTAGACTGGATTGAATGGTCGAGTTTTAGAGAGTACTAGGCTTTGCACTTACAGGCAGAATAAGCATACTCAAAGCAGGCTAGACAATAAAGAAGGCTAGACTTTGAACTTATATTTGGAATAAGCAGGCTAGACCTAAGGGTATGAATTGGGCTTTTATAGTCCGAAAACTTGATCAGGGTTTACATACTAGACTTAGGGTTGAACTTTTATAGTCCGAAGACTTGACTAGGGTTTACATAAAGATGCAAACTAGACATAGGGAATGCATTGATCTTTTATAGTCCGAAGACTTAACTAGGGTTTACATAGAGATGCAAACTGGACCTAGGGAATGAACTTTTATAGTCCTAAGACTTAATTAGGGTTTACATAGGGATGCAAACTAGACCTAGGAAATGAACTTTTATAGTCCGAAGACTTGACTAGAGTTTCATAGGGATGCAAACTAGACCTAGGGTATCAACTGATCTTTTATAGTCCTAAGACTTGACTAGGGTTTACATAGGGATGCAAACTAGACCTGGGGAATGAACTTTTATAGTCCGAGGACTTGACTAGAGTTTACATAGGGATGCAAACTAGACCTACTAGGGAATGAACTTTTATAGTCCTAAGACTTGACTAGGGTTTACATAGAGATGCAAACTAGACCTGGGAATGAACTTTTATAGTCCTAAGACTTATTTAGGGTTTACATAGAGATGCAAACTAGACCTAGGGAATGGACTTTTATAGTCCTATGACTTAACTAGGGTTTACATAGAGATGCAAACTAGACCTCGGGAATGAACTTTTATAGTCCTAAGACTTAACTAAGGTTTACATAGAGATGCAAACTAAACCTAGGGAATGAATTGGGCCTAAATGGACCTAAGCTTGGGATTGGATTAGAATTAGACTTAGATTGGAGTGGACTAGGAATAGACTTGGACTAGGATTCACATAAAGATGCAAATGGGCCTAGATTTTGACATGAACTAGACTTATATAGGCCTAAGATCGACTCTAATGCTAGCGAATGTATGGACTCAAATTTAGATGGGCCTAGGATGAATGCAAAATGGACTCTAATGCACATGGGCCTAAAAATGAATGCAAATGGATTGGATTGGGTTGATGGGATTGTATTGAATGAAGGTGTTTGGACTGGGCTTAGAATTTTCAAAATTCATTTTTTGAAAGGAACACCTTGTTTTTATCTTTTATTAGGAAAAGATGATGGATTAATTTTGAATTTTTTATTTTCGAATAAGTGGTACGATGATGATAAGTAAATGTTTTCGAAAAAGGTAGAATAGAAGAGGGTGTACGATTGGTTTTGAAAAATATAAGTTTTTTTTCAAATTGATTGAATATGATAGGGTAGGATTGATACGGAAGATTAGTTGGATAGTAGGGAGAAGGTAGATATGCATGGCGACTCTAACTCTACCATGATACTTTTCTAGATGCACTTTTTAGAATAGACTCGACCTTAGATTATGCATGAAAAGACCGATTTTTTTTTTGAATTAGGTGAGACCCCTATAATGACCATGCTTTTATGCGAATGCAGACGGACCAAACATAAGATCGACCACGACCACGACTAAATCGACGAAAACAATGCGATACACAGACTGCGTGCCATGTAGCATTGTTGCGCGCGGCACACAAACGTGCGTCTGGCGCTGGAGCGGTGCGGCAGGCGCAACCTAGTGCTCTTGGCGCACTGCTCCCCAACATGTTATTCAGAGATTTAGGCAAGGTTTTGGCCAATATACGATCTTTTATTTGTTTTTAGACGCGATTTTAAACGCAATGCATAACAACGAAAATTGACAAGTTAATAACAGGCAAGAATCGCAATCACAAGCAAATGTCATATAACATGGATGCACAAGTTTCAACCTAAAAGTCCAGTTCTATGTTTCAACTATGGTCAGGTTTAGGTTAAGGCTGAAAAGGGTCAATGACTAAGAGATTGATCCCACGCTTCGTACCTTCGCTTAATAAGGTGGCCACGTATAAGACGCACTCCAGTTCTCAAGTCAGGAACAAGAGAACAATGCCATGGTTGGGTAGGTTTGCTTATGACTAAGATCCACTACTATCGCTCAGGAAGCTTTTGGAAGGACAAAGCGCAAACCCCTCGGGGGTGGTCTCACGCATAGAACATGCGCTAATGAGGCAAGGAAGATTGTCCTTATAGTGGCTTAAACAATAGCCATTCATATGCAAAACATTATGTTATTTTAAGGCATAAAAAGAGAATGAATCGTATTTTTCGAGTTTCACCCACTCATTTAAAAAAAATTGATTTTTTAAAAATCCTCCCCAGTGAAGTCCCCAAATTGTAGACGTGTTTTTATTGCCTACGCGGCGCGTATTTGGCTACCTCATTGTAAAGGTTTCATTGAAAACATTTTGAAGTCGCCAACAAGTCTTTAAAGGAAGACTCATAAACCTAATTGGATATTGGGAAACCTTGGGACAACTTTGGGACTTATCCAATGTAGATTTCCCCCATCCTGACTCCATAGATGGTCATTAAACCAAAGATCGAGTTCGGGGGTGAGGGTACGAACACGGTCAGGAACCACATTCGCCCATTGTTGGCCTCTACTTAATATCGATTCATGTCAAGTTTTATGCAAAAGAATAACCAAATAATATTTTCATACACCCTAAAAATAATTAGTCTAGGTTGGTTTATGAAACACATTAAAGACTATTTTTTTTATGACATGTCATTAAGCAATCAATATTACAAGGTTCCTAATAGTTTGTCCATATAATTTGATTTAATCAGAACAGTTCCTTAGGTCTTGATTAGTGTAATCCCCCATAATTTTATGAATTTTATAAATATATCTAAAGTATATCTATAAGTATCTTTAGTATTGAAATAATTAAATTCTTGAGTATTGACTATTTTAAAGTCAATGATTATTTAATGTTTTAAATAGTCAAAGTATTTAAATTATTTTTAAGATGGACTTTGAGAGTCAGCAATAAATTTAAATAAGTTTGAGTAGTAGTACAAATGAATTTAATATTGGGTTTGAGGAGCCCAAACCTTTTGTAGCCTTTTCATGTCATCATCTTTCATTAAACTAAACAAACAAGCCCATTAGCCTTTGGACTCTAATGGAAACCTATAAATACACTACTTCCTCACAAATTTTGCCTCTCATTAAACTTAGGAGACAAAGCCCTATACCCTAATTTTCTCTCTCTCACACGGCCCTCTATTCTCTTTTTTTTTTCTCTCACCCGATTTTCTCTCTCTCTCTCTCTCTCTCTCTCTCTCTCTCGACTGCCGCCACCTCTGTCCGCTGCCAATCCCGACGCCCGGCACCGCAGCCCAGTCGGTGCCACCTCCTCTTCGGCTGCCCTTTGTTCCTCTCTTCTTTTGGAGGAGATTTCACCTTGAGTGAGTTATAAGGTTGTCAAAGTGGCCTCCCGTATTATTTACACAAGGTACGTACATGCCTATGTGTTTTTAGACTAGTATTATGTCCTAAGGTTAGGAATGATATAGTATCACGTGTAGGGAACTTTTATAGTTCATATGTGGCTTATATTTAAGTGGATTTGCATGTTTTATACTGTTGTATGAAGCATGTTGCCTATTATAAAATATTACATGTTTGTATGGATGATTGATGCAAGCATGTGGGTTGGGAAAGTTTAATTTATTAATTCACATGAGGGATTAATAAATGTGTTGTTTATTGGATCATCAAATGTAGCATGTTGTTCCCTTGAATTTATTATATTATTTACTTTATAAGGATTGTGGGCCTTGTTTAGTAAAATTGGATATAAGGACTGTGGGCATTGTTTAGTAAAGTTGGATATTTACATATTGACAGGTTGGTTGGTTGGTTGGTTGTTGATTTAAGTCAACAAATAAAGGTTGGTTGGTTATTGATCTTAGTCAATAAATACATGGGATTAATTCTGGGTCAATTGAGTTGTATGATCACAGTATTTAATCCTAAGATAAAATTGGAGTCTTGTGTATTCATGTTATTTGTGTTGGTTGTATTATTGTTGTGAGTCCCAACATCCAATAAAATATTAATACTTAAAGTGAAAAGTGAATAGCAATAAGCTTTAGACTTGTACGCGTCTGAAGTATTGGACTAGTATGAGTTGGAGTACATGGTGGTAGCCCATGCCTTTCCTTGGGGCAGGATTGATCACCGTATCCTATGTTTATTTAATTAGTACCTCGATATCGTTGGTCGCGGGAGTACGGAGTTGCGCCCGTACTTCGTCTTCTAAATTGAAGACAAGGTTTGGTTGGACAACTCTATCCATTAACTATTCAAATTTATTAATAAAATAATCTGTTGGTTTTGTGGAGTCAAGTTCAGTCTAGTGAGTCTGATATTTTATTATGTTATTATTTATCCATGATTTAATGCATATTAATATCATGTTAGGTTATGTGTTTTATTTATTATGTATGTACTCAGCTTTGCTGATTACGTGTTTTTCTGTGTGTCGATCATGGATGTACCTTATTGATCCCGTAATGACCCCATTTGACGAGCAATCTTTCAGGATCAATATAGCATCCATCATTCTAGGTTTGAAGATGATTTACCCATTGGGATTTGGGAGACAATTTGGAGAGCTTGTGTTTTGGCCTCTTTTGAATACTCTTTATACTTTTGGTTTAATTATGTTTCATTGATTTTACCTTTTATGTTTGGTTTGACTTTGTTTTGATTTTGGAGTTGACTTTATGGTTGACTTAGTTTGAGAACACTATGGTTCTTAGACATTAAATTATCTTTTAAGTTTAATTAATGATTTCAAGTAATTTATTTATTTTCCGCTGCAAAATTCTGAGTAAGCCGATGTGTTGTCACACGGGCAATAATACCTTGGTGATTTTCTATGTTTTGTAGGAAAAAGGTATTTTATAAATTAGAGAATTGTCGAAGTGTTACAATTAGCAATAATAACATGTGGGGTGATGAAAGCACGAACAGGACAATCATATAACATGCATATGTACGAAAAATAAATAAAAAAGAAAAGAAGGTTAGAATATACAAAGGAACGATTTTTATATTAAAGATATACATCATGGAAAGAAATAGTTAGTAACTTCAATATAAAAATAATAGAGATTTATTCAAGGACCCTCAGGAGTATACTGTGACTTGGGTCTGAGAGAATGACAATCTTCGGGACGAGCAATCGTGAAGCCTGAAGAAAGTATGTGTGTATGTCTGTATTTAAATGTATGTGTTTGTGTTTGTGTTTGAAAGTATAAAAGTATGAGTTTTTTAGAGAGAATTCGTAAGTGTTCGTAAAGTGTAAAGTTCGAAGTGTATAGTTCATGAAAAAGTGTATATTCGAGGCCCGTTTTAATTCGGAAAACCGCAACGTATTTATAGGAAAACATTGAAAAAAAGATATAAAAGCGGGGAGTGCGTCGGGCACACATCTCGTGTGACACACGAGCCACGTGTCGGCGCAGATTGGGTGCGTCTGACGCGGCTCGACCTGTGCGCTTGGCACACGTGGCGCACCGCCTTGCGTCTGACATGCTTTGATAGCCTTTTTATAAAACGCGTTTTAAACGATTTTCTTTTATCATTTAAATCCGGAAATCTGATTTTACGGGATAAAATCCGACTTCAATTATAAAAATATATTTGAAAATATTTATTTATTTAAATAAAATACAATTAATTGTCATTGAATAGTTAAATGGGCTTTTTCAAAGGATAGGGTTCGAAATATTATTTTTTGGTCTCAAAATACAATTAATTATCAAGAATAATTAATTGGGCTTCAAAATAAGATTTTAGATTATAAAACGCTTTAAAACAGGTTTTGGGATGGCTCTTCTGGATCGCTCTCCCCTTTGGTCGGACCAATTAAGACCGCGGTATGTTTCATCATCGTGCCCTTAAATGGGGAGACACAATTATATGTCTACACCTATAAAGAAGAAAAATCAAATTGAAACTTTAATTCTGCTCAACAATTTTTCAATTAGGCACAATCCATTGTCAATTACGTACAAGCCTTCATTTAATAAAAATTTCAATTTTACTAAATCTTCATTTTCCAAGGAACCCTAATCCATATAATTGAAACAACAATCTTATCTTGCTTGATTGAAAATTGTTGATTATCTTCTCCCAGAATAAAACAAAAATTGTCAATCCATATAATTGAAACAACAATCTTATCTCCCAAAAACAATCGAGGAAAAATTTGAGAGAAGTCAGATCCCTTACAAATCCTTTTGTTTTCCACGGGTAGATTAAAGAAGTCGATACGCCTTAACTCTTTGACTATGTTCCATTCCCCTCATTTCAAGAACTTGTTACTTTTTTTAAAGAGAAATTTCATTAATTAAAGGTCAAACTACATCTACAATAAGTGTTAAAGAAAAACAAGATATAATAAAACATGATCAAATCAAATTCGTCTTCGAATAAACTACAATGAACGGATCGAGCAATACGTCCCCTTGTATTTCTTTGAATCAAGCGGCTATTGATGGGGAGGTTCATCATTCGACATATTTTGGGGAAGAACATTCTTGATCAAACTATGTTGACCGCATCAGAGTTTCCAATACCTTTATGTTGATAGTCTTGAACTTCAACCAATAAGAACAATTTTCCATACCATTTTTTAAACTTCCACGTGGGAAGAGAACAAAATCAAATTCCAAACTCCCGTGAAAGGAGAGAAAGAACCCAAAAATTGGGTCAAAAACTCTCAAATAGAAAGAGAATGGAGGGTTATTAATAACAAAAGTAATAAAAAATAGAAGATATATAAATAAAGAATTGGGGGATTACCACCATCGAAAGGATGATGGCAGCCCAGATCTAGAAGATTAGGATTAGGGTTTTTTTTAGGAGGAAGAGGAGAGTGGGGAGAGGATAGGAAGCCACACTTAGGTTTGAGATTAGCTAGTAGAACTTATTACTTAGTCTTATCAAAATCGGATCCGATCAGACCACACCTTCATAATTTCGTTTATAAGTTTCAAATCTCTAATATCATATGAGTAAACTTTTATTGTTTTTAAAAAAATAGACTTTTGAAATTTATATATTTAGATGAATCCAACAAGGTATTATCACATGAATATCTTTTCTTATAAAATGTGTGTTTTAAGACTCAAACTCATAACCTCTCATTTGAAATACGGATGCACTAACCAACTACGCTACAATTTCATGTTGGTCTTTGTGGGAAAAAAAATTTATATAAAAACAAGATAATATATTTTTTTTAAACAAATAAATACAAATATACTTCCTCTGTTTTTTTTATCTTTCTCACTTGGAATCTTGACACTATTCATAGTTAGAGAGAATCTTCTCAATTTTTTTCAATTTATAATCAAAAATATAGTCATGTGAGGTCTTGTTTGATTCGTCTCAATTAGTACTTTATTAATATTCAATCGTTATAATTTTTAATAATATATAATGAAAGATATTTAAGTTCAAAGATGTGCATTGGGAGACGCGCACAAAAAAGTGAGAAGGATAAAAAAAACAGAGGGAGTATATATTAATACTTATTAAGCTAATGCTAATAATAGGGTCTCCTTCATCATTCTTATATAAAAAATAGCTCTTCTTTCCCTAAAAAAAAAAAGCTCTTCAAATTTTTATAACTTTTGAATTACCATTACTACACCTTTTAATTGCATCGGTTGTATTCTTACACATCAACGTAAATTTCAAAAACAAGACTATATTATATATATATATATATATATATATATATAGAAATGAGTTCATATGAGAATGGGTTTTTATGTGAGAAATAAGAAGAGATCTCGACCCTTATATCATGACCCGTTTAATGGCCTAGATTAAAAGGTAAAACTTGAAAGAAAATTCCCAAAACATTCATGTTTCTCTCTCCTCACGTTTCTCTGGCTTCTTTGGTTTTCAGCACTTTTCTCTTGTGAAGCTTCACTCCTCCATCTCCAAATTCGAGAATGGAAAACCTCCTAAACCAAGTATTTCTCTTCTTTTCTCTTCGCTTCCTGCTTTTTTGTTGTGCTATTCGCTTTTTTATTCAATCGATTGAGATCTAGGGTTTTTGAGTTTCAGTTTCTGTGATTCAATATGATTTATTAATCTCTCATTGGTGTTCTTTTCACTGCGTTCCATTAGTCTGTAATATGTGCTTATTTCGTTTCATTTGCTTTGATTGCGTTAAATTGGGAATGAATTGGTTGGCTTTGTTAGATTTAACTTCAAAATAAAAAAAATAAGGTTTACTTCATATTGTATCTCTTAGTTCAGACTGTCTTTTGATGCTATCCACTATGCCTTATATGTTACCATGTGCTATGGCAATAGATGTATGATTCAATGAAGTACGAAAATCAACATAGCTCTCAGCCTCTCAGCCTCTCAGCAGAGAAGCAGTAAACACACATGCCACTAATGCCAGTAAAGACTAATGAACATTTAGGAGAGTTTTCCTCCCTGTTCCTTAGTCGTTGGAAATCTAGCACTAAACAACTGTAGATATGCAATATCAGCATTGGCGTATCCAGGATTCCAACTCTATGGGTTCGGAGCCGGTAAAAAAAAAAATACATCCATTCACTCAAAGTTCAATACATTAATTCAAATATCAAACTACAATAGCTAAATAGAATGTTAATTCATTACATTACATCAATAAAAAATTACAAAAGCATCCTACGAGTTTTCATACTTTGGAAACATTTTAATACATCATCATCACTAACTTGAACAAAAAGATCCCTCTCAAGAAATGTGACTAAACTATCATTCAATAGTTGATCACCCATACTATTCCGCAACTTGTTCTTCACATAAGTCATCGAAGAGAAGACTCGTTCCACACTTGCCGTTGCCACCGGAAGAATTAATACTAGTTTTATGAGCAAGTAAACTAGTTTATAAGAATTATGCTTTTTTGTTTCAACAAGCATCATAGAAAGCTCATTAATATCCTTCACTCCTCCAAACCTTGCATCTTTCTTCATGTCATCATAAAAATATTCAAGTTCATGTTGAAGTGTTGTCATATCATTACATGGGAACTCTTTTGGATAAAACTCGGCAAGCCTAAGCAACTTTTGTGTATCAAATGCCTCAAATGAATTGATGGGATTCAAGCAAGACATACATATAAGCAACTCCATATTTTTCTCATCAAACCTATTGTTAAGCTCTTGAAGTTGCAAATCAATAACACTTAGAAACATTTCAACCCGAAAACGATGAAGATTTGGAACTTTAGCAAAGAAGCGTTTTGATCTTCCACGAGGAATGTACAAATCATTCATATCAACAACATCAATCTCATTTTTAGCACAAAAAGAAGTAACCATCTCCAAAAATCTTTCCCATCCATGGTCTCTTAACTTTTGCAATCGATCCTTAGTTAAAGAGACAAATGACATGGCATTAACAATATCTTGGTCTCCTCTTTGCAATGCTTGACATAATTTTTCTGTTTGTCCAAATATTTCTGACATCAAGTGTAACATGAAAACAAACTCAAATGACTCAAATGTTGACATAATAGCAATAGCTTTCACACGATCCTCTTTATTACTCTTACTTGTTCCAATCTTCACAAGAACCTTAATAATAGTGGAATACAATGAAGTGACATTGTTAATTGTTTTATAATGCGACCCCCATCGAGTATCACCAGGCCTACCCAAACCAATCTCTTGGTTTAATCCTTGTCCACTCTCAATTTCACCTAAATCTAATGCCTCTATAACTTCTTGAGCTTGTAACTCCCGAATCATCTCCCTTCTTTTGCAAGAAACTCCAATAACATTCAATAAAATTCCAAGTTGCTCAAAAAGCCAAATGCAATCATCATTATCTTTAGCAACCGCAACAAGAGTCAATTGAAGTTGATGAGCAAAACAATGGACATAATAAGCAGAAGGATTTTCATTCATGATCAAAGTTTTAAGACCGTTTATCTCACCCCTCATATTACTAGCCCCGTCATAACCTTGACCACGAACTCCAGACAAACTCAATGAATGATCCATAAGTAAAGTTTCAATTGCATTTTTTAATGTCAAAGCCATAGTATCCTTAACATGCACAATTCCAAGAAATCTCTCACTTATTTTCCCTTTTTGTTAACATAACGCAAGCAAAGGGCCATTTGTTCTTTTTGAGACACATCACTAGATTCATCAGCTAGTATTCCAAAATAATCACCCCCAATATCATCAATAAGAAGCCTAGTAGTTTCTTTTGCACAAGAGTTAATAAGGTCCTTTTGGATCATAGGAGAAGTCATGGTATTGTTTCCGGAGCATTACCTAAGACAACTTTGCTCACATCACTATTATTTTCAGCAAACCATGTTAGAAGTGCAAGAAAGTTCCCTTTATTATTCGATACGTCACTTTCATCATGTCCACGACATGCTAACCCTTGACCCAAAAGAAACCTTAGACATTTCAATGAATATGTCAAGCGAGATTTATAAAGGATCTTAGCTTCGCAAGTATAAGAGCTAAATGACTCAATCACGTACGACTTTGGCTTAATGAAAAAATCAAATTTTTCTCTAGCTTTGTTATGAGAACTCTTTAGATCACCAACATGCATTTCAAATCTTTCGCTTTGTTCCAACCTCTAAAGCCTCCATTAACAAAGCAATCATGTGTGTCCCCAAAGACTTGATTTTGTCTTTGAACAAATAGCACACAAAGCAAAAAGCCGCATCCTTCTCAACACTATATTCAAGCCAATCATACTTATCAAACCAAGCAACATTAAAGCGACGCATACCTCCTATCTCTCTTTGAGGAAAGTCATGTAAGAGTGGGGCACAACGTTTTTTGGCTATGTATCCTCTCCTCACGGCATCTTGATCATTTGATGGGTATGCCAAGATCGGGATTCTTTTTCCGGGGTCATGTGGAAGAAGATCAACATCATAAGTGTGAGCATCGGCACTAGCATTTGAATTATCTTCTCTTTGTGGTGTACTTTGAAGTGGTGGTATGGATGTTGGGGGCTCATTATCACGAATTTCACCTTCTTGTATTGGTTTTAGAGATTCTCTTGAACTAGGAGAAGAACAAGCGGAAGATTTTTGTGACTTGTTTCCCGCACGATCTTTCCAAAAAAATTATAAACCCTTCATTGTCACAATACAATCTACACAATAACACAAGCAAGAAATTTCAACTCCATGACTCTAGACACTACAAAGTACAAAGTTCAATCACATTTAATCATTCATTCATTCACAATCCACAATCCACATTCCACATTCATTCATTCAACATTTATTCAACATTCACAAATCACAATCCAAAGTCCACAATCCACATTCATTCATCATCTAATGTCTAAAAGACTAAAATCTGAAATACTGAAATACGGAAATTCATAATTAAAATTGAAGAATTGGGCTTTTTTTACCGTTCAAAGAACAGTTGGATAGATGCTCTGAATTCTGATGCGGACATGCGGTCGCCGGAAATGTTGTCGCTGCGACGCTGCCTCGCTGGTTCGCCGTCGCGGTGGTCGGTGCCTCGGTGGAGAAGACGGAAGTAGACGGTGCCTCGTTGCTAGGGACTAGGGAGTTAGGGTTTTGGGGTTTGGGGGAAAAATGTCGGCTGGTAGTTCAGTGTGTTTTGTTGAGTTGTTGTTGAGGGAGAAATGAAATGGGGGGCTTAATGTTTAAAATTTAGATGAAAAAAATAGAAGGAAAAAAAAAAGCGTTCACGGATTCGAACCTCAGACCTCCTAACACCACCTGCGCGCGCACAGTGAGATGCAAAACCACTGGGCTACTAGCTTCTTTCATGTCTTACTTTGCACGCATATAGTATATATCTATTATCTAAAATATTTTTAATTTTAAAAAAAAAAAAAAACCGGGCAATTTTTTTTCAAAAATCACTGGGTTCACCTGAACCCAGTGAACCCATAGTAAATCCGCCCCTGAATATCAACATGTCTAGCAGACAAATCAACTGCTAAATGACTCCAAATATAACTTTTAGATCCCTATAAGATGCTCCTACTGACTATCTCAGGATACTCCCAAAAAATCAAGAAGTAATTATAAAGCCTTAGTATTGCAAGAAATAAATTAATTATTAAGAGTTATAAAAAGCACTTCTGTTTTCTTTATGAAGAATGGGTTGTGTTTTACAATAGGAAGCGTGCGAAAAGGTGAAAATATAGGAAGTAGTACTAAGAGTTATGCCAACATTTGATTAGTTTTAGAAATATTTAATTAGAGTTATAGGTACTTAGAGTTACACCATTTTTTTATTAGAGTTATAGGAACTTTTCTTTGGAGTTATGCCAACGTTTTATTAGAGTTATATAAATTAGTAGATAGAGTTATAGAAGCACTTCATAGGAATTATAGGAAGTAGTAGTTAGAGTTATGTAAATATCTGATTAGAGTCATATAAACTAATAATTAGCATTATAGAAACACTTAATTAGAGTTATAGATATTTGTACTTAGAGTTACGCCAACATTTGATTAGAGTTGTAGGAACTTTAACTTGGAGTTATGCCAATGTTTTATATGTGCCTCAGTGCCTTGAACAATTAGACCATGGATCATACTTTTTGCTGCATTTTTTTTATGTATGAGGAACTTTTTTGTTCTTATAACTGTGTTTTCACTCATATGATATGATCTTGCTGTCTTCCAGCCATCATTTAAATGATTCTTGTGCCTTTTAGTTGCATAGAGTAGTATGTATGTCATGTATGATGTGGCCACACACAGGATGTATAGATGTATGGTCTGGCCTAGGGGTGATAATGAGCCTGACAAGCTCGCGAGCAGCTCGGGCTCGGCTCGGTCAAAGCTCGGTCAAAGCTCGGCTCGTTGAAGCTCGGCTTGAGCTCGTGCTCGACTCGAGACTTAAACGAGCCGAGCCGAGTTAGGCAAAGCTCGGCTCGTAAAGCTCGTGAACAGCTCGATTATTATTTTATACTAAAAAAATATTTTATATTAAAAAATTATTTATATATATTAAAAATTATATTAAGTATTTCTTTTAAGATACTAACTAAAGTATATATTAGAAGAAAGATAAAAAGAAAAGGTAAAAGCAATTAAACGAGCTCACAAGCCACAATGGAGCTCACGAGCCGAGCCTGAGCCTAAACGAGCTCATGAGCCGAGCCTAAACGAGCTAACGAGCCGAGCTCGAGCCGCAAATTCTAATCACGAGCTCGAGCTGAGCTCGGCTCCCTCAAGCTCGGCGAGCTCACGAGCCGAGCCGATCCCATGAAAAGTTAAACGAGCTCGAGCCGAGCCCAGTGCTATTCGGGCTCGGCTCGCTCGATAAGCACCCCTAGTCTGGCCTTGAGACATGCTTTCTATTTGTCATACCGTGAAGATACTTTAACTGGTGTTTAAACTTTAATCTTTGGAGTAAGCTTGCTTTAAATGTGAGCTGAAGATGGAGATAGGCAGATAGTTGTTTCCATAGAGTAGACATTATATATTCTGCGTTCAACTTCAGTAAAATTTGAATTTTCCATTTTCTACATTTGTGAGTCTATGATTTATTTCCTCTATTGTACTAGTAGCAAGATTGATAACACACTATCTGCTCATTCAGGGAAAACCAACTATAATTTTACATTGGTGAGTTTAAATTGGTGTTCAACTAATGGGTTCTCTGAGAGGATTGTGTAATTTTAAGCTTTTCTAAGTTCAACATTTTAGGAAGCATGACTAGAGCATCATAAAAATGTTATACTAGCGTACTACTAAAAGAAAGTAGCTGCAAAAGCTGCTAACAAGTAGAAGTATGAGTACGTAAAATTAAACGAGCTTGGTTAAGCCTTATTTTTGTGCTTTCATCTATGTCTTCTATGTGCTTGCAGAATTATTAATCTCTCTCTGCTTTATATCATGATCGAATAACTTTGAAACCTATTAGCTCAAATGGAAGAGCATTGTGCCATGCACAAGATGTGGGTTCGATTCCCACATAGGTTATGAAATGACAAAGCTATTTAGAACCCTAAACATGAAGTAGAAGAATTAAGTATAATAACACTCGTGTACACAAACTAAAATTGAAAATCATCACTATATTAACCAAACTAGTGTCCTTTTTTTCTTTGTTTACCACATTACTAGGTCAAGATTAAGAGAAAAATTACATCCTAAAAGGCGAGCAAGACCATGTAAATAAGAAGTACTTGAACATGTCAAATATAAGAGAGCTGTGTGGGAGTTGAACCCACATTTTTGTGTATTTGCATACACAATACTCTACCAATTGAGCTAACAGGCTATCAAATGGCAAGTATAATCCCATACCGAGCAAACCAGGGGAATTTATGTCGTGTAAGTGCCAAGAGTCTCAATGTTCCAAGGAAAATTGGCGATGAGAACACGTGGTCGAACCCTTGGACCCATATCCAAGGGAAGAATCCCAATGCAGGGGTGATCTTCATGGAATCATTCCAAAAAATATCGGGAGCCTCACCTTGATCAATTAAAGTGGCTGCAATATGGAGTAACATATATTATAAAATCTAGGGGGTGGATTAGCAACTTCGATTGCACAACACTACCAAGCACCAACCATATACATTAAGAAGTTAACCAACTCAACAATCGGGCATCAATTGACATACTTAACAATCAGGCATCAACTCAACAATCAGGCATACTTAAAAAGTTCGGTATAACTCTAAAAAAACACATTGCTACAACTCTAAAGAAGTATTGCTATAGCTCTAGTTAGTTATTCCTATAATACTAAGCATAACTCTAACTAGTAGTTCCTATAATTCTTCAAAAATGCTGGTGTAACTCTAACTTATAATATTCTACAAATTCTAAACAAGTGTTCATATAAGTCTAGATAAGCATTTATATAACTCTTGACTACTAATTCCTACAACTCTAAATAATTATCAAAATAACTCTAATTATTAGTTCCTATAACTCTAAACATGTGTGTAAATAACTCTAATTACTACTATAACTCTAAACAAATGTTGTTAGAACTTAGAACTCTAACTCTAATTGTTGGTGTACCTTTAACTAATATACTAAAAACTTCTAAACATGTGTTGGTATAACTCTAATTACTACTTACTATAACTCCAAATAAGCATTTCTATAACTCTTAAATACTACTCCTAAACTATAATCAAGTGCTGACACAACTCTAATTATAAGTTCCTATAACTCTAAACAAGTATGTACACAACTCTAATTATTACTTCTACAACTCTAAACAAATGTTTCTATAACTCTAAAGAAGATTCAAAATAACTCTAAACAAGCATTGCTATAACTCTAGAAAAGTATTGCTATGACTCTAATTAGTTCTTCCTATAACTCCAAACAAACTTTGCTATAACTCTTAAAATGATAAAAGTTCATAATACTCTTTTTTTTTTAACACAAAACAACTCAACATTTAGACTACTAAGCCAGGAAGTTCAGCGAGAAAACTGTAATATTGCAATAAAGATGAACCAGAAATCCAGAAGTAGAACAAAGAAAGAAAAGCAAGTAAATACAGTCTAGATGCTTCCATATGATGCGCAAGATATAGAATTGATTTGGTCAATTCTATGCAAAACAAAACTAGTGATTACGAATACTACACATTTAAAAGAAAGAAAACAAAAATTCCATGAAAGAAATTATGATGAAACACAAAACCCACTTTGTGCATAAACATGATCAATTCTATTATGCATATGGGTAGGGCGAAATGATCAAGAAATCCGAAAATCAAAAACAACCCTAAGAATCATCTACGAACAACATGGAGTTTTTTCCAAATACTAACCTTGTTCTTCCATATCTGAATCGTCAATTTACTAAGAGTTAGTCTTGCGTGGACCTGGTCCACACTAATATTATTGTGGACCAAAGATACTTATTTAACATAGTGATCCTTTTTTTCCATATAGTAATATTTTAAAAATCTTAAGTTATACTATACAGTTACTTTCTATCATAGTGACCGTTTTTTTTAATATAGTCATTCTTTCTTACATTAGTTTATTTCTTACATTAGTTTATCATGATAAAATCTTCCGTTTGTGACAGAGTAACCTTTTTTTTCCACATAGTCAAACCTTAGATACTATATCTATTCATTTTTTATATCTATTTTTTTATATAGTGACCTTTTTTTTCATAAATCACATGAATTAACATTAGGTCCACACTAATTTAGTGTGGACCAGGTCCATATAAGACTTTTACGTCATGGACTATAGTCTGTAGCAATCTCGTAATAGAATTTCTTATGTAGGAGTGAGAGAAAGCAATTAGAGTGAATTGTGGTGATGTAAAAATACTCAATTTTCTTAAATCTGAGCCGTGAAATTTGGATTATCTAACCGTCCACATTAATTCTCACTTCTCACCTAAATACCATTTTCACTTTATCTTGCGGTCTTGCCTCTATATATATATATATATACTTCCTCCGTTCTGTTTTAAATGAAACGTTTGCTTTTTCACGCAACCCAACGCGCTTATTTAATCATTAATATCTTTAGTTGTGCACATGTAAAAAATATAAAAAAGTTATAATTTGATAGTATGCATCGAGACGAATCTAACAAAGATCTCACTGACTATGTTTTTCTTTATATAATGGCGATAAATTGGAGTCAAAATTGATCAATGAATAGTGTCATTTCACCCAATGTTTCATTTAAAACAGAATGGAGGAAGTATATATATATATATATACATATATATATATATATATATATATATATATATATATATATATATATATATATATATATATACTCTTGAAGCCGATGGTTATATTGATTGAATAATTCATATTATAATTTACTATGTATTAAATTTAAAAAGAGATGGAAGATCATTTCCCGAAAGACAATCCAACGTCTATCTCTTTTTTCCCTACTTGAAGATCGATTTTGTTTCGAGTCCCCGGCTACCTCTATCACACTTCAACAATACTTTCTCTGCAGGACATAAAATTCAATCCTACCAAAAATCGCCCAAGCAGTTGCCCCTATGTGATACTATCCTTGCAAGTTTTATTTGTTGGTTTTACGTTATATAGTTTGTAGGAGCTACTAAGGCTCAGTTTAGTGTTTGTTTCTGTTCAGGTTGTTTGTGTGTCTTGTCCCTAGTTTATAACTTGAAATTTAATTAATGCAAAATTTCGTTGATGTAAAAAAAAACTCTTTTTTTCCACTTCTTTCGATTGTTTGATTTAAAACTTCAAAATTAAAATTCACATTGATAAATTATCGGGTACTCCGGAGGGCAACAACTATTCTTAGATCAAACCGTAACAAATCGGAAAGATTTAAACTAAATCTAATCAGTTCAAACTAGATTAGAATATATCCTTCGTGACCTTCAACGCTTAACTCGCAGGGTTAATAAGAAAAACAATCTCGTCAAAATAGTCCAACTAGAACAAAACGAAAAATCAACCAAAATAAAAAATTATCTATAAAGATTCCCTTTTTAAAACCCACCCTTTTCTTTCACTGCAGCAGCCAAAGAGCATATCTTTCTCGTTCCTTGATTCGCCATCTTTCTTTCCTCATCATACAATTTTATTTCCAAAATAAAAAATTAAAAGTGGGGTTTGGAATCTGGCATCATCAAAAGTAGCCAAAACCCCAGAAAAATCAAATCTTTTGTTTGAAAATTTGAGAATTTAGAAAATTTTATTGTAATTTAAAAGAAAAAAAATCAGAGGCCAACACAGAAAACATGTCAACCACCACCTCATTGAGGCTGTTGTTGTCTCTCTCTCCTTCTACACCTCCCCTTCAACCTTCATCTTCAACCTTTAGTTGGAGCTTTTGTTCTACTTCACCTTCATCTTCTTCTTCTTCTTCTTCATATCAACAAAAATGGTTCGTGCCAAAGAGATCTTCTTTCAGTTCCAGGGTATTTGCTTTCTTTCTCTCTCCTCCAGTTTTAGTGTGTTAGTTTTTTGGTAGAATTTTAGATTTTGTTTGTTTGTGTGTTTTTGTGGGAGTTTTCTTTAGAAGGGGAATTGGGTGCTTTTTATTCTGTTGAGTTATTGGATAAGGGAAATGGGTTTTTGTTGGATTTAATTGGGTTGTGTTATTTTTGCATTTTTTTAAGGTGATTTTTCACCTCATTGTGAGATTCTGATGAAATATTTACTCAATTGCTTGTCTTTTTTTATTATGCTTGTGTTTTTTGTTGGATGTATTGTGCTGAATTTTATTCTAGCTAGTGTTTGACTTGTGGTGCTGAGCTTATTAGCAAGTTGGACTTGGGAGTGATGGTTCTGGATAGATCTCTTATTTTTGCTCCAAATTTTCACGATTAATGGTGATTTATGTATGTTGGATTCATCAGTATTATTTTGGTTTCATTCCTGGGTAGGCATTAACGCTTATGATCGAGGTATCGCACAGCTTACATATGTGAAATGTAGGAGTTGTGAAATTTGCTTTTGTGGGATGTATTACTTCACTTGTGTCTATTTCGGCTGAAATGCAAGTAAAAAGTTTCCAAACAACGATTAGATGGCGCTGATTTTGCATATAAGCCTAGTGAGCTATTCAATCCATTGCCAATTAATTATGGGATCAAAAGTCCCTCACGCTTGTGTAAACTACTGTGTGAATTGGGTTTGCTTCAATGTAACATACTTTGAATTACCCTTTTGATATTGTGGAGAGTGGATCAAGTATGTCCATGTCCATGGGTAGGTGGATGTTTTTGTCATGAACATGTTTAAGTCCATTTATCAAGTTCTATCTTGGCGGCTCGGACTTAAAGTTTACTTTATGGAAGGGAATGGGAATTTTAAGAAGGAATAAACGTCGAGGTGAGCCAAGAATAAGATGGTGGAGCTTACAAGGAAGGTAATTTTCAAGATTTTCTCGTCATAGTGGTTAAAGAAGCCAATTGGACCTCAAATGAGGACCTCGACTTAACTTGGTAAAGATGAAGAATTGTTTTCCTAGAGTAGCCAAAGAGGTCCTAGGAAAATCACAAAGAAAAATTCCCATGCAGAGGGACAACATGGTGGAATGAAGAGATTAGAAACATCGTTTAAGAATGAAAGAGAGCTAGTTGAACTTGGGAAAATGTAGGAATGTATCAGATATAGCAAAATATAAGGATGCTAAGGTGGAGGCAAAAGAAGTTGCCTCATAGGCAAATTCAGTATATGGTGAGATATATCTAATGGAAGCCGAATAGGAGTTATAGGATACCTTGATGAGTTATATTTCTTCTATTTCAAAATACTTCACACACTCTTGGTCTTGCCAATGAATATTTTTAACCATTACAACAACAACAACTAAGCCTTATTCCCAAAGTGATTTGGGGTCGGCTAACATGAATCGTCAACTGAAACCGTCACCAAAGGAGATGGCATCGCCAAGAGTGATAAAAAGGTTTTTTTTTTTTTTTTTAAAGCAAGGTTTACACCAACAAGTTTTAAAAGAGGTTTTCAACAAAAGGTTTTAATACCAACACAATTGAGAAAAACAAATAAATGCGAGAAATCACACCCCTTCCTCCACATGGATATCGCCCCTCCACTCACTTCTATCCAACGTCATGCTCTCCCTCAATCCCAAGTAACCTCATATCACTTTCAATTACCTTCATCCAAGTCATCTTAGGTCTTCCCCTACCCCTTACAACTTGGTTACTCCTCCACTCTTCAATTCTTCTCTCACCAGGTGCATCACCCGATCTCCTTTTCACATGACCAAACCATCTTAACCGATTCTCCCTCATCTTTTCTTCAATGGATGCAACTCCAACTTTTTCCCGGATCACTTCATTTCTTAATCGGTCTTTCCTTGTGTGGCCACACATCCACCGCAACATACGCATCTCCGCCACGTTCATCTTATGGACGTGGCATTGTTTCACCGCCCAACATTCGGTGCCATATAACAAAGCAGGCCTAATTGCCGTACGGTAGAACTTTCCCTTCAAGCTTTGGGGAATGCCGGAATCACAAAGGAATCCGGTGGCGCTTTTCCACTTTAACCAACCCGCGTTAATTCTATGAGCCAATTATTTTTAACCATTAATATCTCTAATTCCCTATAAATAAAAATTATAAAAAGTTGATATTTTGAAAGTACATGCCGAGAGGAATCGAACAAGATCCCACATGACTATACTTTTCCTTACGGAAAAATCACAAAACACGGTCAAGGGATAGTGTGTGAATAGTGCAAAAGCCAAACCGTGTCAACTATTTTGAAACGCAGGATGTATAATGGAAGGCAGATAGGCATTATAGGAACTTTGATGAGTTATTTAATGGAAGCCATATAGTATCGTAAAATACATCTTCAGGAGGGGAAAGTATATGCAAAGAATTTAGAAAATAGAGGTAAAGAAGGCATGAAGAGAATGAAGGTACGGAAAGCAGTTGGCCCAACTGGTATTTCTATTTACATTTGGAGATGCCTAGAGCATGTTGGTATTGATTTTTTTATTAATGAGATTTTGGGGACAAACATGATACCAGAAGATTAAAGAAAAACAATCTAGTGCAAATTAAAAAAAATAAAGGTAAAATTATAAGAGGATAAGACTTATGAGTCATACCATGTAAATGTGAGAGAGAGTGATAGAGTATAGATTCCGGAAATGTAAGAGCATTTTGGAGAACCAATTTCAGTTTTTTGCAAGGATAATCTACCATAGAGGTCGTATATTCTATGAGACAGACGATGTAATATTAGGAGGCGAGGAAGAAGGATCTTCCCGTGACTTTTATTAACGTGGTGAAGGCTTATGATAAGGTGTTTGAGAGGGCGCTTTTTGGGTGGGCAATGTTGAAGAAGTGTATATCAAGTAAATATATTGACTTAGTTATGGATATGTATCGAGACATGAAAACAAATGATGAAGTCGTGGAGGAGTGACGCAAGATTTCCTATAACGATGGCTTGCATGAGAGATCTCATGCATTAAGTCCTTTCTTACTTCTCAACAATAATAGATGAAATTACATGGCTTATCCAGAATGAGATATTATGATGTATGTTGGTTCCGGATGATATTGTTTGTAGTAAAGGGGTTAATGCTAAATTCGAATGATTGTAGCAAACATTAGAATCTTGAGAATTTAGGCTAAGTTGGATCAAAATATATCGAGTGCGATTATAGAAATTAGAGGGAGTCAATTAAGAATGTAGTAACATTTGATAGAGCCAACATAGCTCAAATGAAGTTGAGAAATTGGGATTCTTTTTGCAATTGTAATGTACCTTTAAGGTTAAAAGAAAAAATCTTTAGGACCTCGTGAGTATTAGGCATGTACGAAGGATTAAACTAAAAAGGTGGGTAGCAATGTGAGCACAACCGGGTACCCGGTCAAAATTCTGAGAATTGGACACGGACCCCGTCAGAACCGGTTCCTAAAATTTGGAACCGGAATTGGAATTGGTTGGACCACGTCCTCATTTTCTGGAATTGGTCTTGGAACCAGTTGGGACCCGTTCCAACACTGGGAACCCGGTTCTCTGGAAGTGTGATGTAATGTCGATTTTGACTAGAGGTGACTTTCTAGAACCGGGTCTTGGAATTGGTAGGAACCGATTTAAGTATTGGGTATCCAGGTACCCAATGGCATTCAAAAGCTAAATTGTTGTATTGTTAAGCTTAATAAAGACTAAAATAAGAACCATATCATATGTGTATTAGTATCCCTTGATATAATTTCGGCCAAACTTCTATTGACGAGCTAATAAGTTTTAAGACTCTAAATTATTCATCATACATAAAAAAATTCCACTAGGTACTTAGTCCGAGACCTAGTTTCATCAAGTATCTAGATTTACCAGGGCGTGGATGGTACGGTCCAAAATTTTACTACCCGGGATTGGAACCACTTGCAACCGGGTCCTCGGATTTGGACCCGGACCCGATCCCAGTGGGACCGGTTCCGATTCGGACCCGTGGGTCCAACCGGTTCTGGGTCTGGAACCGGGTACCCAGTTTTTCTGCTCACCCCTAGACTAATAAAGATGCGTTGTTGAGATAAATGTGTCGAAACACCTTAAGAGATAGATTCGGATAAAGATATTAGGAAGAAAGTTGAAATAGCTAATATAAGGATAGGATAAGAGAGAACCGGTTGTGGTGGTTTGAGGATGGGAGACATCGATTAAATGATGCACCGGTAAGAGTAGTGGATAGTTGGAATTATGGAGATCTCTAATAGAAGTGGAGAAGGCCAAAGATGGCTTGGATAAAAGGCGTTAAGAAGGATATGAACAAATTAGGTCTTGCGAGCATGTGGCACTTGAAAGAAGAGAATGTAGGTATAGCATTTATGTGGACGACCACCGGAGATAGAATCTAGTCTTATGCAGCCGACTCTATCTTGTTAAGATTAAGACTTTGGCACTGTTGCTGTTTAATCAAAATGGGGAAGGTTACATGTTGGCAATGCCTGATGAGTTCCAAGATCAGATTGATGCTGAAGTGTTTCTAATGCACCTCTATATAGTTTTGGCTGAAATGTGAGCCTGTTGATAAGATTTGGTGAAGGTGTTGGAATGTACTTAATGTAGTATTATTGAAGGAGAAGCTTCATGATCACATGGGCTTGTTGAGGACATAGATGATGCTTACTGTTTCCACATGTATGCAGCTACTTATTTATTTGGCTATAGACTTTTTAGTATCCAAAGCTCATGGAGCTATCTATATACACTGCTTGTATGTGAATTGGTGAGCCGAAGCTTCATTCCTTTAGTTTGTACTGGCATATATATTGATGTCAACTTATTACAATAGACATTTATCTTTTTACTGTGTTACATGTACAGTTTACTGTTAATTTGCATTACAGAAGCATAATTTTCTGATGCTATATATACATCTCTACATCTAAATTCAGAATTCTTCCATTTTACGAACATAAATTTTCTGTATAGTTTGTTGGAGTGCAACAATTTAGAACGCAATAACCGCATAATGATACCTCTTGTATCTTCCTGGTTTAGTCTAGGAGTGAGGAATTAGATAATGTTGGGTGCAAATTACTAGCAACTTGATTGTAGACCACGTTCCTTCCTTAGAAGACATTATCCGTCATTTTGGCTTTTGTTTTGGTGATGGCTCTTAAACAAAGTCTCTTTATCCGGGTCTGGAGCATAGATGGTAACTATAACTGACTATCTTTGTAGTGCTTAGTAACAGAAGGCAAAAGAATTATAAAGGCAGATAATGTGAAATTTAGAATTTTTGAGAGCTTGGGTATTGAACTGATTCCGGTTATGAAATCTACTATAACTTTCCATCCACAATCTGACGTGTGTATGGAGACCTTGATTTTTTATTTTGGACCCATAAGGGGAAGTTTTTGTAAAATAGCCAAGTCTTATACTTGGACACATACATGATACTAGAGTGTGACACGAGTTCTGAAGTTCAATTAATGTATTCTTACTCTATTCTTCAGACATGGCTTACATGTACTGCCTAAATATATTAATGCAGACATTCTTTGTGTAGGAAGTCTCATTTCCCTGGTGGTTGAATTCGTGTTTTGAGTTAGTCTATCATCTTACATTGTGGACATTTGGTTTTCACTAATGATTTACTACCAGGGACTCTGTTTTTTATGTACTGGTATAGTAGATTGGCGCAAATCTGAGGATTCCTGACAATACGGACAGAGGAAGGACAGAAATTGAAAATGTCTCTGACATGTTTGGTTCGGACGAAGAGACTGGTACTAAAATTCCTACACAAGCACAATCTATTGTGGAGGGGTCAAGCTCAGTAATGGTGTCTGAATTTAAACCTGTTCGTGATGTTGATTACATACAGGTCCATTCTTTAATCTTCTTTTGCTTGGTCCCTGTTTTAACATTTAAGCTTATTATTTCATTGTTCTGCTGCTATTCTTCATTGTTTACATGCTGATTTTCAGAATTACTTAAATCACAAAATATGTAAGCCAGGTGTCATTTTGTTTGGGGGGGACGAGGTAGGGTGGGACCTGTGGGAGGAAGGGATTGCACTATTCAAAAGGAACGGTTGCGTTTGAAATTTGTTATGGAATTTAAAATAGAGTAGCATCTAAAATGAATTGAGCTATGATAAATAAATCCTGGTGCAGCAAAGAGGGATCTGTTGTTTTGAGATAAAAGAAATAGTATCTGCATGCCAAGAAAAAAATTGTGCTAGATTGTTCCCTCTCAACAGGAAATTTTGGGGAAAGAAGAGGGAGTTGGTGTTTTTGTGGAAATGCGCCTCTCTGCAAAATTGGCATGATTGCCTCTAAGACCATCAGAATGCCTCCTACCTTCAACCCCTTCTATTGATTATTGAATCATCTACGCTTACCACTATTAGCTGGTGAGCAGAATTCCCCCGTCCCCCTTAAAACAAAGTGGATCCTGTCTATTACTTCCTCTGTTCTTTTTTTAATTGCAACGTTTCCCTTCTTTGGAAGTTTCATATTAATTGCAACCTTTCCTTATTTGGTAATATCTTCTCTCTATCTCTCCTACTTTTCATCTTATCTCTATTCTCTTCACATGAGTTTCTTAAAAAATGTACCAATGGGGTATGTTGCAATAATTATAGAACGGAGGAAGTATATCTCTAGTATTGAAATTCCAGTACCTTTGTGCAACCACGTCTAATATTCGCATCTACACAGGGTTGGCAGTTGGCACCACAACCCAAGGTAGATAAGTGCATTCCCTTTCTCTCTAAAAGAAAGTCAGCTTCTCTAAAAGATACAAGTTAGGAAATTTATGATCACCTAGCATCTTTGGCATCTCACAATGATCAACTCAATCGAACCAGGGAAAGAGATGAGGGGGCGTTTATAATGTAATCTGTTATAAGCCCACAAGGCCATATTAGGTCTAGTAGTTGTGTGTTAATAAAACTAGTTTCAGTGTTGTAAATTATCATCTGCCATTAGACCACAAGTTCACAATTAATGGCTATTATAATAGAAGTACTGCAACAATAGCTGCCATGCAAGAGTTATGAAACTTGTACAAAAGTGACATTCAAGAGGACCTTTTACTTTATTTTTTTTTGCTTTGACTACATGGCACTTCCTTCTGTCTGATAAGCCTAAATTAGTTGCTGGTTGTTTTCAGACTTTTGTCTTTGTTGGATATTTTGCAGGAGCTGTTAGCTATTCAGCAGCAAGGGCCAAGATCAATTGGATTCTTCGGAACCAGAAATATGGGCTTCATGCATCAAGAGCTGATTGAGATACTTAGCTATGCTATGGTCATCACTGTATGTCTACTTAATTTCATACATCTTATTCTCTGCACGTAATTCTTTTCTCACAATCATGAAAAAGTACTCTGATTCTGCAGAAAAACCACATATATACCTCTGGTGCCGCAGGGACTAATGCAGCTGTCATTCGAGGTGCTTTAAGAGCTGAGAGACCAGAACTGCTTACTGTAATTTTACCTCAAAGTTTGAAAAAGCAGCCACCGGGAAAGCCAGGAGCTATTAGCTAAAGTAATAATTTTATGTTTTGAATTCCTTTCGACATACATGTCAATAATGATGGTTAATAATGCACATCATTCCAGCTTGTTGTTTGGCCTTTTTTCTGTCTTTGTTGGTAAGTGGGCCCAGTAGGGAAAGGGAGGAAGTATGGTGAAACATTTACCTTGCTAGCTCTAGGACTCGAGTTCCTTACCGTGGGGCTCAGAGGTAGGGAGACTAGGGAGCATACCACTGCATTTTAATTATTTTTTGCATTTTCTGTCTCTATTCTTGTGTGGGATAGAAGAGAATGCAACTCATGTGAATGTATTTTGGAATATGTCTCAACTGCCAATCGTCAACGGTCTTTGACTAACCATTTTTCAAGAAGGTATTAGCAGATCTAATTTATTTCTGCTTCCCTATGTCTCAAACTGACATTACTTCGACAAATATTTGTTAATGGATAGTAGACAATGTTATTTTACTGTGTAAGTGACAGGATACATTACTTTGATTGTAGCATTTGGATCAACCATGCAAAGGGTCATTACTTGCACCGAGTCTGTGGGCTTTCTACTTCCTCTGTCCTTTTCTTTCTTTATTTATTTTCCCTTTATTCCATATGGATTACTTTCAAGATGCTAAATCTAGTGCAGGACCCCTTAAACTAGGAGAATAAGATATACTTTTTCTGAAACAATTGGATAAGTGTTCTCATTGTGCTTTCTCTGGCATCCCCTATTTGATGTAAATTGTGATTTAGAGTTCCTTTTTAGAGTTTTGAGTTTCAGTTCTGGTTTTCGCTCCTTGTATCTTACATTTTCTTTGATGAAAGATTTCTGATTTAAGTTTATAGCCACATTCTGAAGCCTATGCTTTTGCTGGATTTTTACTGTTGACTTGGATTTGCAGGTGAAGAATGTCATAGAGAAGCCTCACAATGATCACTTACCTTTACTAGAAGCAAGCAGGTATAAAAATCTCATCTATTTACCAATGTCCAGGTTCTTAGTAATTGACATTAGAGAAATCAGAAAGAGGTGCCACTGATTTTTATGGTATGATGCAAACACTCGTGACATGAAAGGAGCCTGTGAGACCCATTTATACTTATTCGTATAGCACACAATGCACATTTAGATCAGTGACTGAGAATTGCTCACATTTTTGCTTTAGTCCGTCAGTCTGATTCTTGATGCTGAAAGACCTAATGACATTCTCAACATCAGTAAGCTCCCATTGTTCTGGGTAACGATACCATACCATACTATCAACCACCTTTCCTTGGACAGCAGATAGTAAGTTATGTTAACTATGGACTGTTGGTTGGAGAAACAGTGACTAGCTTCTACGGAGTACATAAATAGAACTAGAGGGTAATTAATTGAGATATTAGACTTGGATCGTCAATTAAATAAGGGGGGAGGGAATAGTAAGTGTGTTTTTTAAAATATTTGACTTAGATTGACAATTTACTGTCTCAGAGGATTTTTCTTTCTGAAAGAAGGCAATCACTTATTTACCTTCCTATTCTGCACCCTCCTCTTTCTTTTCTCCTATCCATCCTCTCCTCTCATTTTCAATTTTTCTTCTATTTCTCTTGTGACGAAACAAGCGAAGGAAAACAAATTTATAATTTTGTTTTCTGTTCAAAATAAAATTTGACGGAAAACCAATTTCCAGCGAAAATCCTTTCCGTCCAACCAAATAAAGCCTAAAGAAAGAGAAAAAGAATGAAGACAATACTCACCACCATGTCTTGCTAAACTACTTGTTGTGTGTTTTCTCATTATTTTTTTTTTTTTGACAACGGGGAAAACTTGCATTAATTAAAATCGGAAGTACAACCTAATGCTAATACAACTAACCAGAAAACAAAGCAAAATGAAACTAAAGGAGTTTCATTTGCTCTTACGTACTCTATGAAATAAAAACAAACTATTACATATTCAGACCAATTTAGACTAATCTCAGCCGATGGTAGGAGGGTATGGGAGGAAGGTCTTGATGGAGCAGACCTGATATGAGAGGGAACCTGTTGAAAGACGACACCCAAACGATCTTCAGAAGTAGATTGCCGCAACTCAGCTAGTAGCCCCCAATGGCTACTAGCCACACAATCCCAAGGTCCTTGAACATGAACACCTTCACCAAGAAGTCACCTCCTTTGGTGACTTCTGACCCTTTTGCAAGGGTAACTAGAGTTTAGTCTCGCAAGACTGAAACTCAAAATGCGTGGAGGTCATAACTTACTCCAAATTAAATTGAAGGGCCTCCCACAAGATGCATTTTTTAGGTGCGATGACTCCAAAGGTCATCACATGAACTGTGGGCGAATTATATTGAAAAAATTCACCCAATCTACGGATCCGAAGATCCAACCTTGCAATCTCGAACCTAGAAGATCTAACCACAACAGGATTAAAAGAATTACTACCTCTCATCTTACCTAGTACTTCAACCCCTACGGAAGCAAACCTAGATCTGAATAAACCTAAATTAAACCGGAAAGAAAAAGCATAAACAAGATACATAAAGCAGACAAACATCCAAACCATAATCTTCCGAAACTGCATGAAATCTTCACGGCCATGCGAACTGACAACTAACACTAGTGGGGAACGGGGAAAGGGACACTAAACTCTAAAGCTCAAGACTAGAGCGGGGAACGGGGGAGGGGGGAACTAGAACTTACAACTTCAATTTCGAACGGGGATCGGGGGAAGGGAAAACTAATCCTAAACTTCAAGCACCGATAACTGTGGGGTACTGGGAGGGGAGTTAACTCTAAAACGAAGACTACCTAAAAACCAGGGGTGGATGCTACGGCACACAAAGGGTGAACGACGTGTGGTGGACGACGCAACCGCGGGGAGGGGGGAGGGGCTACGCGACTACGTGGGACGGAGGAGGGGAAATAACGACTACAAACAGGGGGAGGGAAAACGACGACTACAACCAGCGGAGAGGGGAGGGGACACGACAAACAGGGGAACGGGGCGGCGAGGGGGAGGGGAGACGCGACCGGGGGGAAGGATGGGGGGGCGACGCACGACCGGGGACGGGGAACAAGGGAGGGGATAGGGCAACGCACGACTGGGGCTACAACTACCGACCTCTACGCACTACAAGAAAGGCTCGCCGGCGACCGGTGGAACCACGCCAGCCACCGGCTAGCCTTCAAAGGCGGCGGACTGACGGGTTACTTAGGGTTTGTTTTTTAGGGTTTGGGGGGTATTTTTAGAGAGGCGGAAGTTTTTCAAAAAATTCTCATGATTATGCTGTAAGCATAATGTACCTTTTCTTTATTAACTTGGTTTCATCCAAAAACAGACTGTAGCTTTATTTTTTCCAGAAAGTGAGAGCATACAACTATGTAACGTGGTGTAACTGTTTTAATTGCAGGTTATGCAACATGGACATTATTTCAAAAGTTCAGCAGGTTATTTGTTTTGCATTCCATGATAGCAAGTTACTCATGGAAACATGTCAAGAAGCAAAAAACCTTCGGAAGATCGTAACTCTCTTCTACCTGGACTGAGAAAATAGAACAAAAAGAAACTTGTGTCCATAGATTATTTGAAGCTGGGAATCCCTTTGAACAAAAGAGCGGTCAAACACGTCTTACACTGTTTTGCTGGAGGATGAATTTCTGGGGTTGGAAGGTTTGTTTAGCATTGCGTTGTAGAGTAGGTCACCATACTAAATATACTTCATTTGAAGGAATTCATTTGCTCCTCGTCTATATATTAGTAAAGCTACTGTATCCACTGTTTTCTTTTGCAGACAAAACATTTGTTAATTTTTCGGAATTCTATGATCTTCTATGTTCTGATGAAATATAGATTTTGGTTTCTGTAGATATATCATGTCAAATTAAACACTTAATCAAGCTCATTAGTATCCCAATATACAGTTAAGAAAGCAACCTCATTTTAGCATAGCAAGTTCTTGGTTTGGTATGTATAAATGAAGGGTTTATCGCATTGGCAACGTCAAAATTCACGCAAATAATGGCCATAAGGCCCATAATAGATGAGTGAACAATACTTGCTTACTCCTCATTTTAGGATCTGGGTCTTGGCATAACATTGTAATATTCTAAAATTTATTTCTGATGGATTTTAGATAAGGTGTTTATGTAATTTAGATTTTGAGAGTTCACAATACTCCCTTCTTGGCCTTTATTGGGCTTACCCGCTTTTCAACTGCTTGTGAGTTTTGAGAAATGATGTTGTGACATGAAGAAAGAGAAAAGATTAATTTATATTAAAGTTGAATGTGTATGTGATTGAAATTAGTGCCTCATTCTAAAAAATTAAAACAAAATAAATGGTAAACCAATAAGGGACATCCCAAAAAGATATAATGTAAACTAATAAAAAGACCTAAGGGAGATTTTATAACAACAAAAAAAGAATGGTAAAAAAGAAAGAAAATGGATGCAAAATATACCACTTGGGTGCTCTTTTTTTCTTTTTCTTTTTTGCCGAGACTTTACTATTTGACCAGATAGGATCATCTAGTTCCTATAGATTCTATCACTAAAGTACCCCTAGAGGGGGATAGGGCTAAGCGGAGCGAAAAAGGTTTCAGTGAGACGGGAAATGAAAATTATTAGCCCCACACGAGGTTTGTGATAATGAGCAAGGAATACTCGTCCTTTTGCTAAACAAGATGTATTGAGCTCATAAATCATAATTAATTAGATACTTTTTACGAAAGTCAACTAAGTATAGTAAGTAAATTGCTCCCGGTTGTTCAATCATTTGATAACCGTGAGTCATTCATTGATCAATGATCACTATGAGTCAGACTCAATAGAATTTGATCTATCTCTTTTTTTTGTCATTAATGTGGAGAACTGAACCAAGAATTCTCTTTCGCCATCATCAATTGAATCACTGCTCGTGACCCAAATTCTATTTTATCATCCATCTAATCACCGTTTACCCTATTTCCTTCTCTTATCAATGAATAAATCTCTTTACTTGTATGACTTAGATGTCTCGTATTTTCTCGAAAAAGGTGATTTAATTGATGTGATTTGGTATGATACTTATGCGATTGATAGGCTCCAAGAGATCGATGAGATTAACTTCCAAATCTTTTTTCTTAGATTGTATTGATTTGAACCAAACTAGCATGTTGTCGCTCAAAGCATAACCCCAAATTTCTTCTAGGGAATCTCCTAATTATTCTAATTGGTCCTTTCTATATTTTAGTGTAATGCAATAAGATTAATCAAGTCTTTTCGATTTATTTTTTTCTATAATGATCAGATTCTTTAAAAGTTGCTCTAAAAATTGTCTATGATAACTCTAGGGAGATGTCCTTCTGAAATAAGCTACTAGTTTTGAGAAAGTCAAAGTACAAAATTCCCTCCCCATATTTAAATTTCACTCTGATATGGCCTCGGTTCTCATTGTGTTTTCAAATTTACCATAGTCAACAACGATCCTCTGACATTATTAGTAAATTATAGTATCAACTTCAAAAACAAGAAATTTCTAGACGCGCAAATTACCGATAAGACACCAATGACCCTTTCGACTAGATGGGCTTCCTATCTCCCACATGGGAGGCCAAGGTTCAAATCTTAGTGGAAGCGTAATTTCAATATTGTTTGGGGGGGGTTTGGGGCTTTGTTGGGCCTCTGGGTGAATGACGCGTGCGAGGGGCCTAAGAGGAAATTCTTTTACCACTTTCCGGCGCTCCGAAAAGGCCAAAAAAAACAGTTACTGGTAAGACAAATACGTCTCAAGGATCAATGTAGTAGTTCTAATGTTCTATTATTATTCTTCAACAGTTGAAAAAGAAAAATACATTTCATCAAAAGGAAAAAAAGAAAAAAGAAAAAAGAAAAAAGGGATGACAGGGGATTGGTGACACGGGTAGAAATACTTGAAAAAAACTATTTGTCCTAAAATCAAAAACCTTCATTTGGGAAGCAGACCTTCACAACACTTTCTACGGCTGTCTTTACTTCTCTCCCTGAATTGACATTAAGAGCTGCATAAAATGTGAATCTTAGGCCAAAAATTGAAAATTAGGAATATGAATAAAGTTGCAGATACAAACCTTTGTTAGAAAAACTCAAGACTTAATTAATAATTATCATCTGAATAGTTGCCATCACTATCTTGTTCATATATCTGATATTCCCCAACATCTGCACCATGCAACTGACTAGAAGCTCCTGTAGATGGAAAGCTTTCAAATAGTTCTTGCAAGTAGTTTTTCGAAATGCTCTCTGTGCCTAAATCTGACGTATGTAAAGGTGAACAACTGGTATTGAAGACGAACATCAGAAATGAACAAACTATATACAGAAAAAATATTAAATAGGAAGAATTGGTACGACTCCCCTTTCGCAAGGCATGGCCACAATTTGATTTCACAATATTACTACAAAATTAACAATGTGGATACAGGAATCAGACTGCAGGGTGAAATCGGCATCCTCTCCGCCCTATATAAACACAAAACATACAATATTATAAAGGGGATAAAACAGGGAAAAATTAGTCAACATCATCTAACCCAGCATGGCCTATTATTTAGGGCAATTTGGACCAACCACAAAAGCTCATGAATCTCACCAGATAAGCAGTGTCATCTATGTCCATTTCCTCTTCATCATCTACTTCATTCTCTTCATCATCATCGTCATCATCATCTGCTTTATCTTCATCTCCAGTTAGCTCTGCTATGAAAATTTAGTCAATATCTGACAAACAAGGATAGGAAAACAGGAGCAACAACAAAAGGACCCCAAAAAGCATGTATTCACTTGTGCATAAATTTACTTTTGATTAACCATTGCATTTTACGTTGTTTAGGGAAGGGAGGGTAGGGTGTTGAAGTTGCTTCTCAAACAAAAGCTTATCTATAACAAATCCTCTAGACTGCCAAGAAGCTTAGGAAACAGCAAAAGGATTCTAAACCTTGATTAACTTGCAATTCACTCTCTTCCCCAGGCTTGAGACTGTTAACTTGGAAACGCATCTTTTTCGACTTCTCAAATCTTTCAGAAACAGCTTTCAGCAAATTTCCAGCACCTTCTTCAGGATACACTGATATAAACCTCACTGCAACACGTAACCTTAAACTATCGAGAGCATATGATGTGAACCATCCTGTTGAACACTACATAAAAGCATTGAGATTTTAAGATAAAGATGACAAAACAATGATCATCATTGATAATGCACATATGAGCGTATATAGATGAGACCTTCAACAGTCTTTCTTCAAGACAATGACAGAATCAAATAAATAGCAATTAAGAAAGGTTGCTTAAAGCTGCACTAAATTAAAAAGCTAATCCTACTATATAGCCCTCATTACTGAGCGAGAGAGACAGAGAGAGTGGAACTGAGAAAGAGATTAATAAAGCTGCATTCTATCATTTTAGCATTTGTTTGTCATGAATGTAATCACATCCTGAAAGGTTCATTCTGGTGGCTGCAAAAGCTCACCTGAATACCTGATAATATATGATAATCTATTACTGCATAAAAATGGCGCTTCTCCACATATATGCTTCATTTTTTAGCATAATTTCAGACATCGTAACCAACTGTAATAGTGAGCAATTTGATGAGAGCTAAAGAACAAGATTGTCCTATGACAAGAGACAGCAGTTACGGGGAAGGCATCATACTCAAAGTCAGCAATGAAGCGATTCATTTAGCTAATGCTGAGTAGCAGCAGTTACATAGATGAGCTAGAAAAAAATGTTATTATGCCTCTGTTAACAAATCAATGGGAAGGAACTCACAGTGCAAACAGTGTGGTTTGGAGGTTTTTGTATCTCTTTTTGAATGTAATCATCGGCAAGTTCAGAAAGTTGAAGATATGTCTGGCATTTGTAAGGAAAAACCCGAAATGCGCACAAATCCTCCCAGTTATGCTTCTTTCTGCAAAAGAGATGTTCCCAAGATAAAGGATATTACAATTATGAACAGTTAAAAATTGGCAGTAAACAGAAAATCATGCAGACGGAAGATTCGATACCAAAACCATGTATCAGCAAGTGTAAGCACTTACCAAACTTCCTTTGTTTCTTTTTAAATGACAGTGTGACACACTTCTCTCTTTTATGTGAGAGCTTTTTGTGAGAAGTGTGTCACTTAAAAAGAAACGGTGGAAGTACATATTGCAGAAAGGAAACAATTAGAACTATAAAATTTAGGCTAGCAGTTTTCATATCGTGTTACCGGGGGCTGGGCGCTTTACCTGGACTAACTAATAAAAAGGCTTAGAGACGAAAGTGATCTTAGTAGTTATCGAGTTCTAGGGAAAAGATCTCAATATCATATTTGTCAAGAAGTAAACAAAATCTGTGTTTCCATTATGGCATTACAGAACAACAATTACTTGAGAATAATAATCTGTGTTTATATTATGATTTATGATATCCCCTTGAAGTGGCAAGGATTTTTTTTTTCCTTTATCTATCCTTTTTCTTTAGCATCAGATCCATGTAAACTCGTTCCAGATAGTATTATCCAGGAAGAAATTCCCTATGTGTATACGAGGAGTGAACTGGCATCCATATCAGTTAGTTCAAGATGTTGAACAACAGTAGTATAAGAGGGGGGGAACTCGAAAGTTAGCACCTGATATCAACTATGTAAAGTTCCAAATTTCCAATACTTGGTCAGACAATTCAAAGCCTAAGGTTCCGTTTAGTTGGATGTAAAACATTTTCACTGTAAAATGATTTTTAAAGTAAAACATTTTACAATGGAAAATTCAATAGCAAAACCAATTTTCCATTGTTTGGTTCAATGTAAAAAAAGCTATTGAAAAAAGAAAAATGGAAGGGGAAGGGAGAGGATGGATAAGAATTTTTCATTGTTTGGTTCAAATATTCAATGTAAAAAAAAGCTATGGAAAAAAGAAAAATGGAAGGGGAAGGGAGAAGATGGATAAGAGGAGAGTAAAAGATTGCTAAGGAGGAGGGAGGAAAATGTATTTTTCCTTCTTATTGAAAGGAAAATGATTTTCACCTATACAAGAGCTCTTTTCCCTTGATGGAAAACTTGTTTTTACACCCCTTACCAAACCAAACAACGGAAAATGAAAGGAAAAGGAAAACTCATTTTCATGGAAAACATTTTACACCCTACCAAACGGAGCCTAATTACTAACTAAGAGCAGCAAACTGAAGTTCGATTTGCTTATCACAATGCCTCTTCATCCCCAAAGAAGTACAAAGGATGAACATTGACAAGTTAAGTAAAACTAGTATGTGCGGAGAAGAGTAAAGATGTCCTGCAAGTGAAACTAAAGAGCAAGGGGTACACTGTACAATGCAGAGTTGGAAGCCTGATTAGAATTTGCAATAGAGTATGATATAGATAAGAGAAGGGTTATTTAAGTGTCTCTTCCTCACTGAAACTTAATTCCTTGAACTTCAATTTACCTGGAAATAAAAAAAAATTTATCCAAGGCTACACCCACACTCAAGTGGCAAGACAGACATGAAAGAAAAGTGGGGCCCACACCTAATATCCTCCCAGCACCAAGTGCATATACAAAATACACCTTTTCAGACCTCTGCCTGAGACATAAATCAAAATTTTCCCACCATATTAAACATGCAAAATGCAACCAAACAATGAAAGAGAAGTCCGCATGAGATCCAAAATTCTCCTTATCAAAAATTCCAGCTACATAATTACAGTTTATCATCTCAAAACCTGGAAATGGAACAATGCCCAAGCAGTGAGAAATTTCCCCCTAACAACTAGCAAAAGTTGTACTCAAAAAGAAGTCATTCAGGTTTTCTTAAGTATGACTAGATATTAATCATTATTTGATCATCCAAAGATAACAAAAATATTCTTTTGCGGCAGACAACTCAAGCAACAATCATATAGGAAACTAACCAAGTACATTGTACCTCAATGACAATAAGACAAATTATTTATTCTTTTGCAGTAGTTATATCAATGAGCCCATGATGTATCTTTTAAATAAGAAGACTTAATTTATAGAGGAAGCAAACAATTCCATTCCTGGTTTCACACCTTCATTTGGGGATTGTAGTTGCTCCTAAACAAGTGCTATACAATATATTCAACATAATTTGCATGATTTACATTCATATATCTCTGTTCTTCTCACATATAAATACACATCAATTCACATATGAGATTACAAAACAAAGCAAAAACCACTATGAAACTATACACAATATAGTTAAAGCTCCTACCAACCAAGATAATCAATTACCAACATGACATTAGAAATAAGAAACACATCAAAAGAAAAATGAACATACTTAATCAATGATCAAATAGATAACTTACCCACTAGCAGCATCACAATACCCTCTCAAAGCTGGGGGGACCCTGAAATCAATTCTTTGATATCTGTCGAAGTTTGAAAATATTGGAGTCAAAATCGAGGATCAACAACATTTAACTCTGTGCTTAAGTAGTTCAAATGACACAAGGAAATTGTTTTAAAGAAAAGGGGGTTTGCAGTCAAATAAGCAGTCCCAATGAATCAAAGGTTCACAATGTTATCAAAAGAGATTAAATAAAGCTGTATCCAGATATTAAAAATAGATCAAACCTAACTAAGTTCATAGGAAACTAAGAGTTATCAAGCCAAGCTAACATCCACAAAGGGCCCAGGAGCTAGAAAAGAGAAAATTGGAGCCAAAGTAAGCTTGAAAAATATTTATGTTTCAGAATCAGATTAATATTATCAAGAAACAGAAAGGAAGTGTACAACCTAAGAGAATACAATAAGCCCACAAAGGGGGAGGGGGTACAAATTACCCATGTTACCCTGTAAATCCATGGTGCATATAATGATAAATGTCCTGCCGACTGGACCAACAAAAAAGCTAAAAGGATGACTTCATCCCACAAGGAAATTCACAGCAAGAATGTATAATTGTATATCTAAAAATTACATCTCAATTTAGCAGACATACACCAACTGGCAATCTGCATCTGCGTCGTCTTGTCTTGAAGAGATGAATTTTGACCCGGAGTATTTTATCACAATTGTTTTTATTCAAGTAAGCAAGTGCTACTGCTTCTAAAACACAGCACGTGTACATCCACCAGGCGATATACACAACATAGATACCCCGAGTAGCTAAGTTACATAAGCAAGTATGACAAACTTATCAACATGGTAGTAGAGACATGCATACATCAGTTCTAGGACTAGTAGCAACATCTCATGATCTGAAAAAGGCTTCCCCCAAGAACCACGTTAAAATCATTTCATACTCCATTTGATCCAAGAAAGTCGACACGCCATGGCTTACAAGCTCAATAGAAATAAGAAGGTAAACTTAATAGATTTATGAGTGTTCAACTCCCAGTTAAAACTACCAAAAGGAGTAGAGAAGTTGATTGTAAAATGAGTTCTCACATGCGAGATTCAGGATCATTGCGAGGATCATAACCTTTTCTGATCCAGAACCTATGAAACGGTCCACTTCGAAGTAGTATGCACTTCGAAAAGAAGCCTGTACTGTCAGAAAACAAAAGAAAAAGCCAGATGAAAGATATTTAGTCCTATATTTATATCATACAAACTGCCAGTATTAAAAGAATAGTATCAAGATGACAGTGATAGAAACCACCTCTTAAGCATATGGTCTCCAAATTTCAGACCCTCCTTACACAAGCGTTCATGGACAGAGCTTCTTGGCCATATGGGTCGTTCATCAAACAAGTTAGACACAACCATCTGCCATTTCCATTGATCTGATTCTCGTGCAATGTATTCCTCCCAGTTCACCTTTTTTGGAATCTGTGTGATTGTTAAGTGCTACTAAACAAAAAGGTGAAGAAGGATAGTACTTCTTAATTGTTGTCACAGCATAATAAGGTGGCTTCATTAGTTAGATTATACAGATATTTCCATAGAGAAAATGAATCACTGGTATATCAAAGTTCAAACAAGTCACTGAGATGACTAAAAGAGAAAGGGCTGAACCAGCATGCATTACATCTGATTCATAGCCAAGATGACTTTCAGTCTTTATCTGACAAAGGAAATCAAAGTTGAAAGACAAAGTCAGACCAGCTTTCCATCAGAAATGAGGACTTAGGACCAATAAATAAATTCTGCAAACTCAATTCTACGGACGACAAACCAAACCACATCTATCAATATATCAACCAGCAGTCCTGCACCATCATAATGTACATACGATAAGATCATATACTTCCTCCATTCCATAATTCATGCAACACTTACTATTTCAAGGTCAAACTTTATAAACTTTGACTACAAATAATCACCATTATATATGGGAAAAAAATAGTCACCTCTCATGTGGGATCTTGTTAAAATCTTCTTGAGTGTAGTTTTCAAATATTAAATTTTCATGATTTACTTATAGGTAATTGAAGACATTGATGGTCAAACTAGTACATGGGAGACCGTGAAATTGCAAGTGTTGCATGAATTATGGAACGGGGGTAGTATATTCTAGAGAAACAAAGGAGAGACAATGGAATCCCCATAATCCCTATCCTCAGTCGAAAGAAGAAAAGAACAATGAAAAAAGAAGAGAAGGGAAGGGGAAAATAATTCACCAAAGTATTAACAACCTAACCAGTGACACAATATGGAGAATATGTGTAACAACATGAACTGCTTAAACAGATGGCAAAAGCAACAAAGCTCAAAGAGTCAACACAAGCCTATAAGCTTTTTAAAAAATCAGAAAAATTTCTCCAATTGAGGATATCTTTGATATTGAAATCAATTGCTAGACATGGTTCAATCTCCATCTGCATCAAGGACAAAATTCAATGAGTCATATGTAATCCACCTTCACAGACAAAAATAAAGAAAACTGATTGATTATAACTAACTCCAGAAACACAAACCAGAATAGCAGTTATTGTCGACTAATAAGCATTATAAATCATTCCATTTCAGCCCATCAGCAGAATGTAACAAAGCCAAAGGAAAGAAATTTATAATATATCATTTGGAATACCTCCCACCGATGCTGTACAACTCCCTCCTGTTTCTTTTTGGAACTCAATGTAATTGATGGCCTCAACCTGAACAATATATAAGCAGGCATAACTGATGAGATCAAACAGACTTATATCAATCCCTAACATTCAAACTTGTACATGTCAGCAAAATCATCAAAGTTAACAAGAAAACAAACCATAACCAACACAGTACAGTAGTGCACTGGTCTCATTGAACCCAAAGCACACCACAAATGTAACTCCTTAGCTGAAAAAGAAACCTTTCCTCGACCCTACCCTCTACCCTTAAAACTTGAAAAAGAATGAATTAATGCAGAGCAGAAACATGCACAGAGTAACCCCGAAGAAAAGGTGAAAATGATGAAGATGATACTCTCTCCATCCCTTTATCTGCCCAATCACTTTTCCACACATACAAACAAACCTTTCAAAAGAAATCCCAATCAGCTTCTAAGGGAAAAAAAATTGAACAGAAAAATCTGTCAAAAACTACCTAAAATATGCCAACTTTCGTAAATAACTGCCTTATATAATCGTATGAAAATTTTGTTCTGATAACGCTACCAATTGATGGTATACAATAGCTTCTCCATCCTTCAATGGAGCTCACTTTTGGCCTTCCTTGAACAAGCCACCACCCACACTCGCCCTTGTCCAGCCACCACCACCATCAAAACCACTTTCACCAGTGCAAAGTACTCCAACCCCCAGCCCCACGCTCAAATCAACCCATCTCTCTCTCCCCCTTCTATCTCTCTCCTCCACCACCACCATAAAGTACTCCCACTGCCAACTCCACCATAGGTGTTCGAGTTCGACCTCCAAAGGTTCAAGATCTGGAACCTTAGTGGTCACATTCGACCATGTCATGGTCAGATCTACCACCCAAAATGCTAGACCAATTTGGTTCACACCACATAATGTTGGGGATGGTGCGGTTTCATTCTCTCACCCGCGCATATTTTCTCTCTCCCTGACTGTATATTTGTGGTGATGGAGGAAGGTGAAAATGGGCTGGTGGTGATGGTTGGGCAGTGGAAGTGGAGGTTGGGTGGTTTCTAGATGAGGAAGGCCAAAAGCAGAGCCCGTTGACAGAGAAGCAACCAACATACAAGATGAACCATGTTGGAAACATTGTTTCAAGATCACTGATGGAAACCATGTCAAACAAACAGGAAAAAAAAGAAAATAAAGATTACAAGTAACTGAACAGCACATAGCACATATATAGTGTCATTATTAAAGTGCCAAAAAATCCCAATCAGCTTTTAAGAAGGAAGAAAAAAAAGAGAACCAGAATATCGGTCAAAAACTGTCTAAAAGATATACCAACTTCCATTTTAATTAAAATCTTAAAATGCTTATAGAGGCAGGACTATCTTACACTAAATTCTCGGGAGTATCTTTTAGTGAAAATAGTGGGGGTACCAAGCATCATCAAATTTTCATCATCGGCATCACCCGGATCTCCCTTTTCTATAAAAGAGTCGATTTTGAGAAAAATGAAAAAAAAAAAAAATTAATGACAAAATGGATTTATAATAATTCCTCAGAAACAACATTACCAAATGGTCCCTTTGCTTCAGCACACCTTTTTTCTTTCCTCCGCGCAACATCAGCGTGAACAGGAAGAACATGCTGATAATCTACCATCCCTACATAAACAAACGAAAATATTTGGGAAAACAACTGCATTATCCAATTACAGAACACACAGTCAAATCATCATCAAGCCAACCCTTTTTCTTTCCAATGGATAAGCCCAATATTCATTTACTACAAGGTGGCTCTGTAACAAGCACAATGAGCAAGGTGTGGAAAAGAACGTTAAACACGGAATTGTTTAAAGATGTGCAGAAAGAATATAAGAGAAGTAGTTCATTAAATCTATTTGCAAAACTCAGCAAAAAAACCATATAAAGCTGACACATCAAGGCATTGATTTCTTTTTCTTTCTTCAATATACTCTACGTATTCACTACATATACAAACATAGATTCGTAAGCCTCATGTTCATAGAGTAATTTTCAGTTTCCTCTCCTCGAAAGTATATTTAGAAGATGACTTTGTATTATGTAGTCCCCCCAACCCCCACCAAGGATAGATGCACCTTCTAAGTTTCTATTTGTCTTAAAACTCATACCAGAATCATTAAAAGACGGAACAACATTGTAGGTCGCTCACCATTAAAATTATAAGCTTCCGGAACTCGAGCAACAATATCAGCACAAAGTACATCAGAATTTCCAGAACTACAATCCTTGGATTGGTTGCTACTACTACTACTCCTCTTAGATATTTTCAACAGCAAATTATTACAAGAATGAACTTGACCAAAAGCGGGATGCGAACATGGATCTTCAGGCCGAAAGCGAAACTCTAATCTGTTTAACTTGGAGCCGCGAACCTGCACATAATAAAATCAATAGTAACCATCAGTTACTCCAAGTTGCTCAATTTTTGCAAAATTCTAAATGATAGTTCTTCATTCCAAAAATTGATATACCAAATTCAATTTTCGTAGTTAAACCAAGATAGTATTGATTCGTCAGGTCATGCTAGATTTATCATGACAAAAAAAAAAAAAACTTATCATCATATTTTAGTGAACATTTATAATAAAAAGAGGCGGGCGACATTTTCGAATTTACCAATTCAATGAACTTTTCTTAAAACCCTAATAATTGTCTAATAAAAATTGATTGCGAGATTATATAATGTACCTTGGCAATTGCATCAATTCCACCAAGGGTTTCAACAGCACGCGACATTGATGAAGGATATGCAGGGTAGTGGACTGCAAATAATTCGTCACTTGGCAAACTCCCTATTGCAGTTCCATCTTCGATAATCCCCATTATTTGGGGGTGTAACTTTTGTGAAATTAGCACTAAATTCAATGACAAATTAATTTCAAAGTTGAAGTTTTTTTTTTCTGAAAAGAGATTGGGAGAAAATTGAAGATTGAGGTTTAGCCCAAATTAAGCCACTAATTTATGGAGGCTAGAAGTTTTTGTAGCGTCTTTGAAGCGTTGGCTTGGAGTTTCAATGGCTTCTGTGAAGTTCGATCATCTTGGTAATGTAAGAGACTGAGAAGCAGGGCAATTACTGTTTGAGTCGCACATTTTTTTGAGTTAGGACTGTTCTTTTAGACTCAATTTCCACAAATTCGTTGCACCTTGCGCACAGTACAAAACGGTACCGTTTTATTTTACGGTTTTTTACTAAATACCTCGACAAAAAATTTATTCATCAAATACTCCACTTTTTTTAAAATTCACTAGAATACCTCGACCTTTAAAAAATTCACCATATATCCTCGACCTTTAAAAATTACCCAAAAATGCCCTTTTGGCTAACGGACGTTAGTCTTCAGTTAGCGTTTATTTACAAGTTTTTTCTAAGTCAACCCGTTTAGCCAATGGCCTAATTAGCGCTAAGTCAACCTAACTCTCTCCATAACCCACCCCCAACTCCAACCCCACCGGCCCCACCACCCCCCTCCCAACAACCCCAGCCCCTTTGACCCCCAACCCACCCCACCACCCCCAACCCACGACCCCCCTCCCCCGCAACCGCGCCTCCCCTCCCCACCACCCCGACGGAATCCCCCCTCCTCCCCCCCACCCCTTCGAACTCGTCGCTCCCCCCACCCCCTTCGAACTCGTTGCTCCCCCCTGACCCCTCCGACATCAATTCTTTCTCCTCCTCCGAACTCCGACATCGATTCCGCCCCCACCTCCGACATCATTTCTCTCTCCTCCTCCGAACTCCGACGACGACAACAACAACAAATCGATCTCTAAAAAAGCTCGTCCTCCGTTGTGCTCGAGTCGGAGGTTGAATTCAACCGTGAAAATTAAACCCTCGACCAACCCGAAAAGTTCGTCCCTCTGTTGTGCTCGGGTCGAAGGGGTTCGTCCTCTATTGTGCTCGAAAAAGGGGATTCGAAGGGGGTGGGGGGAGGGGGTTGTGTGCGGGGAGGGGGGGGTGCGTGCGAGGGGAGGGGGGGATGGGGTGGTGGGGAGAGGAGGAGTGCGGCGGCGGGGAGGGTGTAACACCCCGATAATTCTCTCTTTTCCAAAAATACCTTTTTAATATAAAACATAGAGAATCATCAAAGCGTTATCGCCCGTGTGAAAACGTATCGGCTTATTCAGAATTTTGCAGCGGAAAACAATAATAATAAACTTTATAAATAAAACTTAGTCAACCATAAAGTCAACTCTAACAAAACCAAAGTCAACCTTAAACCAAATTAAACCAACTATAAATTGTATAATTTAAAAGTACAACGCATAACTACACAAGCTCTCCAAATCCCGATCCCATTGATGCACCATCTTCGAACCTGTTAGATGGACTATGCACTATTGATCGCTAGAGACTGCTCACCAAAATGGGTCATCACAGGATCAATAAAGCAAAGCCATGATCAACATACACAACAAAAGCACGTAATCAACAAAGCTGAGTACTACATACTAAACAAGTAAACAATCCTAATGTGATACTAATAAATAGTAGGCAGGAATAAATAATAGTATAATAACTTGCAGATAACTTTTACTGAACTAAACTTTAACAACATTCTTATTACTTTAAATGGAATAGTCAATGGACCGAGTTGTCTAACTAAAACCAGCCTTCACCTAGGAAGACGAAATACGGGCGCGACTCCGTATTCCAAAATGACCTACGATATCGAGGAACCTTTAGAATAAATAGGAACGGTGATCAATCCAATTCCCAGAAAAAGCCATGGCACGCTCACCATGTACCCCAACTCCTGATTGTCCAACTTCATACGTGCACCAGTCTAAAGTTTATTACTATCCACGTTACACTTTACATGATTTACCAATTATTACTTGTTATGACACACAAGCAATACAGATAACATATAATCAAACATTCACAACTTATCTCCTTTTTATCTTAGGATTAAATAAGTGATCATACAACTTACAACCCAAGATTAATTCCTTCTTATTTTAATCCTTCTTATTTGTTGAACCTAGCCAACAACCAACTTACCTTTCATAGGCATAAATTATCAACTTACCAAATAAGGCCCACAGTCCTCATAAAGTAGTGAAAATAATAATATAAGAGAACACATGATTCAACTCAATAAATATACTAATCCCACCATGTGAATTAATAAATAAAGTTCCCAACCAACATGCTTGCATCAATATTCCATACAAACATGATATTCAACTCATAAATAATTCTTAAAATCAACATGTTCGCACACAGGCATAAAACATGTAAAAATCCAATCATAATAGAAATCATATATGAACTCACAAAAGTTCCTATACATGATACTACATAACTTTTCTTTCCTAAAATCATGATACTACATCAAACAACACATAGGTATGTACGTACCTTGTGTAGACAAATTGATAGGCCACCTTTAATCACCTTAAAAATCGCCTAAAGAGTAATCTCCGCCTAAAACAACCAATAGAACTTAAAATCAATACTCCAAATAAATTCCAGCAACTTTAAAATACTTTAAATCCCCTTTAAAAATATTTAAAAGTTGTTTTTATCATTAAAACCTCAATTACTTATATTACCTAGCATAGTACTACTATACTAGTCAATAAAATCCATAAAACTCCATTAATAACAACCTTTCTAAAATTCCAGCAACTTATGAATTATTAAAACCTCCTTTAAACATACTCAAACATGCTTAAATTCATAAGTTAAATCAATTTCATAGTTTATAACATGCTACTATGATTTTCCAATCTTTAACACCCTAAAAATTCATGCTTTGGATAAATAAACTCAGTCTAAATATAATAATCAAATCTGAAATTTTATTCTTTCAATACATAATTTATATAATAATAGATTCATCATTAAAACAGTAAATTAAAGCCTCTAATCATAATTAGTACTAAAATAAAACATAAAAACATAATCTTTAATCAAAACTTGAGGAGGAAGAAAAGAATTAAACCAACACAAAGAAGAGAACAAGGAGAAAAAGGCGCCGGTAGCACCAAAGCAACGGCGACATCAAGTCGGCGGCGGTGGTGATTGGTGTTGCGACGTTTCTTGGCGAAGAATAAAGTGTTTCTTGGAAGAGAAGAAAGAAAACCGAGAGGAAGAAAATAAGGAGGGGCACCGGTTTTGAGGAGTGAGGAGAGAGAAAATAATGTGTGGGTAAAATATTTAGGGTTCAAGGTATTTATATGGGTGTTTCCCTTGTGGGCTTAAAAAAAGGTAATTGGGCTTCAAATAGAGTTTGATGATAATAAGGAATGATGATTGAACTCCTAACATCACTAGAATTAGTATTTGGGTTCCGCAAGCCCACTTAAACTCTTTTTTCAAATCCAAATATATATTTAAAACATTTCAAGTATTTCAAAGCATGACCTTAATAAACATTTGACTTGGATAAATTATTAAAATAATTTCTTTGACTTTCAAATAGTCAACTTTTGAAATAGAAAATCATTAAATGCTAAAATATATTAAAATATAAATAACTATATATTAAAATATTCTTATAAAATTTATAAAAATACGGGGATTACAAGGGAGGGGTGGGGGGGTGGGGGTGGTGGTGGGGGTGGGTGGGTGGGGGTGTGGGTCAGGGGTGGGTTAGGGTTAGTGAGGGTTTTTAGGATTAGTTAGAGTTTTTAGGGTTTGTAGGGTTAGTTAGGGTTTTAGGGTTTAGGGTTTTAGGGTTAATTAGGATTTTTTTAGGGTTAATTAGGTTTTTAAGGGTTAATTAACGTTAATGACTAACGGAGTTAACCGCCGTTAGTCATTAAGGGCATCTGGTGAATTTTTTTAAAAGTCAGGGGTATATGGTGAATACGAAAAAAAGTGGGGGTATTTGGTGAATAAATTTTTTTGTCAGGGGTATTTGGTGAAAAGACCGTTTATTTTATTTTGAGGAAATATATGTGGTAAAATAAAAGTAATAAATTCAAAACTAGGTTTTATGTTTTTCGGTGTTCATTGGAGATCATAATATGTTCTTTCCCTGCGCGGTTGGTTTAATGAAGCTGCGTTTTATGCTTTGTTGACCAGCGTTTTGACCCGTGCCAGCCTTCGTCATGGTTACCCGTGTGCACCTTCTACTAATTGCTCAATTTAAGTTCAATTTAATTTGCAGTTCCGGTAGGTTATAGTTATATAATTCCATTGTTTATCATGTTTCTTTCGTATTTTAATCTTTTAGACCTATCACTAGTGGAAAAAAGCTCATCCGATCCGAACAAAACCGGGCTTACATATCCTGTTTTGGCCCAGATATGGTGGGCTCGGAGCGGCTAGCAAAAAAAACTGATTCGGTTGAAAACCGGATCAGTATAGTAAGATAACTGATCCGGTTATCCAGAATGACCGGATTAGTTTTGTGTGTTATGAAAATAAAAAAAAGTTACAGCCACATCCCAGCACGGACGAAATAGAAAACAGGAAACGACGAAAAAGGAGATAATCAAAATTGCAGCAAGAATCGAAATCAAAACCAACTAAATTCATTACTACAACAAACGAAACCAACTAAATTCATTACTACAACAAACGAAATTCGAATCATAACCAATGAAATTCATTACTCCAACAAACGAAACCCACGAAATTCAAAATTACATCAAACTAAATTAAAACAACCGAACTTACAACATACGAACTACAAAATACGAAATAAAAAGCAAAGAAAAAAATTGCAGCCAAAAAAATGATGATAAAAACAAACGAAACCCTAATCACAAAAAAGAAACTTGAATAACAAAAACTAAATTAAATCGAAACCGTGATTACAAAAGGCGAAATTCAATTGAAACCCTAATTACAAAACTACATTTATCGAATGTTGAGCATAAAAAATCCTACGGTGGCATTTGGTGGCCGCTGATGAACGTGACGAAATCGAGCAAATTACATCGAGCGAGGAAGACGGAGGTCTCGCCGACCTTGATGAACGCGACGCCGAGAAAAGAAGAGAAAATCAACTGAATTAAATCGCCGGTGAAGATGGATTAATTAAACTCTTTGCGAACTCTTCTTCCTTCGCGAACTCTTCTTCGCGTCTTTTCGCTTCGCCTAGCTTCATCCTTCGCCGGATTCGTTTCAGATCTTGAGGTTTCGAAGTGAGGAGGGCGGATTGAGTGAGATGGGGAAGGCGGATTTGTTTAGGGTTTTGAAGTGAGGAGGGGAATTGAGTGAGGAGAGAGACACAACCGGGTGAGAATTTTAGGGTTTGGAGTGAAATAGAGAGAGGAAAGAGACGACTGTAGGGAGGGAGGGAGGAGGTGAGAGAGGCTGCGAAATTAAGGGTTAATGAAAGGGTTGGACGGATGCATCTGATTTATGAGCGAATATTGGGCCGTGGAACGCTGGCCTTTGCTTATTGGGCTGGGGAACGCTGCTTAGCTTCTGTTTTTTGGACAATTGATAGGCTTGTCGTACACCTGTCAAAAATAATTCCTGCAAAACCTTCTAACAATGTAGTAGGGTAAGTAGGGTCGAATCCACAGAGAGATGGATGTTTTAATCTAGCTTCTAAGGTATAGAGAAACTAAACAAGATCGGGGAATATGAGAATTAATATTCTAAACTAATAAAATATGAAAATCAAACTAAAAGGATCTAGGGAAATGGTTCACCATGTTTATAACTATAATCTATCAAAATATCATTAATAGTTCAATTAATCGGATATCTAGAGCACTGAAGTTAATCCTACGGTCGGGTCTTAACGCTCTCAAATCAACATATGCAGTACGGTCACTAACATAATCAGATTTGCTAATTGTAGGCAAGCCTCTAAAAAGTACTATCTCTCGATCTATGACTCTATATTAGCAAGTTTAATCAGACAATTGATCGGGTTGCAAGATTAACAATAAACACTAATCAATTAGAGATATCAATAACTAATCAAACCATCAATAAATATCAATCAAGAATCATAACATATAAACATGGATTCCCAAACCCTAGAAATAAAAACTACGGTTTTTTCACCCAAATACCCACGAGAAATAAATTTATTCACCAAATACCCACACTTTTTCAAAATTCACCAAATACCCACGACCTTTAAAAAAATTCACCGAGATACCCCGACATTTCAAAAAATACCAAAAATGCCCTTTTTGGCTAACGGACGTTAGTGCTCAGTTAATTAATTAACTAATTAACCTAAAAATCCTAATTAAACCTAATTAAACCTAACTAAACCCTAAACTCTCCTTAACCCTTGACCCAACCCCCAACCCTACCCCCCAAACCCTAGACCCATGCCCCACCCCCTCCTCACCCTAGCCCGGCCAGCCCCCCCCCCCCCTCTCCCCCCAGGCAACCCCGGCAGACCCCTTTCCCGCGGCCCCTTTCCCTCGCCTCGCTCGCGCCTCCCTCCTCCCTCTCCTTCCTCGCGCCTCCCCTCCCCCTCCCTCATCTCCGTGGCATTTTCTTTTCGAAGTCGTCCTCGCGCCTCCTCCCCCTCCCTCACTCGCCTAGGCATTTTCTTTTCGAAGCTCTTCCCACCTAGATTAGGTAACTCCAAAGTGAGTGAGTTGATGTTGTTAGGTGTTTGTTGGTGGGCCGGCGAGAGTGAGGGAGGTTGCGATTGCTCGAGGGGGTGGGGATGGATGCGAAAATTCGCGGGGTGGGGAGGGGAATGGTGGGGAAGGTGGGGGAATTCGACAAGGGTGGGGGAGCTGCAGAGGGTCGATGGGGGGGGGAGGCTGCCGGGATGTCGGGTTGGAGGGGGGGGGCTGCGTGGGGGTTCGTTGGGACCGGGGCGGCGGGGGTGGGGATGGTCGGGAGGGAGGAGGCGCGGCGGCGGGGAAGGGGCCGGTAGGGTTGGAGTTGTGGGGGTGGGGGGTGGGGGTGGGGGTGGTGGGTGGGGGTGGGGTGGGAGGATGGTGGGCTTGGGGGTGGGTTTAGGGTTAGTTAGGGTTTTAGGGTTAGTTAGAGTTTTAGGGTTTAATTAGGGTTTAATTAGGGTTTTTTAGGTTAATTAGTTAATTAATTAACGGAGCACTAACGTCCGTTAGCCAAAAGGGGCATTTTTGGTATTTTTTGAAATGTCGGGGTATCTGGTGAATTTTTTTAAAGGTCGGGGTATTTGGTGAATTTTGAAAAAAGTGGGGGGTATTTGGTGAATAAATTTATTTGTCGAGGTATTTGGTGAAAAAACCGTAAAAACTACTCTATCATAAAATAAATAATAAAATCTAAAACTATAAAAGAAAACATAATCAAAGAAATCAATGAAAGAAAAGAGATGAAAATTATAAACTCATGAATTAATGAAGAAAAGAGAAACTAGGGTTTAAACTAAAGAGAGAGAAGAAGAAAACTAAACTAAACTAAACCTAAGACACCAAAAATAACGTGATAAGGGAGGAGAAGAGAAAAGAGTGAAAACCTAATATAATTAATACTAGGTAACCTCATATGACTAGGAAAGTAAGTTACAAAAATTAGCAAAGTCGAAATATCATTAAATGGGCGGAATTTGTGATCCGCGCGTGCAGAAACAGATTCCAGCAGAAACAGTCCCAACTTCGGAAGAGCATAACTCCTTGATTAGAAGTCTCCTCGGAGCGTGCCACCTATCATTGGAAAGCTCTTCAAGTCTAGTTTCCAAATCTGCTGGAATTACTCGATTCTAAGAAGTACATCAAAAGTTATGATAAGAAGAGTAGACGTAACTCCTTTTTCATATTTCTTCTAATGTTTTTCCGCTTTGTTTTCGCTGAAGCTCGTACTATGACATATCCATACGATCCTTATGCATTGTAGCTTCTTTCCAAGTGCTCCTAATCCTCAAGCTTAGCTAATTATCCTCCAAATACGTTCTCGTTACCTGAAATTCATCAAAAACAAGAAAACATACCGCATAGGAGTATCATAACATAACTTAAGAATATGATGCAATAATGAACCTAAATATGAACCTAAATGTTCTAAAATGCAACCTAAATACACCTAAAAATTATATATAAATATGACTGTTATTTCACTAGGAACAATACAAGAGGGGGGTGAATTGTATGTGTAGAAATAAACGTAACTTTTTGCGGAATTTTAATCTTAAACAAAGAAACAAGCTAAAGGAACACAAGGAATTTTTACGAGGAAAAACTTCTTGGGCCCAACAATAAGAAACAACCTCGACCACTAGGGATTTTAAACTCAACTCTTTCACTAATTAGGCCAAACAACTTCGTTACAACCTAATTCTACTCACGGGCCACACCTTGAGTTTCAAAACTCAAGTTCCTGAACAATTGTTCCCTTAACAGCCGTTCCTCTCAACTTCACTTGAAGTTTTCTCACTTTAACTCGCTTCACTCAAAGCTTCTCTCTTACAGAATTTCACTCAAAGTCCCCTTACCCCAAAAACCAAAATACAATTGATCAAATAAACTTAGTGGAATTAGAGTAAGAAGGCAAAGAACAAATGGCTTTTATGAGAGAATGAAGGCACTGACACTTTACTTAGTTAAACTCACTAATTCACTTGGTCAGACACAACTTGGAACTTAATTAGACATTAGTATTTATAGTGGTAATAACTTCGAACGTGGAATTAAAACATGTGTTAGTGGTAAAAGCATTATCCCATGATGTTTCTTACCCGGAGGAACACGTTCCTCATTCAACCCATGATCTCCATAATCACTGTTAAACGTGGGAGATAATTATGTTACTGCTCCCTTAATTTTAGCAACCACTTAAAGCATTAATTCGAAAATCTGATTCAATAAAAACATTTTAATTATTAAAACCAAAATAAAATCCTTTTACCAAAAATATTATCTTTAAAATATTTTCCATAAAAACTGAAAAGGATATTTATTATCTTTGATTTTTCCTTAAATAAAACGGTTACCTAGAAACTAGGCATAAATTACTCAACAGACATAAACAAACCGTTGTAATGCTTCATCCCAAGTCTAGTTCCTTTTAATAGTCAGTTCCTTTAACTTATTAGTTAAGCGCCAATTAGGTCTGTTCCTTACAAAGGAACAAACGCTCATTCTCATTCTAAATTGCCATAGTTCCTTACCATATTCTTACTCGTTCCTTTACAATGGAACTAGAAATAAAAAGCCTCGCTTTAGTCTTCTTGCTCCAATGCTGCTCCAGTACCAAATTATGAAACATCTTTACTTAGTCTTCAAAATCCAAACTTGATTTCTTCCTTGACTTAGTGTTCTCTTTGTTCCTTTCATTGATACCTTGAAATTCATTCACTTAAACAATTTGTTAGTCCAATACTTAGTTTGCATCTTTGTTCCTTTGTCATCATCAAAACTAGGATTCAACAATTTCCCCCTTTTTGATGATGACAACAAAGTTACAAACTAAGGTAAACAACAAATAACATAAGAGAATGAAAAAGATAAATTAATAATTTATATAATTTAATTAAGGCAGATTAAGGATTTAAATTTTTCATTTTTTCATGTTATGTTTTCAATGTTCAATGTAGTTTGTTCCTTATCTTTTCCCCCTTTGTCATCGTCAAAAAGATCAAACACTTGGTGATTTTGGGAAAACTGATATGTACAAGACCTTGAGACCATTAACAAGCACCAAAAATGGTTAAGTTAGGAATTTTCAAGGTTAGACTTGCTCAAACATCAATCACATAATACTAGCCATTCCAAGTAAGAAATTATGCACTTCAATCACAAACGAAGACAAATATTGCAAAAGTCATCTATTTATAGCACTTGTTCCATTAAAGTACAAAAGAGAAAAAGAAGAAAAGAAAAGAAACAAAAGCTAAGAATTCTTGTTCCTTTAAGAGAAACAAGAACTAGACATTAGGAAGGGAAGGGGAATGGTGTTCCTCAACGACTTCTTCCTCAACCACTTCTTCCAACTTCTTCATCACCTCTCCATGTTTCCCATCAAGTTGTTGCTTCAAATTGTTAATGGCTTGGGCCATCATCTCCATGTTCTTTTGTTGTTCAATCACAATATCACTAAGGACTTTCATTAAACCCATCATTTTATCGTTTTAGCATCTAAAGTCCAAGTGAAGATGATTGTAAAACTTAATCATATGTTGAGCGAGGAGACCCACTTCATTAACCCAACCAAATTCATCCGAAGGAACTTGTTCCTTTCCCTTAGAACCAGAGGCAGAGGATGGTTGAGGTGGAGGAACTGGGGTGTTTTCTTGTGAAGGACCTGCTGTTCCTGGGAGAGAAACAGAAGGTGAGGTGGTGGTGTACATGGAAGGAAGAAAAGGTGGTTGTGGTGGAAGATCAGTGGATGTAGAGGAGAAAGGGTTTGGTTCTTTCATCTCAACCTTCAACAGTTCAAAACTGGAAGGAACGGGAGAAGGATGAGGGAGAGATGGAAGGAATGGTTGTGAGAGTAAGCGGGATTTTTGGTGAGGATGGAAGTTGGTTCCTTAGGTGAGTTGTGATCCTGTTCCTCTGCATCGAGATAGGACTAAAGGAGAGTCCTTATTTGAAGGTACGGGGACGAGTTTTAGCAATTTTCAATCTAGTGCTTTGTCTAACTCTTTTAGGAACAGGGAGGGAAAGCCGTTTTGGCAACAGTTTTGCGCCTCTTGGGTTTTGTTCCTTAGGTTACGTAGGGCGAGGAACTTGTTCCTCGAGTATAACTTCCCTTTGGTTCCTCTTCTACTGCCTTGGGCAGTTTTCTCTTGTGAGAGGAACTAGTAACAATTCTCCCGTGAGTTAACACTCCATCTTGGACAGAGAGGTCCAAACCATACAAAATCTTTTCATTGAGAATATTTCCTTGTTTTATTCCCAAGGTAGGCCAACCAGTAGTCTTCACTTTAAAGTGAGAAAGAAGAGAGGTGATCAATGCACCATAGCCAACAACACAATGATTTTCAATGCAATGAGTTAGATGTTGGATATAGAGAGAAGGAAAGTTTATTTGAATGTGGTGGTTAAGGCAAAACATATAACACATATCCAAGAGACCCACCTCATTCCTCTTTTAAGTTCGAGGAATGAGTGCTCTCCAAACAAGATTAAACAGAATTTTGTGGACAGGAGAAAGAAGATTATGGTTTATTTTGTTTTGGCCAGCAGTTCCCCCAAAGGTTTGAACAATTTCATCTTGGGAGAAATTGGGAAAGGCGACAGTTCCCTTCCTCTTAAAATATAGATCAGTTCCTTTGCAAGGAACTTCCCATATTTTTGCTAAAGTTTCTTGGGAAAATATTATTTTCTTCCCCCTAACTTATGTAGTACATACTCCATCAGTGTTGATGAAGTTTGCACAAAATTCATCCATAGCTAAAGGAACTAAGGCATTATTAAAAGCGGTTTCAAACAAGTCTTTCATACCCTGTTTCTTTAGTATGTCGGTTAATTCATTGAATCTAACTTTCTTGGCCCACTCCAAATCGACACAAAATCCAAAAACATACCTTGAATCACTTCTTTCCACTCTTTTCTTGGAGGAAGAAGCGGCGGTTCCTTTGGAAGGAGCGGGTGTAACTTCTTCTTTCCCTCAACTAGTTCGGGGATTCTTCTTCATCATCTTCCCCAATTAGTTTTCTTCTTCTCACACTTCTCCTAGGTGATTCCAATTTTTTGCTCTTCTACTACCATTGTTGTTTCTTGAAAATTTCTGGCTTCTAGGGTTTTAGATGGAGAAGAGGGGTTTTTCATTTGAGAGGTTTTGGGAGTTTTTGCTTTTGGAAAAGGTGAATTGAGAGAAGTTTTTGCCATTTGGTGAAAAGAATTTGTGGTTTTATGTCGTGTGAAGAGGTGTGAAGGAGATGAATAATGGTGAAGTTGAAAGATTTAAGGAACACGGTTTGGAATGGAAGAAGGAAGAAGATGCATGTAACAGTAATGAAGAGTTACACGCGTAAAAATTAAAAGGATAAAAAATAAAAGATAAAAATGAAAGAAAAGATAAAAGGAAATCATGACTTGATTAAATCCGATTCCTATATTTTTGGAATTTTTGGATTTTTTGATTTTTATGGACTTTTTTTATTTATGGAAAGAAAATAAATTCTAAGGAACTTGTGCTATAGGAACAACTTATGCTAAATGTCAACATTCTTCATATCATGCATGTTTCTTTAACTTAGGAACAATAAGGGGAGTATTATGTGACATTTGTGAGTAGCTTTATTCCTATGAATCCATGTATATGTTTTAACATGTTAATTTGCAATGGTCTTAGGAAATTAATCACAGTCACTTAATATCACATAGAGTAAGACAAATCAATTCAGACATGGGGGATAGGAATAGAAACAATTACTTAAGTTTTATTAGACCTAACTCAAGCCTTAATTTTTCATATATATCTCTTTGTAGAGGCTTAGTTAGTATATCAGCAATCTGATTTTCAGTTTGACAAAACTCAAGTTTGATCAAACCTTTTTCCACATTTTCTTTTAGAAAATGATGTCTGATATGTATATGCTTAACTCTTGAATGATGCACTGGATCTTTTGAAATACTAATGGCACTAGTATTATCACAATAAATAGGAACACAATTAAAGATTATTCCATAGTCACAAAGTTGTTGTTTTATCCAAAGCATTTGAGAGCAACATGCGGCGGCCGGCTACATATTCTCGCTTCGAGTGGATAAAGCAAGCTGTGTTTTGTTTCTTGGTGCTCCAAGAAACTAAACTATGACTAAGAAATTGAACCATACCTGAGGTACTTTTCCTATTTACAAGATCCCCAGCATAATCAGCATCAGCATATCCTCTTAACTCAAATGTATCACTTCTTGGATAGAAAAGTCCAAGATCATCTGTTCCTTTAAGATATCTAGCACACAAACCAACACTAAAAGCTATGTCTGGACGACTAGCAGTTAGATATAAAAGTGAACCAATTATGCCTCTATATTTTGTTTGATCAACACTTGTTCCTATGGAATCTTCATCTAATCTAGTTGAAGTTCCCATAGGAGTGTGATTTATCTTTGAATTTTCGAGGCCATATTTCTTTAACAGTTCCTTTATGTATTTTTGTTGGTGAATAATTATTCCTTTTTCAGTTTGCTTAATTTGTAATCCAAGAAAGAAATTTAACTCACCCATCATACTCATCTCAAATTCATTACTCATAAGATTTGAGAATTCTTTGCACAATGATACATTAGTTGCTCCGAAAATAATGTCATCAACATATATTTGAACAAGTAGTATGTCAGTTCCTTTCGATTTTAGAAACAAAGTTTTATCCACCTTTCCTCTTTTAAAGTTGTTTTCTAAAAGGAACTTTGATAATCTCTCATACCATGACCTAGGCGCTTACTTTAACCCATAAAGAGCCTTGTCAAGCTTGTAGACATGGTTTGGGAGATCATTACTTTCAAATCCAGGGGGTTGTTCAACATATACATCTTCATTTAAATAGCCATTTAGAAATGCACACTTAACATCCATTTGATATAGTTTAAATCCCATATAAGCAGCAAATGCAATTAGTATTCTAATGGCTTCAAGTCTAGCAACAGGAGCAAAGGTTTCTTCATAGTCAATTCCTTCTTGTTGATTATAACCTTTTACTACAAGTCTAGCTTTGTTCCTTACAATTGTTCCATACTCATCTAGTTTATTTCTAAACACCCATTTTAAGCCAATCACTTTTTGTTGTTTAGAAGAGGGAACTAGATGCCATACCTTGTTTCTTTCAAACTCATTTAATTCAGCTTGCATAGCAGTTTTCCAGTCAGAATCAGTTAGGGCTTCTTCATGATTTCTTGGTTCTATCATTGATAAGAACGCATGAAATGCACAAAAATTCCTTAACTCAGATCTAGTCTGCGTACCTTTGGATATGTCACTTATGATGATTTCCACTGGATGTGATTTTTGATGTCTTCAAGGTTTTGGTTGAAACTCCCTTATAGGAACCGGTTGTTCCTCTTGAGTTTCATAAGAGGATGAGGAGCTTTGTTCATTTGTTCCTCTTTCAGCAATTGTTGAAGTTGTTCCTTCAACATTTTCGTTCTTAGTAGGAACAGGAACATCTCCATCATTTTGAGGAACAGGAACATCAATGTTATGAATGTTTTCATCTCCTTCATTCCTTTCCTCTTTTATTTCTTCTTCCTCAATTGAATCTGCATCTTTCTCATTTTGTCGCACCAAGCCAATCTCAAAATCATCAACCTGTTTGCTTGGATTAAAGTTATCAGATTCATCAAAGATTATGTGGATACTTTCTTCAACACACATAGTTCTTTTATTGTAGACTCTATAAGCCTTACTATGGGATGAGTATCCTAAGAATATTGCTTCATCACTCCTAGCATCAAATTTTCCAAGATTATCTTTCCCATTGTTATGATCAAAACATTTGCAACCAAATGTTCTGAAATGAGTAATATTGGGTTTCTTTCCATAATAAAGCTCATAAGGAGTTTTGTTAATGATAGGTCTCTTCATGGCACGATTTATTATGTGACAAGCAGTATTAACAGCCTCAGCCCAAAAGTTTCTTGGAAGTTCACTAGCAATTAGCATGGTCCTAGCCATTTCTTCCAACGTTCTATTTTTCCTTTCTACAACCCCATTTTGTTGTGGTGTCCTAGGGGCAGAAAAATTATGATCTAGCCCATGGTTTCTGCTTAAGTCATCAAATTTATAATTTTCAAACTCTTTACCATGATCGGATCTAATATGCATCAATTTGTGATCACTCAAATTTTGAACTCTTTTAGCAAAGACAAGGAACTCATCATAAGTTTCATCCTTACTAGAGAGAAAAATAACCCAAGTGTACCTAGAGTAATCATCAACAATAACTAACACATACCTCTTTCCACTTCTACTTTGAATTCTCATAGGGCCACACAAATCCATATGAATTAATTCTAAAGGTTTTGTGGTGCTCACTACAGTTTTAGATTTGAAAGAGGATCTAATATGCTTTCCTTTGGCACATGCATCACAAACTTGATCAATATGAAATTTTATAGATGGTAATCCCAAAATAAGATCTTTTGATCGAAGTTTGTCAAGTAATGAGAATCTAGCATGTCCTAGACGCTTATGCCATAAGAGTGGATCATCTTCAATAACACTAAGGCATGTCAAATTGTTTTTAGGAACAAGGTCAAGATCCACAATATATGTGTTCCCTTTCCTTGTTCCTTCCAAGATGACATTCTTAGAGTTAATGTTAACGATCAAGCATTTTTCACTATTAAATTTAACAACATTTCCCTTGTCACAGAATTGGGAAATACTTAATAGATTGTGCTTTAAACCTTCAACTAAAAATACATTATCAATGGAGTGTGATAGTGACTTACCAACCTTACCCATGGCAACAATGTTACCTTTCTTATTATCACCAAAGGTCACACTTCCACCTTCATAGGTTGAGAGTGAGAGAAACTTAGATTTGTCTCCTGTCATATGTTTAGAACAACCACTATCAAGATACCAAGTGTTGTTCCCCCTCACTCCAACCTGCAAAAATCAACTAGTTGTTAGTTGTAGGAACCCCTTGTTTCGTGGGTTCTTCTTTCGACTAGCATTTGATTTGGCAACCCATTTCATGTTACTCATCTTCACATTTTTGCCAATCATTCCAGCTTCTTAGTTAACATTGAGTTATGTAATGACCTATCTTTCCACAAGACATGCAAATTTTATCACCGGGTAGGTCAACATGTTTCTTATGCTTGTTCCTCTTCTTGTAGTTTTCAAAACCAAGACCTTCTTTTCTTTTAGTCTGTGGTCTCTAAATCCATTTAGGAACAACCATCACTTTGCCTCTGTTCCTTGCAACAACAAGTTCCTTCTTGAGACTACAGATCTGTTCCTTTAAAATATTTTTCTCTTTATTCAAATTTTCGATCTCAGATCTGTAACCTTTCAAAGGAGTTGATCTAATATCAAAGGAACTTAGAACAGGGACAAATTCCTTTAAGTGTGAAATTTCTAAATTGATTAGATAATTTTCATTCTTCACACTCTCATATGATTCCTTGATTTTTAAATTCTTATCAAATAAATCAAAGAACCTAGTTTCAACATCCGTTCTCATTTTCTTAAGCCATTCTATATGTTCTTTACAAACTTTAACAACTTGTTCAGTTTGCTCACGTTTTTCACGTTCATCTCTACATTCAAGAATTGCATCATAAAGAAGATCATAAATTTCAGGCCTAGTTTTGCCATCTAAGTCTGATTCAAGTCCATGTTGGCTTACCTCAACATTTTCTTCAACTTCTTTTTCGTCAGTGTTTGCCATGAGGCAAAGATTTGCAGTTTCTTCAGTTTGTTGTTCTTCTTCCTCCTCTGTCTCTGAATCTCCCCAAGCTGCTATCATAGCCTTTCGAACGTTCGTTTTAGAAAAAGGTGCTTTAGTTTCCTTGTTCCTTTCAGTGAAGCGTTCCTTGTTCCTTTCTTTGGTCTTTATCATTTTCCCAAAGTGGACACTCCTTGATGAAGTGATATGTACTACCACATTTATGACAAGCAGCTTTGTTAGAAAACTTTTTAGTTTTACCTTTGAAGTTCCCATTCTTCATGATCCTAAACATCTTTCAAAATTTTCGAACCATGAGTGTTGCTTCCTCTTCTTCAGAGTCAGAGTCATCTTCATCATCTGCTTTGAGGGCAATGGATTTTAACTTAGAGCTTTCACCATACTTAGTATCAAGGTAAAGCTCATGAGTCATAAGTGATCCAGCAAGTTGTTCCAAGTTGAACTTAGTGAAGTCTTTTGTTTCTTGTAAACACTAGAGGAAAAAAACCCAAGGCCGTGTGGTCAAACGGGCCCAAGGGCCGTTTTTGACGTGACCATTGAACTAGCAACCCTTGGCATCTAGGAAGGGGCCGCGGTTTTTAACCGCCCTTAGCTCGTTAAGGGCTGCAGGTCATGGCAAAACCGCAGCCCTTGGTGGGTTAAGGGCTGCGGTTTTTGCCATGACCATCAAACCCTTTGACCCAAAAAAAAAAAAAATAAAATTAAAATTTTTTTTATTTTTTTTTATTTTTTTGTCCTTAATGATCCAAAAACAGTTACATATATATACAAGTATCACTTTTCATTGCAATTCATGTTATTCATACAAATATAGAGAAAATATTAACCGAGTTACATTATGAAGACGATATACAGCAAGAAATGGGTGAATTCCATCCCTTAAAATCCTATAGATTTTTCTTTAACATTCCAAATTAAAGCTGCAAATTGTCTTCCTAGCTCCCAAAAATAACCTCGACATAAATAGATCTGCAAAAAGTCGTTCAACAGTGTTAAGACATGAGAAGCAGCAATAATATCTCAATGGAGTAGGGGGTGTCTGCGCATGGGAGGGGGGTGTGCAGGGGCTCTGGGTGGGGGGTGTGTGCAGCAGGGGGTGTGTGTCCATGGGGGTGGTGTGCATGGACTGTGTAGGGGATGGGGGGCTACAGCAGTAGGGGGAGGGGTTCATGCCACAGACCTTATCATAATCACTCAAGCTGTTATATGGTGGTGCCAAGTATCTAACCAAGAATAGATCAGAACCAGAGCCACAACCCGCAAATATGACTTAACCATGTGGATAAAATAAAAAAAAGTTAAGAACTACTGATAACTGACGAGAAAGGCATGCTGGCAGAATCAATCTCAGGCGGAGCCAAAAGTACAAAATCCAAAACCCTATAAAACACATGGCAAACCTGGATGTTTCTGCACAAGACCAATTTAGGCCGGACCATCAAAACTGAGACATAGATAAGCAGAGCCCTGTTACTGTAATAACAGTTACCACCAAAGACAGAATAATTTGCTGCCAACCAAAGACAGAACAGCAATCTACAGATAGCCACAAATAATTCAATCTGCAGCTATAGGATCCAGCACCCCAAGCCTCTCGTTACTCCATTCTGCTGCAATCCCAATCCTAAAAAGATCATAATAACCAAAAGACAATCTTGTAGTCCAAGATGCACCAACATCCAAGATAATGAAGCCGAAAGAAGGGCGAGTATCAGAAAGAAAATCATCCAGTGAAAGACAATGAAGCAAGTTCATTAAGAATTATAACAAATAAATCTATATAAATCAAGGAACACCAAGGCAACAGATAAAGGAATGATATCTACCGAACATCATGTTAGTAGTAGAGGACTAACTAACCGAGGCCCCACTATAAAGTAATTATATTTACTTGCTTTTGCAGTTCCATTATTAGTTTATGAAAGTTGTGTCTACACTCATATGTTTAAGCAGTGAAAATTTCCACCAAAAAGGGTTTAATTAGGCTCCTAAAGCAGGAAATAGATTGAATATCAATTAGAAAATTGTTCGGATTTGACTAGACTCGACTAGTCTTTCAATAAAATTCGTACTGCATTTGGACAAATTTCCGAGTCCAAGATATTTTGGACTTCTATTTTGGACTGAGAAAGTCCAACCCAATCCAATAAATTCAATTTATGACATGTTTAATATACAAATCTTTTTCATTTCAATTATTTTCCCTAATTCCTAATATTGATGGTTCAAAGGGCTTCCTAAATTATGTGACTCTCATCACACCATCATTGACCTCTAAATTTCTAAGAAATCTGAAGTTGGAAAGTAAGCTACACATGTAGCATATAGCACTCTCATTATGGCATAGCCAGAAATCAGATTGCAGAGCTTAGAATAGAAAATTGAAACATATTAGTATGACGTTTGAAAGCAATACTCATCAACCAGTCAATGTTCTATTGTTCTTCTGTTCTGCAGGTTCCATATACATTAAAGATCAAACAGCTTTAGCTTAAATGCACTACATGAGATCACACCAGCGAACATAAATAGATATAGAAGAAGAAATTACCTGACGCTTTGTATATTCTTGTGCAATTTCTCCTGCCAAATTTCTGCAATCACCATTAATTTCAAAAGCCAGATTGTTAGCTAAAAATTATACACGTGTAGCACTCCATCACTTACAACGCTATCTCATTGCTAAGCATCGATAAAATACAAAGAGTAACGGTGTTGGAAAAAATGCTGAAACAATAGAACTCTAAGGATTGAAGACATAACTATACTAATTCTGTAAAGCCTGCTGCCTGCACTTTTACTTTTATTTATCTTTGTACTTTAGCTTGAATGCCAACTGCTGCTTCAATGCCAAGTCCTCTTCCGACTACACTCAACAAATTCGGAAACAATTTGTTCACAACATCAAAATTAACCCAAAAAAAAACAATAATAATAATTTTCACATTCATTTAAGCACAACAAATTGCAAAAAGCGAAAATTAAGACTGAAATTGAAAATCAGAGAGAAGAAATTACGAGATCTACCTCCTTTTTCTCGTCCTTCTTCTTGGGATCCTTCGATGGCACCTTCATAACAGCTTCCTTGCGATGTTCGCAAGGGTTTCCGACACCTGTGTTGCTTGGTTCCGGCTCCATGATTGAGGGAAGATTGCGAATGAAACCCTAGGAGTGAGAAAGTTAGGGTTTTGATTTAATTTGAGATTGTGAAATTTGTTCTGACGACGCAAAAGATGGAAACTTGGAGGAGGAAACTTGATAGATTAAGTTCGATTAGATTCTCTCGGACTTTTTTGAGTTCAGGTTTGTGGGGGAGAGAGTATGAGAGAAAGAAACGGAGTGGGGGAGAAGAAGAGCGGTAGGGTTTGGGTGAGAGCGTGAGAGAGAGAATGAGAAAGGTTGAGTAACGTGGACTGGGGCTGGGAGAATAAACGTGGATTAATAAGGCCCAAGGACTGCGGTTAGCCCAAAACCGCAGCCCTTTAGTGTGAAGGGCTGCGTTTTTTGCCTAACCGCAGCCCTTTAGTATGAAGGGATGCGGTTTTTTGGCTAACCGCAGCCCTTAAGTGTGAAGGGCTGCGGCTATCTGATAACCGCAGCCCTTGTACCGCAGTCCTTGCCTTTTTTTCCACTAGTGAAAGCAGTGACCTTAGCCATCCATCTATCCTTAGGAAGACTCCTAAGAACTTTTCGAACATGTTCCTCTGATAAAATAAACTTACCAAGAGAAGCTAACTCATTAATAATGTTAGTAAAACGAGTAAACATCTCTTGTATGCTTTCCTTAGTCTTCATGGAGAACAGTTCATATTGATTCATTAGTAAATCAATCTTAGATCTCTTGACTTCATTAGTTCCTTCATGGGTTACTTCTAGTAAATCCCATATTTGCTTTGCAGATTTGCATCCTATGATCCTATTGTGTTCATGGGGTCCAAGTCCACAATGCAACAATTTTACAGCCATTGCATTTACTTCCATTTTTTCGAAATCAGCTTTGTCATATTCAGAGAAGGGTTTAGGAATTACCTCATTTTTGTCATTAGTAGTTGTGACCTTAAAATCACCAACTTCAATGACTCTCCATACCTGGTAGTTTTCGGCCTTGATGAATATCTCCATTCTGTTCTTCCAGTAGGAATAGAACTTCCCATTGAACATGGGAGGCCTTTGCGTAGAGTAACCTTCCACAAGTTTCCCGGTGGTATTCATTGTTCCTTGGATCTTTTTCTCAATAGGGTTTCCTATCTTTCGTGAGTTCTAGCTTCGATACCAATTGTTATTTCACTAGGAACAATACAAAGAGGGGGTGAATTGTATGTGTAGAAATAAACGTAACTTTTTGCGGAATTTTAAACTTAAACAAAGAAACAAGCTAAAGGAACACAAGGAATTTTTACGAGGAAAAACTTCTTGGGCCCAACAATAAGAAACAACCTCGACCACTAGGGATTTTAAACTCAACTCTTTCACTAATTAGGCCAAACAACTTCGTTACAACCTAATTCTACTCACGGGCCACACCTTGAGTTTCAAAACTCAAGTTCCCGAACAATTGTTCCCTTAAGTTTGTTCCTCTCAACTTCACTTGAAGTTTTCTCACTTTAACTCGCTTCACTCAAAGCTTCTCTCTTACAGAACTTCACTCAAAGTCCCCTTACCCCAAAAACCAAAATACAATTGATCAAATAAACTTAGTGGAATTAGAGTAAGAAGGCAAAGAACAAATGGCTTTTATGAGAGAATGAAGGCACTGACACTTTACTTAGTTAAACTCACTAATTCACTTGGTCAGACACAACTTGGAACTTAATTAGACATTAGTATTTATAGTGGTAATAACTTCGAACGTGGAATTAAAACATGTGTTAGTGGTAAAAGCATTATCCCATGATGTTTCTTACCCGGAGGAACACGTTCCTCATTCAACCCATGATCTCCATAATCACTGTTAAACGTGGGAGATAATTATGTTACTGCTCCCTTAATTTTAGCAACCACTTAAAGCATTAATTCGAAAATCTGATTCAATAAAAACATTTTAATTATTAAAACCAAAATAAAATCCTTTTACCAAAAATATTATCTTTAAAATATTTTCCATAAAAACTGAAAAGGATATTTATTATCTTTATAAAAATAAAATCTTTTCCCTAAAAAGATTTTCCTTAAAATCAGATTTTTCCTTAAATAAAACGGTTACCTAGAAACTAGGCATAAATTACTCAACAGACATAAACAAACCGTTGTAATGCGTCATCCCAAGTCTAGTTCCTTTTAATAGTCAGTTCCTTTAACTTATTAGTTAAGCGCCAATTCGTCTGTTCCTTACAAAGGAACAAATGCTCATTCTCATTCTAAATTGCCATAGTTCCTTACCATTCTTACTCGTTCCTTTACAATGGAACTAGAAATAAAAAGCCTCGCTTTAGTCTTCTTGCTCCAATGCTGCTCCAGTACCAAATTATGAAACATCTTTACTTAGTCTTCAAAATCCAAACTTGATTTCTTCCTTGACTTAGTGTTCTCTTTGTTCATTTCATTGATACCTTGAAATTCATTCACTTAAACAACTTGTTAGTCCAATACTTAGTTTGCATCTTTGTTCCTTTGTCATCATCAAAACTAGGGTTCAACAATGACTTATCAACCATCAACCGGATCAGTTATTGGTCCAAAAATTTGCGCAAAAAAAAATTGAATTTACTGATCCGGTTTTGGGAGAACCGGATCAGTTTGTTTGTGTCATATAAGGTTTTTTCCACTAGTGTATTATTCTTCATATTTATATATCTCTCTCCTCGAGTATGTTTTGTTTTGTTTCGTATTAGGAAGCGGCTTGAGTTGATTGCATCCATAAGGTTCACACAACGTTATTCAGTTCGTAGGCGAGCTAGGATGTCTTTATGTACGTGAAAGAAATGGAATAGCTAAACATCGATCTGCATCACACCCAAGGTGTGGCATCTGAGTCCATACCACACCTACAATGTGGCTTGTCTCTTCTAAGCGATTTCTAGTACAACATGCAGCCTATACCACACCTACACCGTGGTAAACTGTGCACGCCACACCTTTGTTGTGCTGACAAATCGAATGTACAATTGGAGATTTTAGAGTCCAAAATCCTAGCCTAATTCCTACATGTTTTAGGATATATATAAACTAGTTTCTTTAGATGATTAAAGACTCTTCTTCTTCTCATCATTTTCCTTCTCTTGCTGCTTTATACAAGAATAAATTCAGTTCTACTTAAACTCTATAATTAACTCTAATCGTCCCTATTCAACGAGCCATGATTTTTACTCATTCATAAATTAAATAATAAATCTTCTCCAATTTCTTTTTTCAATTTTTTTTATTCTTAATACATTCCGCACGCATCGTGTGTATTTGAAGCTTATATTTCCTTCGTAGGTTTTTTAGTTACACTATTTCACTTTTAGGCATTATTCATCGACCAACTTTGATTATATTCTCCCACCATGCAAAAAAGAAAACATAGTCACGTGGGATATTATTAGATTTATCTGAATGCGAGAATTCCAAACAGTGGCGGAGCCAGCTAGGGGCATGGGTGTGCATGTTCACCCCCTAATTAGAAAAAAAATTGCTAAATGGGAAACCTGTGCGCCACGCATATCCTCTGCATGGCACGCAAAGCAAAGAGGTGGTCATGAAGCTGGGCAAGAGCAAATATGCTAATGCTATTTGTTTGCTCCTGCTTTATAAGTTACTTCCTCCATTTCTTTTTACTTGTAACGTATTCCTTTTTGGAAAATGTCACAATACTTGCAACTAAACTAAAAATGGTAACTTTTCAATAACGAAATACCAATTAACTGAATAATCTAATCCTTAAATCACCATCTACTTCCTTTTAGTTTTCCCCGGTCTCTCTCCTCCCCCCTCCCCAACCTCCCAAACCCAAATCTGTATGAACCTCAACCACAACCACCACCACCGTGCCGCCACCAACATTGACGCCGCCACCAACATCACCACCTTCAATTATTTCATACACCCTCTTTGCGGTGAAGTTCACAGCCAAGTCTGAGCCATATATTGGTAGTCGGTATGGCTCGGAGGTTTAAAAATTTCAAATCTGGAACCTCAATGACCAAATCCAAACCACTCCTCTCTCTAATTTGGTTGTCTTGTTCCTTCTTTCCCTTTTTTTCCAGATCTAGTGTTCAAAGCAAGCACTCTCTCTCCTCTGTGTTGCTACTTGTTCATTTTATTTTTTCATCCACCACCGTTTATGTTTGCTTCACGAATCAGTAAGAGAACCAAAATGGTTGATTTGTCATTATGTTTGAAATCCAAATTGACATTTATGTTCTTATGATTTATTTTAGGAAGCTGGTGGTGTTATTTTTTTTCTTCACTTGACTTGTCTTACATGCATCTACAATTTTGGGCTAGGTTAGCTACAACGGTGGTGGTGCGACTGGCTATGGTGGTGGTGCCAGTGGCTAAGACTTTGGTGGTGGTGGTGGTAGTGGCTGGGATACGGGTGGGCGTGGTGGTGGCGTGGTTGGGTTCGCAGTGGCAGTAGTTACGTGGTAGGGAGGAGGAAAGGTGAGGGAGTGGGTACTTAGCTTTCTTAATTTATTTGATGTTGAATTAGTTATTAATTAAATAGGGCTACTTGTCATTTTCAACATTCTCTCTCCTGTTTCTTAAATACTGTGCAAACCATTACGTTGTAAGTAAAAAGAAACGGAGGAAGTATAAATTTGTCTTGACCTCACTATTTCTCTCATAGTAGCAAATAGCAGCTATATAATAAAGGATATGGGGGAAAGGCACAACCCATAATTCCCCTTAGCCTTTTTGACTTCTCTGCCAATTTTAACAATGTTTGTCTATGTGGATTCTAGCCTCTAGGGAAGGGGCAGATTTTTTTTTTATTACTTTATCTAACTAGCTAATAAAAGCTTTTAATTCTATGAAGGTAGAAAAGACACTGTCATTAAAATTAGTACAAAATATTTGCATATAATTTTTGACAAAATATAAATTTTTGTCGAATCTATACCGTCCCACTTTCTAAAAGTTTGATTTTGTCGTTTTTCGTCTCCGTCCCCATGTTTGTCCTCGTATCTTTTTTGGTGCTAAATAGTCTACAATGATGCACCCTTGAATTGACAATCCTAACTCTACCACTCATCCCAAATAATATACTTCTATCAACTTTTGTGTTGGAGTGTGTAAAAAGGGAAATGGTGAAACTAAAAACGTAGAGGAAATAAATAAGGCAAAAGGGTCCAAATCATTTCTAAAACCCTCACCCTCAAAACCACGGGCAAAATCCATCAAACTATTCAACTAAACTCACCTCCTTCCTCTCCTTCATCCCTCCGAAGCAATGTCCTCCTCCGACCAATCCCCTCTACAACCGCCCAACACCACCGAGGAAGACGCCACCAACGAACCAGCAGAATTGAGCAAAAAAGCCGCCAAAAAAGAAGCGGCAAAGCAAGAAAAGCTCCGCAAAAAGCAAGAAGCCGCCGCCGCAGCAGCAGCCGCAGCAGCAGCCGAAGCCTCAATCTCCGACCCTCTCGCTCACCACTACGGCGACATTCCTTTAATCGAACTCCAATCGAAGGCCGTCACGGGCCGTAAATGGATTGAAGTGAAATCTCTGGTCTCCGATCTTAAGGATCAGGAGGTCCTCATTAGAGGACGAGTTCAGGCTATTCGCGCTGTTTCCAAGAAAATGGCGTTTGTTGTTATACGAGAAGGTGGTTACACTGTTCAGTGTGTTCTCATGGTGGCCAAGGAGAAAGTTAGTGAGCAGATGGTTAAGTTTGCTAATGGTTTGAGCCGTGAGTCCATTGTTGATGTTCAAGGTTTTGTTTCTGCTCCTGGTGAATCCATTAAAGGCACCTCGCAGCAGGTGGTTTTTCTCGATTTTTCGCTTTAGTTGGTTGATGATTGTGTAATCAAGTGTTTTATTGAAATGTGACTTTACTCGATTTTTCGCTTTAATTGGTTGATGAATATGCAATTAAGTGTTTTTGATGTATTTTATTGAAATGTGCAGGTTGAGATTCAAGTGCGGAGGATTTATTGTATTAGCAGAGCTGTGCCAACTCTACCTATTAATATTGAGGATGCTTCGCGGAGTGAAGCCGAGATTGAAGAAGCTTTGAAGGTAAATCATCACTTACTTGTAGCATTTTGAGGTTTTTATGATCATGTAGGGAATAATTGGACAATGTTGTAGATTAGTAATCAAGGTTGATAAATTATATTTTTTACACTTTTTACATGTTAATTATTTATAAGAATTGGACAGTAAGAGAGGAAGTCTCACAAATAAGGAACAATATGCTTGTACATATGGAGATGCCGAGATGAACCTCATTGACAGCATTTATGACTTGAAAACATTAAGATTGAATGTAAAAGATGATATTGCAAATCCAACTTATTTCAACAAGATTTGAAAAGGCTTTTTTTTTTTGTTAAGGCTTTTATTATTTGTTCATTCATCTTGACTTTTGACATTTTCTTTTGTGCCAATTTCATGGTAGCATGTATAAGGCTCCATTTGTTTTGGAGGAAAACTTTTCCCGGTTAACGATTTTCCTCATTTTCCGTTGTTTGGTTGAACAATGGATTTAAAAAGAAAAACTAAGGTGGAAAAGAGTTTTTCATCCATTTGTAAACATTTTCCTCCAAAATTGAAAGTAAATTATTTTCCTCCACTCTCTCATTCCCAACATCTCCCTTTTTCCATTTTTAGCTTAATCGTTTTCCATCAAACCAAACAAAGGAAAACTAATGTCCATTTACGCTTTCCAATGGAAAGTATTTTTCATGGAAAACCATTTTTCATGAAAAATGTTTTCCGTCTAACTACATGGACCCTAAATATAAATTTTCCTCCGATTTTTAATAATTTATTCACTTCTTTGGGCACGCAGTTTTAGGAGAAATTGATATTGGGTCATAGGAAGAGAAAATATTAATTTATTGCATATTTTGTTGAAGCTAACGTTGTGGAGCAAGAGAAGTAGAGTGAGAAGGATATTTTATTATAAAGATAATAATATAAGATTGGTAGGACTATTCCAAAAATTACAATCTACAATAAAGGCGACAATGCGACATCCCTAAGGACTCGTTCGTTATCGTTTTATGATTCCAGTTTTCAGTTTTTTTGAAAACCGAAAACAAAAATATGAAAACCACAAAAAGTAATTTCTAGTTTTCAATTGTGAGATTTCAAAATTTCCATGTTTGGTACAAGTATGACCAATCTTAGGTTGATGGAAAATTTGTCAGAAACAACCTTATATAAGCAACTTTGTGTCAGAAACAACCTTTTAAATTTCTTTTTGTTGAGAGAAACCTTAAACCTAAAAAACTCGTCAGAAGAAACTTGATGATGTCATTTCGGCGTTGACCTATATTTTACGGCATTAACTCAGTTAATGATCCTAAAAGATTTGTGAGAAGCAACCTTTTACAATGCCTATTTTGTCGAAACAACCTTTTGTATAAATTTGTTTGCAAATTAAAACCTTAAACTATTTTTTTTTGTGAGATAAACCTTACATAGTTTCCCGACGCTAACCAATCCATTTCCAACTTTGACCGATGAGAATGACATTTGACCCCCTTTTTTTAAAAAAAAAATCCACCCCTTTTCCCCGAGTGTTCTCTCTTTGCCATTTGTGATATCCCTTTTTTTAGCTTCTCTTATCCAAATCCTCCAAAAAATTCTTGGTTTTGTAATTCAAGTATTGCCCATTTCAATTCAACTCAATTCAAGTATTGCCCATCTCAATACAATCGCGGGTACACGTCGAAAATGGCTTAGTCAACACCGGAAAATTAGGTAAGGTTTCATCTCGCAAAAAAAATAAAAAAAGTTTAAGGTTTTAACTTGCAAAAAACATTATAAAAGGTTGTTCTTCGACAATTTTTTAAAGTCGAGTCTTGGGAAAATATAGGTCAACACTTGGAATGACGTCATCGGGTTTTGTTTTGACAAAGTTTTTTAGGTTTAAGGTTTCGTTGACAAAAAAATTTTAAAAGGTTGTTTCTCACAAAAAGCTACTTATAAAAGGTTGTTTCTCACAAATTTTCCTAAGTTTATTATACCCTTACATCATATGATTTTTATAATCATAAAACCGAAAACGGGAAACTTACGGTGAATGCCGAACGGGTCCTAAGAAATTTAAATCCATGTTTCTTTTTGAATCAACCATTGATTGAATAATTTGATGTTATGGATGATTCGGAGGGACCGTTTCGTTTTTGTAGGTTGGTCTGGTCTATTGCTCTTGTGCTTATTATGCCTTAGGAGGTTGGTTTACGGGTACAACCTTTTTAACTTCATGGTATACCCATGGATTGGCCAGTTGTTATTTGGAAGAAGGCTGGAATTTCTTAACCACCTACTCCTGTGGTAAGTCTTTGTGAAATAACTCGTGAGAAGAAAAAAGAAGGCATTAAGAGACCTTCACTCTAAGATCCTTTTTCAAAGCTTCTCCCATTTCGAGTTAAGAGATAGGGAATAAAGAGAAGTCTCTACTCAAATTTTAAAATGCAACAGATACAAAAAGGAAATAAATTGGTAAAACATTATATATATAAGAGAGTTTGTTAGCAACAATTATTAATTTTCTATTTTGCAAATGAAATTAGTGATATTTGTAGGTTTAAAAGCGTTTTCTTCCTCGGTTCAATTTTGTTTTGGTCCTCGCACGTGGGCTACACTTTTTAAGTATCCTGATATTATTCTTCTGCTACTAACAAATCGCAAAAAAAAAGAGAAATAACGCTTACGAATTTTATATTTGCGTTTGTGCAGGATGGAAAACAACTTGTTCGAGTTAACCAAGATACACGTTTGAATTACCGAGTCTTAGACTTGAGGACCCCAGCTAACCTGGCCATATTTCATCTGTCGAGCGAAGTTGGTTATGTAAGAAAACGTCTTAGCTGCTTAAGATATGATACAATGCTCTTTATTGTTTTATTGATGCGAAGAACTGTTAAGTGGGGTAGTATGAAGTTCAATTGGACTTGGTAGTTGGTACTTACCTCGCCTATCCCAAACTACACTTGAAAGTGGTTGACCCCACTTGTAGTTGACCCAACTTGACCAGAATTTGTTGACCAATAGTGACCTCTTTTTATAAGAAATAATTGTACAACAGACCGAAACTTGGCCCAACCTAACCCTAACTGAATGCCTCATGGCCCTAATCACCTTAATACTACCTGAATTTAACCCGATCTGAATGACTGGTTTTATTGTCTTAAGTTCAATAGCTGCTAGCTAGCTGTAGCAGCTCTTGGTAGGCATTGAAGAATAGCGGTATTGTTTTCGAATTAAAATTCAAATACATACCATGTTGTCGTTTTAGATTGTCTGAAGGGGAGATGGATCTGTAATTCTGTTGGAAAATATATGTTTGGTTTGCATAGGGGACTGAGGAAAGCTTTCAAGCATTTACACTGTATGTTAGACTGAATAAGTAGCCTGTTGTGCTGCCTCATTTATCCATGCCAAGCATAGCAAATTTTAGTTCTTGTAAATATTTGAAGAGGGTGAACTTTCATGATATTTACTGCTTTATTGTTTTTGTCAACAATTAATTTGCTTCTGTTGATAATGATGGGGAAGATAGTCTCTTGACTCATGTCTACTTGTTTTTTCTTAAATGATAAATATGGGTTGCTTATATGCTGGATTGTTAATTTTTTTTTACTTGTATACGCTTGAGATTCTTATTCGAGGGCCCAATAATATCTTGTGTATCTTTTGCAGATATATAGGAGCTTCTTGCGATCTGAAGGTTTTATAGAAATTCATACACCCAAGTTAATGGCAGGAACAAGTGAAGGGGGGGCAGCCGTTTTCAGACTTGACTACAAAGGCCAGCCTGCATGTCTTGCTCAATCACCTCAACTTCACAAGCAAATGTCAATTTCTGGTGATTTTAGGCGTGTTTTTGAGGTTGGTCATGTTTTCAGAGCAGAGGACTCCTTTACACATAGGCATCTCTGTGAGTTTACGGGTCTTGATGCAGAAATGGAGATTAAAGAACACTATTCAGAGGTAGGATTGCCTTGTCAGGTCCCTTAATCCAGGTGTCTATATCATGATTGGAAGTTAAATTGGGTCTCTGCTTGCTTTCTGCAGGTCATGGACATAATTGACCGATTGTTTGTGGCTATGTTTGACCATTTGAATGAGAATTGCAAGGCTCAATTGGAAGCTACTTCAAGGCAGTTTCCATTTCAACCTTTGAAGGTAGAACTTCTGTCTAAGATTTAACTTTTTTCCCAAAATACTTTTCTTGATCTTAAACTTGTTGCATGATCAATGTTTTTGGTTGTTTTTGTTAAGTTTCTTAGTAACATGTTTCCATGTGCTTGCACATTCGCTTATATTATCATTGGGTGTTATGAAGGATAACAGAATGCCAATTTTATAGCATATTCTGGATGTACTCTTGATACTTTGGAATTCGTATGTTTGCAGTATTTGAGGAAGACATTGCAGCTGACTTTTCTAGAAGGAGTTCAAATGCTTAAGGTAAGGGGATATTTCTCTCTTTCTTGGTATATAGCATCATTGGTAATAAACTGCAACTGCTGCAGCAGTATCTATAAGTTGTTATAACTTTTATGCTGTTCTAAGTAAGTGTTATCGTAGAGATTCCAGAGATGTATATCTGCATTTTTGGATGCTGGTATGAGTTTGATGGTAAATTGGTAATATGCTCTCTGAATTGTTGGAATGGAAACCATATTGTAGTGTTTAGCTGATTGCAAATGACTTGTTTTTGTAGGAGGCGGGTATTGAAGTTGATCCTCATGGGGACTTCAATACGGAAACAGAGAGAAAGCTCGGAGAATTAGTCCGTGACAAGTAAGTTAATGTTATATATCTCATCGTCTGTTTTACTAGTTTTCAGAGTTTGTCCCTATCTTTCTAATTTTTTTTTAAGAAGATGCAGATTGTGTTATTGTTATTGGTACTGTCTCCGTAGGAACATCCCTCTTAACAATTCTGAAAGTTTTTTATTTTCTTTGCTTGCCTTCTTATCTTTTGATTTATCTGATCACTTGAGTTCTTTTCTATTTTTTTGTTGCTTTAATCTTTTCTTAAGTATTTACATTTGAACCTTGATTTTCGATTGTGGTAGAAAAACTACTGCAATGATGATTATAAGCAGGGTTTCTGCTGTAAAGAATATGTTTAATGCCTTGATGAAAAGAGTATTATTTTAATTGTTGCCTTTTCGACTTTAATGATTCTAGCTGGATGCATTGACTTTTTTTTTTAATTGCAGATATGACACAGAGTTTTACATTCTCCACCGGTATCCATTGGCTGTTAGACCATTTTACACCATGCCTTGCCATGATGACCCGTCATATAGCAATTCTTTTGATGTCTTTATACGAGGTGAGCATTCTGAGCAAGTTTTTGCATTTCCTATCATGTCTTGTTTTCGGACTATCCCTCAATCTGTAATTCGCATAATTATTATTAAATCTTCTCGTTACTTCAATTTATTCCAAAGAAATCTCCTTGTTGATTCAATTAAAGATGACAATCGCATAATTATTATCTAATATTCTCGTTATTTCACTTTATTCCAAAGAAATCTTCTTGTTGATTTAATTAAAGATGAGATTCTTTTTTCATTACTTTAAAGCTCTTTCTTTTTAATGACCGACCTGGTAATATGAGGTATGCTTATTGGTGGAATGCCTGAAAAGTACATCTCAATATTGAAAGGGAGGGCTCAATATGATAAGATGTTTGATATCAGCAACAATTGATGTAAAAATTCTATCATACACGGATAAGTCTTTTTTTGCTCATCTGGAGAGCTCCAATAGTGGCGTGTCCAGAAATTTAGGAATGGGGGTACGGAACTACGGATTATAAAAAAAAATTCAAAAATTAACTCAATTTTTTGGCTAATAACGTCTAGGCCTGAGAAAAATTAAATTAGAGTAATAGTTATCCGTGTAGTCGATTCATATATCATGCTAATTAACTATTTTTTTTGAGGGGGGTGGGGGGACATGCTAATTAACTGAATCATTGAGATAAATGTTCACTATATAAAACAAGTCAACATGGTACTTTTTAACAAATAGTTAATTGAACTTTGTTAAAGTTTCGGTTTATTTTTTTTCTCTAGGTACACTACAGAAGCATCTCTAAGTAGATAATAAGAAGGAAAAAAAAGAATAGTCAATGCTCAAAAGGTCTGATTTTTAGATATTCGAAGTTTTGAAATAGTAAAATAATTGACATTGAGTAGAAGAAGTTTAGGAGGGGGAAAAAGGTATAAAACCCTTGTTATAAAGTTTTATACGTGGGACCTTATGAACGACCAAGATAACATTTTCATTAAATTTTAAGAGGGATTGTAAAGCAACCAAAATACTACCAAAGAGTTTCCAACTCAAGACCTTTGCAAGTGCCAAAAACTTATCCGCACCTCTATCATCAATGCATATTTACCGGTTCTTGTTTGCAGATTTAATTTACCTATTTGTTTTTTCCCCCAAAAATAATGGGGGTACAGCTGTACCCCTTGCTCCCCATGTAAATCCACTACTGGCTCCAAATGAGTAGAAATCTTGGGTGTACCAAGAGCTAGGTGAATACAGGATGTATAATGGAGGTTTCCCATTGAATATAACATAAATGTTCCCCCTTTTTAAACCTCCTTAGCCTATGACTTTCTTATATGCGGACAATAGTTATGGCAACCAAAGTTACCAAACCCATCACCCCTTGTCTACATATTCTTAAATGAATGACTAAAAGTCCCTTTTTGATTAAAATTGAAAGGAAAGGGGGGAATTTGATTTAGGCAATATCCAATTGTGGAAAAAGAGTTGCTTTACCTCCAATAATATTCGGGTAATGGCTGGGGTAAAGTTGGCTAATGGCTAACCTTCAAATACTGTATCATTGTCTTTGTACAATTCTGATCAAATATCTGGAGCCACAGGTGCGAGTGTATTTTTCCAAATCTGCTGCAGCTATGGGTGTATGGGTCGGGTCTGGGCATAGGATTTTAAGGTGGCTTGAGGTAAGGAGGACCATGCACCCACCTTGCTTTGCCCCACCATTTTTTGTGAAGCTAGTCGTCTGGGTGGTGAAACAAGTTGGTTCTAAGAGTCTGTGCATAAATTGGCAACTCATGGACGCAATTGCTTGCAAATGGAAATTGACTTTCTAAACGACATTATCTCCTGATGTAATCACAGCTTTAGTTAAGGAGTTACTAGTATTCCACGGGATGTTGGAAACTTTTCTTAACATTTATATTTTTTTTATTCCTGAACTATATACTATTCATCTTGTAGTTATGAGACTTCATTAGAAAATCCAGTAAAGCCACTTATTGCTTCATGTAATTAATCATTTAATCATCAGTCATATTCTGTTAATTTTGTTCATCAAGCTCCTCTGTTGGATGTCAAGTGGTCTGTTACTGTCGTTCACTGACAAAGCTGTGGCCATAGTATGCAAGCTTCTGTTAACGATAAATTATGGGCATCTAGAGTGACATACAATATGTCTAAAACTGATATTGTGGTCTCTTATTCATGAATGCGTGTTACTTGAGTTTGTCTTTTATTTGCCCATGATTTCCTGACTTCTGTCTCCCTTTCAGGTGAGGAGATTATATCAGGAGCTCAGCGTGTTCATGACCCGGATTTTTTGGTCAAGCGTGCCGAAGCATGTAAAATTGATGTGAATTCAATAGCTACTTATCTGGACTCTTTTAAGTAAGTTACTGATTTTGTACTTCAGTCAAGTTGCATCTCTGCGTTAATTATGCGGTCCATTAATACTTCTTGTTTCTTATACTAGCTGTCGTGGCTGAATACAGCTCTACACTGTGCCAGCTTGTATTTCGATACATTTATGTTGTTTCCACCGACTGTAATTCTCTTACTGCATGCCTGATAATTTTGAGTATGTTTACAAGTCTATTGGGATCTGTTACTATATGTCGATTTATCCTTCACCTGATTGTAGAAGAAATCTAAGCTGCATTCTAATTCCAAGCTTCTATTAGTAATCTAATAAAAGCTCGGAAAAATAGTTGTCTTTTGAATAATGTTTTCAACTTAGTTCTCTGTCTCAGCTTCATCTATTGTTGGATATATTCAAGTATTTGGTACGATGTAGAAGTTGTCAGAAGTTTTCATCATAGTTTCTAGATTCAGCTTCATCAATTAGATCAATTGATAGTTGATTTATCTTTATAGTCACTTTATTGAATGCCCTCCACTTTAGTCTTCAGAGAATTCTAGGTTTCACCGGGTGACCAAGATCAGAATTGTTATTGCTCATCATTTTTTCTGATTAGAAACTGAAATCTTAGAAGACTGAAAGACTGAATATGAGTCCCATGGTCACTTCCCATTGAAGAATTGGGTGATCATCACAGTATTCCTATGGTATCGATCTTGTAACTGGGGAGTTTAGGAGTCGGAAAGTCGAAGATGATTGATTTGTTGCCTTTAATAGATGGATAGTCTCGACTATGACCTGGAGATGGATTTTTGATATGCCATGGATCTTTCAATGGAATATGTTTTGACTGAATTATAGAATATGGAGCATATGTAACCCGATAAGAGTTGGGAGAAGTAAGAATTATCAAGTTATTGTTGAAGAATTTGTACGTTACTGGTTATCCAATAATGAATTCCTCTCTTATCTTATTGCTCCTCCAGTTCTTTCGTCGCCTCATTGTCTTGCTGTGCTCTTTTCTTTTCTAATGACTCCGCTCTCTACTGGTGGGCCTGACTGCCCCTTCAATCTGTCTCACACATCTCAATAATGGGGAATTTGTGAGGAATTAGGAAAAAGGTGGGAAGAAAACAAGATGAATAGTGGTGTTTACAACCATGAATGCTGGACTTATAAGAAAAATAGTAGAGGGGTAGAGGAAAGAGATGAAGAAAAAGGAGACCAGAAATTCCTAGTTGAAGAGATTGCTATTGTGCAATCGCAGCCATGGCAGCTCTGATTTCTTGACTTGATCTTACCGTGTTTTGTTGATTTTCCAAGTGCATTGCGGACTATTAGCTGCACTGGTCTTCACATAGGATAAGGAGATAGCTATGGTGGTACAACCCTGTAGTGCTTAATTTTAGAGGGAGTGTTTGCTTTCTCCTTTGGCAGCACCACCGAGACTTCTTTGACTGAATAACATATGTTGTAGAAATGAATTGAAAGAGTTCTGTCAGATATTGTGTTGTTATTACTGCATCAAAGGTCTAATCTATTGACGCAAAATATACTACTTCTATGAACTTTTGCAGATTTTCTTGAAGTCTCATCAATTATAGGGTTCTTCCGTTATTCTGAGAGCAGCTTTAGTTTTCTTTCTGATTAACTTGACATCATTCGTGTATTAAGCATCTTGAATCTTTGAAAGGACAGTATCATACATTATACTTGAGTTTGTTATATAATTCAGCTATGGTGCAATTCTCATTGGTCCCTGAGTGGAGAACTTGTGTCTGATATTAATTTCGTAATGTTGAAAACAAGAACTGCGTTGTTAACTTGCAACTTGCATGCAATAAGACAGAATGGATGTTCATGTAAAGTAGAATATTAGTAATAGGTTTGAAAGGTATGTCGTACATATGTGTATTTGGTACTAGCTCAATTTCACGTCATCAATGAGTGGGATATAGCTGTTCTTGCTGCGCTGCCTTGTGGCCTTAACATACTGCTATCAGTTCTGAAAGCATCTGAAATAATCAATACTCCCATATTTAATATTTTGGGATTGCATTATCTTTTACCCAACTGATTGAAATTTTATGTTATTCAGGTATGGCGCTTGGCCTCATGGTGGGTTTGGAGTGGGTTTGGAGCGGGTTGTTATGCTCTTCTGCAACCTGAACAACATTAGGAGGACATCCCTGTTTCCTCGTGATCCACAAAGGCTTGCACCTTGATATTGTTTGGCTGTCAAGAGTAATATCAGCATATTTGATAGCTTGAATCTGTTCTTGGCTACTTTTACGAGATTGAAATCTTGAAACCTGTTGGTCTTGTGATTTATTAGGGTGGCAGACAGAAGTACACGATATCACATAATAGCAGAAAGAATACTAAAGAGAATAACAAAATTTGAATGACGCCTATTTCTTTATGTTTTGCATGTCTAGCTATTTTAGGGTGATCAACTCGTGGCTCAGTATAGGCTGCCCTGCCTTTTCTTTCTTTTGTTTCTCCAAGGAGTTTTTTGACGATCACTTGATGCACAAGCAGATTCCCTTGGGCGCAGAAAGCAGAAGTATCTATATATGGTCCGTTATCAATCCAAGTTTACTGTCTGTCTTTGTTGCAACTTAGAGTAGCTAGGGGATAGATGATGTTGGTTGGATGTTTTGTTGTTTACCAAATCCTGTTCGCCTCTAAGGATGACTTTTATTAATCTCCAATGCAATGCACTCTCTTTGCTCCACTCCAAAAAGAATGTAACACTTGCATTGTTAAAGTTAAATTTTACAAACTTTGACCACGAATTAACACCATTATATAAATGACAATATTTACGTGTGAGATCTTGTTAAATACGTGTTAACGTGTAGGTTCAAAATATAATTTTTTTAAATTCTATAGTTAAAGATACTTACATCAAAGTTACAACAATGGAGATCGTGAAAACTCAAGCGAGTGGAGGAGTAGGAAATAATTTATGCAATCATTGTATATCTTACATGATGCATTTGTAGGTGGCGATTGAGTGGTTCTAGATTGGATCTAGATTGGGTAATCTTTAGATCTGCCTTACTTTCAGGTTAGATTTGGATTGGGCATAGATGAAGTTTTGGTCCATATTGTTTAATGTGGTTTGGGTATTTTTATGTTTGGATATAATGCTCGAGTTTGCGGTTTTTGGATTGGGATGGGTATTGGATAGGTTTAATTTTTGCTCGAGTCAATGTTGTTAAATTAAATTTTTTTTTTTGAAATGATTATATGTTAGATAGATGCAAAAAAAAAAGAGATAATGACTGAAAATTGGGCTAATAATTATTTATAAATGAAAGATCAAATATAATAAAATTTAATAGAAAACAAAAATATTAAAATTTTTGTTGCTTTTTTAGTATGTGTCATTATTGTTCGGGTAAATTTTAGGTTTGACAATTTCAAGTTAAGTCAAATTCGATGAGGTGTAGTTCACTTTAGGTTTATTTCGGTCTAACTAATTCGAGTTAGGTTGATTTCGATCATGTTGGATTTCGGGTTAGCATGAGGTCTTTATTTTCGTGTACAATTAGGTATCGGGTTAGTTCTTTTTGGTGGGGTTAGCTTTGCCATGTCCAAATTCATCCAAGTATCTATTATAACAATAATGTATTTGTAGTTGTTCATTTTTTAGCTAATGCATTGCATGATTTAAAGAAAATCTTTTTTAAAAGTTGTTACCTATTCCTTTATGCTTGATTTATCAATGCAATTCTTTAAACCTTAAAATCTCTAATTAATAATAAGAAAAAAATATAAAAAGTTGATATTTGAAAAATATACATTAAGAAATCTAACAATATCTCACATGACTATTATTTTTCTTAAGAATAAATAACAAAAGATAGTCAATGTAGAGTACGTGAATAGTGCCAAAGTCAAAGCATGTCAACTAAAAAAACAAAATAAAAGTAGGTTAGAACTAACTAGAGTAATTAATTGATACATATAGATGTATAAAATTAAGGATAAGTGAAGAAATAGGAGTTTAAATTTCAATAAACGACCAAAGATAATGCTAATATGAAAAATAATGCAACTTTTGCTACATAATCTGAACTAAACGTATTATGTTATAGTAATAGTTTTTGTACCATTATATATAGCTTGAATTATATTTTAAAAGTAAGATCCATTTAACATATACTTCCCTCCGTGGCTCCGTCCCCAATAGACTTCTCATTTTATCATTTATGATTGTCTCAAAAACATTTTCCATTTCCTTATTTGGTATAAAGAATTGACCCAATATTAATTATTTTATTAAAATTTTCAATATGTAGTATGGGTTATCAAATAAATTAAAACACAATATGAGTTTGTTCGTGAGATAACACTGCTAGATGGAGTATTTTCAGTAAGTCTACTTAGGCCCTTTTCTTGGACTAAATTAGGTGAATTAAACCAAACAACAATAACAGACTTCCCTTTTGTTAGTTGCAGTATTATATCATATTTTAACATTATTCACAAATCTTACTTTGAGCCTTTTGTACGGTTCACAAAATATTGATAAAAAAAGACAATATTCGTGGAACAAAGAGAGTAATTTACTTTACTTGCGAGCCCACTCCAAATGACAATTACAAAATTACCCATAGAAATCATTCTCAACGGGGGCAAGGCAAACATGCAGGGCGCTTATCTATTCTCTTTTTAAAATTAGGCGCTTCGTATGTAGTTCATAAAAGATATAAGATTCTCAATTCAAAAAAAATTTACTTTTATATTGACAATAATCTCTAATTACATCATATTAAAATAATTTAAACACATCTACTTAAAAGTGTTGCTCTTTTTGCACATTTAGAAGCAAAATCACCAACAACACATTAATATCCTCCAGAATATCACTCTCAATTGCCATCATAGAAAGTTAAACTCACCCATCTCTTGAACTTCTCCAACAAAGTTTGTTCAATTCAAGTTTAAGAGTAAATATTATTGGGAAATTGCAAAGAAATATGGGAGGATGAGTAGAAATTAATGAGAGAGAGTTGGGAGGAGAGAGTTGGAAAAAAGAGTATGATGGTATTTAATTTGATGAGTCAGTATGGGACTTTCCCAAAGTTGTTGAAACAACAAAAACTAAATGAATTTTGCTCCTACCCAAAATTGAACCCCCATCATCTTTTCCCTTACCTTACCACTTTACCACTAATCCAAATGCTTTGCTTTTGTCTTTCTTTCAAACATTTGATATAAATATATTTCGAAGCCCCTGAATTTTGGGGGCCCTATTCCGTCGCCCATATTGTATGGGCCAAGAACCGCCCCTGATTCTCAAAATAATTGAAACAATACATCTCAAACTGTAGAAGTTAGTTCTCGGAATAATTGAAAGTTTGAAACAATGCATCTGTAAACTGTGGTCGGAGTCGAGCTATATGATCTCATTGGTGACTTGCCAATACATAGTGAGGTATAATTTATGATTTCCAATGTTCAAACATAAGAATTAGTTAATTAAACAAATAATATGTCAGTTTTTTTCTAACATTCCCCAGAATATGACAAACCAAAGATATCTAACTGATATGGTTGGAGTTTGAGAACTTTCATTTGACATCTTCCATGTTCATCACGAAGTAGTTATTGTCTTATTTCCGTTGTGTGAGATTGATGTTATTAATATTTAATACCCCTCCCCATGTAACATAACACTAGCACCACAGGGGAAAAAAATGAACATAACACTAGCCCCACAGAAAAATTGTAACACAACACAACACTTGAACCCAAACTAAATAATAATTTTTGTCCCCTCAAAAAATTTTTTTTTTTTTAGAGAGCCACAAGAGCAATTGATATAGACATTATCTTTTTATTATGCTGGATTATCAAGAATTGTTCATTAAGTTATGTTTCCTTAATTAGTTTCATGATCTCCTATAATTTGGGAGGAAATATGTTAGAAGTTGTTGAGTTGTTGGGGTGTATTGCTCGGTGGTTTATGTTGGTTTTCTTTAGTTTTACTTGGTTGTGGTTCGAGAGCTCTAGGGAAGGGTGGATGGGGTTGTTTCCTAGGGCATATATGATGCAAGTGTTAAAATTCTGGGTTCCTGTCCGTTGTTATGCTTCAGTGAAGGATCATAGCAGGGGAATAATTAGGATTTCACAGTTGTTTACGCCCTCTATTTTCAAAAAATTGGAGGAGGTTGTAGTGATGACTTGTAGGGTCATTACTCTTATTGAAAAACCATATATGGAAGAGGCTCTTCGACAGCGCTCCAATGAAATTGAGCTCTCTCCCTTTGAGGGGAGGCTATGGATACCCCTTCTTGAGGGTATTGAGTCACAATCAATTGTGAAGAATCCCATTCCAATATTACTTCAGTGGAATTGCTCATCAAGTTACGAGATTCAAACCTCAAACTCACATGTTCTAATATCTAATGGTGAAATCAAGTGCTTCGCTCCATAAATTCCATCAAATGTTCAACCCCATGCTTGTGCCACTACTTTGTTCCGATAGTGTCGTCAAATTTGCCAAAACCTAGTAGGGATAACTTTAGGTTTTAGTGTGTTGGAGATGAAGAAAGGGATTGCATGTTACAATAATCTTCTAATTAGGTTCCTGGGTGAAGAAATAAAGAAATTCAATCCACCCCAAGTTCATGTGATGGGCTTTAGGACTCACCACAAATTTAAAAATGCATCTGTGGGAGGCTCTCAATTTAATTTGGGGCAACCTCCACAAATTTTAAGTTTTTGCCTTTTAAGGACAAACTCAAGGTACCCTTTGTGCAGAATATGAAGTCACAAAAAAATGTGATTTCCTTGTTAATACAATCTCTAGAATTCTAGGAAGGTGTCTCATTTCAAGGGCATTGAGATTTACTGTCTTGTGAATATATGGTTCTACAGGATAAAGTGTCGCAATTCATCCTTGCAGATCAGTGTCGTTTGACATTTCAACTGCCTCCATTACACTTCAGCAGTACTTTCTCCGCCAGACGTAAAATTCGACCCTAGTAAAACTCAGTTTAGTGTTTGCTTTCAGTTTGTAGTTCGTGTGTTTTGTCCCTAGGTAGTTATTCAGGTTTTAATAAATGCAAATTTCGTTGACGTAAAAAAAAAGCTTTATAATTTTTGATGATACGTAATTAAATATAAGAAAATTCTCAATGATAACCCTAAGTTTTGGCTTTTTCTCTTTGATAACCAAATTTGATTTTAATTCTCAATAGTAACACCATGTTTATGGTTATACTTGAGAATGTCGCATAACTGACTATTTTTCGCCATAAATAGTTACTAAAATGGTTGCTTTCAAACTTATTAAATTTTTTAAATTAAAATGACATAAGTTTCCTTTTAAAAAAACTATTTTCCTTTGTCTCTCATTAAAAACGTGTTTATTTCCCTTTTTAGTAAGAGATGAACGAAAAGTTTTTAAAGGGAATTCAGGTCGATCTACACATTAAGAATCTTACTCAGTTTGAAAACAACCTATTTAGCAATTGTTTATCCTAAAAAATGGTTGTTAATGCCATTTTATCAAGTATAACCATAAACATTAGGTTATCATTGAAAATGAAAATTAAATTTGCCTACCAAAGGGAAAAAAGCTAAAATTTAGAGTTAACATTGAAAATTTCCCATATATATATTGGTGGTTAGAATTGTGTCTTGAAGATTATGAAAAAGTAAATGTAGCAATTAATTCAAGGTGACAACGTATACACGCCACGTGGCACCTCTGTTCTTCTACTTAGAATTGTTCAATGTGTACGTATGTCGTATCGATTAACAAAAGTAAAATTGGCTTGCAACAAGATTTGAACACGTGACCCTCTTGCTATTATACATAGCATAATTACCATTTCAACCAACTTTTAATCATGCTTTAAATATCCATAGTATTATACTTGTACCTTTTAAATGTTGAGTTTTCTTTTAATATATTTTAATGCGAATGAAAAAAATGCATATCGAGTTTGGAAAAGCAATCCTGGCAACGCCCGGCCCAAATACTAGTTTTAAACTTAAAATAACACTTCTTTTTCATAATCACGTGGGGATACCTCTTGATCTCTTTTCTCATATGAAAACAATTATCATATTTGGTTACTCAACTGACTCTCTATGATAAGGTCGACGTTTCCAGGTAAAAGCCCAAATATTTTATAATACTTCTTCCGTCCTAAAAAGATTTGAACACTTGTTGGTAGAGATGGCAATGAGTCTTGGACCCGACCCATACAGGCCGGGACCAGACCCATTTATAAGGGTGCGAGTCCCGGACATTTTAGAACCAACGGGTCGGGTGCGGGTCATGGAGAGGTTGGGTGCGGTGCAGGTCAAGGTCCACATATACCGCACCCGGGACCCGGGCCGACACGCATACCCATTTACATTTAATTTTTTTTTATACCTAAACTCTAAGATTTTATAAGTTGTGATTTTGTGAACTCGGTTAGTGTTGTGACTCCATCTAAGACTTGTAACTTTGTAAGTGGTAACATTTTAAGAATTTATGAGTTAATTTTTAAAATTTTGTTTAGATAATGCTTTACCCATGGATGAGAACCTATATATATATTAGGGCGAAAAAAATTTAATTACATAGATTAAAAAATGTGATGAAAACTAAAAACTAAGAATGACCCATTTAGGACCCGTGGACCCGCTAGACCCAAAGCAGATCGGGTGCAGTGCTGAAAAATCTAGACCCAACGGAGTGCGGGGGCGGAATGCAGTAAAAAATAAACGGGTGCAGGTCCGGGGTGGACCCGACCCATCGCCAACCCTACTTGTTGGAACACGTAGTTTATTGTGATAATTTATATTGTGGTTATCAAATATTAAATATGATAGGAGTCAACGGATAATTTTTTAGTTAAAGAAAAGAGAAAGTTGGATGATTTTTTTTATTGATAGATATACGAGTGTGGGCCAAATAAGTGTTCGAAGACTAAAATAATAATATTGAGGCCAGTGTCAAATATGAAAGTGTTTAAATTAATTTAGGACAAATTAAAAAAGAAAATTGTTCGGATTATTTTTATACGGAGGAAGTATGGAATGAGATAGGTTATTTGGAAAACAATTTTGTAAAATACATTTCTGTCGTTTGGTTCATATGATTTTGGTATGAGGTATGAGTTTAGAATGAGCAAAACCCATACCTAGTGTTTGTTTAATAAATTGATAGATTTAAAACACATACCTAGTGTTTGTTTAATAAATTGATAGATTTAAAACACATACCTAGTGTTTGTTTAATAAATTGATAGATTTAAAACCAATCCCAGTAAGGTATGTGGTTTAGAAACCGAGGGAGGTGGGTATGGCTCATACCAATACCTCTCAGGTATCAAATAGAAGAAAAAATTTCATTTGCAAATAAAACCAAAACACATGATATTAAGTATCGGTTCCAAACTTATACCACCGCTTGGTTTCATTCTCGATTCCAAACTCATAGCACTATATAAACCAAACGCCAAAGAATTGAAACAATGCATCTGCAGACATGAGACATGTAGTCCGAGATACATGTT
>CANSZD010003156.1:295000-456506 GCA_947648045.1 Beta corolliflora
GCTTGGGCAGATTTTTTGGACCTGTTTTTCTGGCCCGACCTGATTTTTTTTATTTGGGACAAGATTTTGACAATTTAAAAATGATTTTTTAGTTCAAAAGTTGGCCTAACCCAATTTTGATCCGAAGACCCGCTGTTTTTTCCCCCAGAAAATGGGCTTTGGGCACAAAAATCAGCTCGAAAGTTGACCTAGCCCGGGCCAACAAGTGGGCAAATTTTTTTTGATCAGCTCAGCCCCCTATTTGATCACCTCTAGTCCCTTCCTTTATATGATCATGTGATGTGAGACCCTCACTTATTCTCCATGTCACTTTTAAATTCTCAATCAATATATTTATTCTTATTATCACACTATCTACCAAAAAGATACTCCTGCCCTCCTATGATTCTATCATAATATGAGTAGCCAAGCACATTATGTAGTTAGTTTCATTTTACGTAATTCATGTATTTGTAAATAGTTGTAACACTTCTATTTCAAGGTCAAAACTTGTAAACATGAACGCAATTATGTTTAAATAATAATATTTAATACCCAACGTCCACATAAGTTTACATTGTTTGACATTTCTAGTCAAATATCACAAACATTGACAATATGTTTTCACTACTATATAAGAAAAAATATTATCAGTGTTTTGAGATTCATTCTAACATGTATCTTCAAAATATATATAGTTTTTTCTAATTTTTATCAATACATAATTATAGATATTATTGGTCAAATGTGTATCTTAGCTAGAGACCGTGAAAATTAAATGTGTAAACAATAATATAGGATGAGGAGAGTACATCAAAACATTAGTATGTGGGATCTTCTAAGATTTGTTTCGTGTTTGTATTTTAAGAATATTAAGTTTCTATAGTTCATTTCACTTTGTAACAAAGGATGTTGATGGTCAAAGTGTGCATTAAATATATAATTTTTTTAATTCCTACCACTTTTTATTTACCTCATTTTGTGCACCATCACCTTTTGTTTGTTATTTCTTTTAAATTTTACCCTATTAAAGTTTCTGACTCACTAAATATCACCATCCCAACTCGTTCCCAGGCCAAGTTTTCCGCCAAATGAGGCCTAAATAACTGTAGGCATGTTTTTTATTGTCTACGCGGGATGAGTGCGTATTTGACTATCTCATTGTAAAGGTTTTATTGAAAACGTTTTGAAATAGAAGATGTCGCCAACAAGTCTTTAAAGGAAGACTCATAAACCTAATTGGATATTGGAAAATCGTAAGGACAACTTAGGGACTTGTCCAATGTAGATTTCCCCGTCATGACTCCATGAATGGTCAGTGAACTAAAAATTGAATTCGGAGTGAGAGTCGCAAATAGGAGCATGCAAGTGCATGTAGAAGATGGTGCACCCTCTGCTAAACGACGTAGTTTTAATGCTAAATGACGTAGTTTTAAAATGTCTATGATTTTAAGAAAAATGTTGTTATTTATTTCTTTAAATCTTGCAACTTGTTTTATCTTTGTTTTTTTACAATGGTTGTTGGCGAGATTCCTTTTTCCAAATTTAAATTTAAAAGGTATGTTCTTTTAATTTAAAGTAGATGTTCATTTACATTATGTTCTTTTTATTACGACCTATGTTCTTTTATAATTGGAGATTTACACGTTCTTTAATTTTAAATTGTGTGTTCTTTTTAGGAATAATTGATTCTAATAATACAACCTTTCACCGATTAATTTTTAATAAGTCAACCTTTCAATTATTCTTGAATAATGCAACCTTTTGGGGGTATTTGCTTTTAATGGGTTTTGACGTGTTGATTATCAGTTTGTTTGGTAAGCCACATTTCCCATCTCGTCCATTTTTCTCTTCCCTTGCTTCCATACCCCTACTTCTATGGTAAAGAGTTAATATTTAGACGTTTTTAAGTCATTTTGACTCACTAGAAGCAAATAGGGTATACACGTTGAATTATTCAGGAATAATTGAAAGTTTGGTTTAGCAAAAATTAATCAGTGAAATGTTGTATTATTAGAATCAATTATTCCTTCTTTTTATCTTGAAAAGTTTTTGAAAAAAGTTCATGTTCTTTTATATGAATGGTATGTTCTTTGGGGTGAACAATGAGCATTGTGCACCCTAGTGCATAATCCATGCTTTGGGTGAGGGTATGAAAAAGATTAGGAATCAAATTCGCCTATTGATGGCATCTACTTAATAACGATTCATGTCAATATTTATGCAATTAAATAACCAAGTAATATGTTAATGCAATCTAAAATGAATCTATGTCGGTTCATTAAACACATAAAAGGCTATTTTTGGTGACATGTTATTATGCAATCAAATTACTGGGAGCCTAATCCAATTGTCCAAATTATCTAAATTTAGCAATGGAACATTTATTTAGGTCTTTGATTAACAATAATAAGCATGTGAGGTGATGAAAGAATTAAATCATACAATATGCATATTTATATTAATAATATTGAAAATAAATAAAAGACAAGAATAGAGATTAGAATATACAAGAAGCGTTAATTCCTTTGAGATCTACATTATGACAAGTAAATTGTTAGTACAACAGGAACTAAATTCGAATTGACCCTCGAAAAAGTATACCTTTGTCGCCTAGGTCCTGTATAACGGTTTGCAGGAGGAGCAATCTTGAATACAAATCAAGGGAGTTCGATGTGTTTGAATGTACTTGAATGTGTTTGAATGTGAGTTGTTAAGTGTTGAAGTCGTATGAATATTAAGTGTTAAAGCGTAGGAAAAAAAACATTCAAAGAAGCTAAGCTATTTATAGGCGAAGGAAACCCAAAACGACGCACGAAGATAAAACGAAAATGGGCGCCAGAAGCGCAGCTTGTGCGTCTCGCGCACTGACTTCACATTTTTTTTATTTTTGTGTACGGCATCGACATTGCGCGCGCAATATGTTGCGTCAAACGCAATGTGACCTGACCGCTTTTTAATCGTTTTAAGATTCTTTCTTATCTGTTGATAAAATTTATCCTTTAAGACCGAAATCAGCTATCTTAAGGAATAAAAATCTGATTTTCGAAATATTCTTTGAAATTAATTATCGAGAATAATTAATATTAAAATATTAAAAATACAATTAATTATCAGGAATAATTAATGGGACCTTAAAGTTGGGCTTGGCTTTAAGAACTAGACTTTATATTTTCAAAGGCACTTTTGGGCTTAGCTTGTTTGATTGCTCTTCCTTTGGACCGGACCAATTAGGACGACAGTATGTTTCATCATTGGGTACTATAATGGGGAGACACGATTTTGTGTCTACAATAACAGATTTATCCATCCCCCCTTTTGACATTTTCTCTCCTTGATTTATCTTTTCCTTCCCTATAATACCAAAATCTTATCATTTTCTCAAACCCGTCTTCCATCTCAGGCTCAAATTCCTTTCATTTAAACCCAAATTAACTTACGGCTTCATTATACTTGCTGCCATATTCGACCACAATCAAAAGATAGTTTCAGATTATAAAATTGCAAAAAAGGTATGAATTTTAAATAAATTTTCATAGATTAGGGTTATTCACTTGAATATTGGGAAAAATTAAGAACTAGTTAATTTGAGGGAGAGGTTGATAAGAGGTTTTTAGTGTGTCGTTAAGGCACCAAAAATCACTTTTCAAACAATATTTGTAACACCTAACAAGCAATTACTAAGAACGTAGTAAAGGCAAGTCAAGGGTCGATCCACAAGGAAATTGGGATTAATCAAAGTCTAGCAAGTCTAGATTACCTAATTGAAGGGTTTTTGGGGGTTAAATCTGATTTGGTAACAACAACGACTAGCTAATATCAAAGAACTAGCAAATAACACGAGATGAAATATCAAATAGGAAGACACTAGAGTTAAAGTTACTAGTATGGATCAAAGCGGAACAACATTCATTAATGCAATTGTGAATCAAAGGCAACGATTATGCAAGGTTTAGTTTTCCTCTAAAATACTCGAGTCCTCTCTCGAATGGTCCTCAAGAATAATCACTTAATCAATCAACTAAATCCTCTCTCGAATGGTCTTTAGTCAATTGATTAAGAGATTCAATAAATTCGAAAAACCCCTAATAAAGGATCCCCTTAATTTCTACCCAATATCTTGGCCTAGAAACTAAGTTGATTCATGGGGATGATATAAGAGTTCAAAATTCGATTTAAGAACATTTGAATTCAAAATACCAAAGTATAAATGTGATCAATATCTATCCTAAGGCCTCAAAACACCAAGATCAATGCATAAACATCTTTAGATCAACACAATCACATTAACAATACATTGAAACCCTAATCCATACTTTCACCCTAACCCTAGATAGGAAACTACTCACTAATCATGGATTCTAAGCATAAAAACATGAAATTTATAACTAATCTAGGGCTAAACATGATTAAGAGATAATTAATCTGAAGAAAATAACAATTACGAAACTATAATAAAGGAGATCTAATAATATGGAAGAACAAAGAATAACAACGAAAAGAGAGAATAAAAGCGAAAACTTTGAAACTAATTGAATTAAATGTACCTTGATGTTGTAGAAATCACAAACTATGATCTAGAATCTCCAATCTTAACAAAAACTAAGTGTTTATCTCTCTAAAGTAAACCCTAATAATAGTCTTTCAAAACATAGAATAAAGCATCCCTCGAAAACTAATAATCAACTCTATTGTTATTAAAACAAGCACCGTTTTTTTCTTCACGGATTTACATGGTGCGGGCGCACCAAAGTCAGGTGCGGGCGCACCATTTCTCCTGACTTTTTGGTTTCATAAGTTCCAGATGGTGCGGGCGCACCTCAGTAAGTGGTGCGGGCGCACCAAAATCAGGTGCGGGCGCACCATTTCTTCTGCTCTGGTCGGATAGTTCAACTTAAAACGCGCATAACTCTTTCGTTTTAGATCCAAATCAAACTTATGACCAGTCGTTGGAAAGCTATCGAAACAAGCTTTCACCTCCAACTGAAATTACCTTCATCCGATTTGTGGTTTGAAAGTTATGTCCATTTGAAGTTCTCTATTCAAGATTCTATTGTGCAATGGGCTCCTTTGTGCGAGCGGACATGGGGCATGGTGTGAGCGCACCATTTCTCAACGTGTGCTATATTTTCATTGCTTTCTTTGCCGACTCTACAACTCGTAGCCGCCTTAGGTAGTCCCACCTATATTAAGAACATGGCAAAACAGGCTGAAAGTAAATGTACTAGAAATTTGGTCAAAAATGACTGAAAATCTAGCAAAATATCACTATGATAAAAAATGATCAAGTGAATGAAATAGAAGGGGAAATGGAGAACAAAGAGGGAAGATAGGGGAGAAAGAGGATCAAAATGAGCTAAAAGGAGTCCATAAAGTGCGTTAGAAACGCACTTATCAGAGATGGTAGCTCAATGGAGTACCACCCCAAATTCCAGGGAATTGTCCAGGGTTCGAATCCTCTTCCCGACAATATGTTGGGGTATTCACTTGTAGTGGCAATGGACCTTTAGGCTTGTTGTCTTCTAGGTCGTTTACCTTTGTACCCAGTCTAGTAGCCTGGCAGGGATTGGTCTTCGGACCATTAAAGTATTACAACTATTTACAAACAATTAGAATACTTTCGAGGGCTTCTAATAATATGGAGTCTACAAGGGTGTTCTAGTCATTTCCGCTGAAAATTGGTTAGTACATAAATGCATGCCATTTTAAGTACCAATTTAACATTTTTAGTATAAATGGTATTTTCAGTACCAATTTAACATTTATAGTATAAATTTTACCATTTCAGTACAAATGGTTTAAGCAAAATGACCAAAGGCCCTTTTCATAGTCCCAATTGGACTCCCCTGGTTTTAAGTTAGAGTTCCACAATACTTTTAGGTAGTGTTTGGAAACTTGTATTTCATTTCAAATAATGGAATTGAAATATGGAATTTAAAGTTTGTATTTCAATTCATAATCACTGTTTTGTAAAGGGGTTTGATAGAGGAGAGAGAAATGGGGGTTTGATGGAGGAGAGAGAAAAAGTATGGGTTTAGTAAAGGAGAGAGAAATAAATATTAGAAAGGAATGAGTGAAGTTGGGATATAAATACTCATGGAGTTGGATATGTATGAGGAGAGAATTTCAAATGACAAGGTAATAGCTTGAATTTCAAATTCTACTAATACAGGCTTTTGATAAGAATTTGGACAAATTCCATAATTTCAAATTACATGTCATCCAAACAATAGATTTAATCCAAATCCAGAATTTGAAATAAAATCTTGTTATCCAAACATAGCATTAAATGGTTTGAAATCAATTATCTGGGACCATAGAATTATCTCCGATTCCCCTAATATTATGAGTTGTAGTATTATATCTGGTGGTGGTGTGATATCAGCTTTATGTTGTGGCTATTCTAACATTCTCCATTTGATCACTACCTACTCCTATCAATTACACAACGGTCCACAACTAGCACAAAATAAATAAATAAATCAAAACACGAAACCTCGAATACATGGTATTAATACCGTAGTAGGACTGCACTTGATGCCAAAGTCTTCCATAATCACCTCTGAAAAATAAATAGTCTTCCATAATCACCTCTGAAAAATAAATAGTCTTCCATAATCACCTCTGAAAAATAAATAAAGTCTTCCATAATCACCTCTGAAAAATAAATAAAGTCTTCCATAATCATTAATCACAGAAAAAACTCACAAGATGGAGAATGTTAACAAGGAAAGCAATGAGATTCTTCCTTTTATGAAGCCACATTGGGACTCATTCAGGCAACAACTTCATTCTCAACCCACAGGTGCGTTCTACTCAATTTTATTCTTTTTTTTTACATCAGAAAAACTTGCATTAATAAAACTCGAAATACATCCTAGAGAACATACTAACCATGCATAAGTAAGTTATCATGAACAAGATTAGCTACTAAAACATGGGAGATGGGGCATAACATTTCTTCCTACAAGGGTAGCAGACGTCCTCAGTAAAGCAGGATGGACTTCTCTTGGATCCAACACGCATCCTGCAAAACAAAGGGTTAGAAAAAGAGGGACTTCTACGCTTTACCGCATTATGTTGTCTTTTGATTCGGGAGTGCAAACGAGAGGAGATTTTCATCTTGCTGGTAGACTGTGTAGGAATATATAGATGCATATAGCGGAATTTCAGGAAACAATTTCCTAACATCTATCATAGGATCGCAAACATAATCAAACATATGAATCATTCAATAGGGATTAAATATCAAACCTTTGTAGCGTGATTTCCCTGTTGTATGCAAGCTTTGAAGATCTGAGAGCCCCAAGTGTTGCTCCTCTAATCGGTCCACGAGCACCGGTTGAACACCAACGTCTGCTAGAACGGAAGAGAAAAGATCCCTTGTTTTTTGGTGGTATAAGCGTAGGTTAGAGGGAATAGATTGGGTTTCAATTCTCTCCATCTTGTGAAAAGCAATCGATTAATCAATTGATCGCCTAAACCCTAATATTATATCCTATATATAATAGAAGAGTCATAGGCTAGTTAGAAGAACTAATTCTCCTCCTATTCCCCATTGAGACGGCCAACCCTAATCCTAAATGGATTTGGATTGCTTTGTCAACTTGTGCTACAATGTGTTACCTCATAGGATTAATATATTTTAGTTATAGGCCCAATCACTATTGTCCTATTAATCATATTTATTCTCTAGCAACAAAATAAGATTACTAAAATAATTAACTTTATTATCTTCATAATATTATTCCTATTTATATTTAGTAATTGTCGGGATGTCTAAGGACATATTCCTTCAATCTCCCACTTGTCCGAAGACAAGAGTGCAATGTTAAATTCCTTAAGTCACTTAATGCCAAATTTGATAACACAATGTTATTCTCAAATTTATGTTCCTTGATCGCTGAGTTCGAACTGCTCAAATGAGGATTAACTCTTTAATCCTATTCCGCATGGCCATGTAATTTTACAGTTCTCGCTCATCAAGAGGCCCAGACACCATTCCTATTTAATAGGAGGACTTATCCACTCTTGTATGACCATAACTCCCACTCAATTCTTAGCCCACCTGATCACTGCCATTATAACCTCCTTTTACGGCACGGCGTTTAACAGTGTTAAAGTTAAACTAATTATATTGTGGTCATTAAGACATACTCATGTCTAAGGAATCCACTAAATATAGTAGTTTGATTCTACTTTTAGAATCTAATTAGGTCAAGTCTCAATGTATCAACTATACATCCATATAATCAATTAGACATCTCTATGTCTCCATAGCCCATGGAACTGCGCTATCAATTAATTATATACTAGTCTTTTACATAAATCACTTATGTCCAATTTAGTGATTCAGACTAGGGACTTTAAATAAATTGTGATTTCAGTTCACTTTATAGGGTTCCATTATCAAAACGTTTTCGATAATCCTATTTGAAAACACAAATTATTTGGACATTTTATTTAATACTAAACCAAATAATTAAATAAGAAACGAATTTTTATTGATAAACATTCAAAGCATAATAAATGTCTTTACAATTGTAAACATGAAGTAAACAACCTAAAGCCATTCTCCCATATGCTTAAGCCCCATAGACCTAGTACGACACTCATGTTTAGGTTGAGCAAGCGGTTTAGTCAGAGGATATGCTATATTATCCACAGTATGAACTTTGCTTACATCGGTGTATCCAGTAACAACTAACTCCTCATCTCCACCATATACCCAAAAATTATCCTTAGTCCTTCGCAAGTACTTAAGGATGTTTTTCGATGCAATCCAGTGCGCATCTCCTGGATTTGACTGGTATTTGCTGCATATACTCAAAGCATATGCATCATCTGGTCGAGTGCATATCATGGCATACATAATGAATCCTACTGCAGAAGCATAGGGAACATTACTCATACGCTTGACCTCATCAGAACTCGAAGGGCACTGAGTCTTGCCAAGTGTTATGCCATGTTGTACGGGAATGAAACCTCTTTTGGAGTTTTCCAGCTTGAACCTTGAAAGAACCTTATCAATATAAGTATCTTGACTAAGTCCAATCAGCCTTTTCGACCTATCTCTATAGATCTTTATTCCCAATATGTACTCAGCCTCTCCTAGGTCTTTCATAGAGAAACAATTTTTAAGCCATTCCTTGACTGACTCAAGCATGGTCTTATCATTTCCTATGAGAAGTATGTCATCCACATACAAGACCAGAAAAGTAATACTACTCCCACTTAACTTCTTGTATACACAAGATTCCTCTTCATTTCTGAGAAAGCTAAAAAAATTTTGACTGCCCATCAAATCTTGAGGTTCCAACTCCTTGATGCTTGCTTTAGTCCATAAATGGACTTCTTAAGCTTGCATACCCTCCCTGGATTTTCTAGATCTTCAAAACCTTGAGGTTGTGTCATGTACACATCCTCTTTCAAGAACCCATTCAAGAAAACGGTTTTGACATCCATCTGCCATATTTCATAGTCATGAAAGGCAGCAATCGCAAGGATTATCCTAATGGACTTCAAGCATGGCTATCGGTGAGAAGGTTTCATCATAGTCAATACCATGAATTTGTTAGAAACCTTTCGCCACCAACCTTGCTTTGAAAACACTAATGTTTCCATCCTTGTCTGTTTTCAACTTGAAAATCCATTTGCATCCAATGGGTTTTACCCCATCAGGCAAATCAACCAAGTCCCATACTTGATTTTCGGACATGGAATCCATTTCGTATTTCATGGTCTCGAAGCCATCTTTCGAGTCTTGACTATCCAAAGCATCTTTGTAGCTAGTAGGCTCTTTCGATTCTAAAATCGTTATTTCGTAACTTTCAGTCAAAAGGAAATCAATATATCTATTTGACGGAATGATGGTCCTACTAGACCTACGTTGGGGAACAACAGAAGAAGTTTCTACCTCACTAGGTTGAGTGACTTCGCATGGAGTATCTCCAAGTGGGACGGTAGGAGGTACGTAAATGGAATGCACCACCTCCTGAGCATTTTCATGCCGGGCCGCCTCTGATGAGGTGTTAACCTCATCCATTTGTTGCTCATCTCGAACTTCTTTGAGATATACATTTCTCCCACTTGTTTTTATGGAAATAAACTCCTTTTCCAGAAAGACACCATTACGAGCAACAAACACTTTGTTTTCGCTTTGGTTGTAGAAGCAGTATCCCTTAGTCTCTTTTGGGTAACCCACAAAAAGACATTTATCGAATTTGGGTGAAAGCTTATCAGAAAGTAAACGTTTTACATAAGCTTCACAACCCCATATCCTTTGAAAAGACAATTTTGAAACGTTTCCAGTCCACATTTCATACGGAGTCTTTTCCACTACTTTGGATGGTGCTCTGTTAGGTGTGAATGCTGCTGTTTCAAGCGCAAATCCCCAGAATGTAATCAGAAGATCAGCAAGACTCATCATGGATCGAACCATATCAAGTAGAGTTCGATTCCTTCTTTTAGAAACGCCATTTAACTGTGGTGTTCCTGGTGGAATCCATTGTGAAAGTATTCCACAATCCTTCAAATGATCACCAAATTCTTGAGATAAATATTCACCACCACGATCGGATCGTAATGCCTTCATTTTCTTCCCAAGTTGGTTTTGTACTTCATTCTGGAACTCCTTAAATTTTTAAAAGGATTCCGACTTATGCCGCATGAGGTAAACATATCCAAATCTGCTCACATCATCAGTAAAAGTAATGAAGTAAATGTACCCTCCCCTAGCCAACGTACTCATAGGTCCATACACATCCGTATGTATGAGGGCTAAAAGGCCATTGGCCCTTTCACTTGAACCTGTGAAAGGAGACTTTGTCATTTTCCCCATCAAGCAAAACTCACAAGTATCAAATGAATCGAAATCAAATGATTTGAGAATTCCATCTTTATGAAGTTTCTCAATGCGCTTTGAGCTTATGTGGCATAATCGACAATGCCATAAGTATGTAGGGTTTGAATCATTTGCTTTATGTTTCTTGCTGTCTATGTTATAGATGTGGGTTTCTAAGTCCAGCACATATAAACCATTTGATAACTTAGCGGAGACATAGAACATATCATTCAAATACGCAGAATAACAATTGTTCTTTATTATAAATGAATGACCTCCGGAATCCAAAACAGGAATCGACATAATGTTCTTTGTGATAGCAGGAACATAATAACAATTATTAAGTTCTAAAACTAATCCTGAAGGTAAAAGTAGACTATATACTCCCACTGCCAATGTAGCAACTCGTGCTCCATTGCCAATGCGAAGATCTACTTCTCACTTTCCCAATGTTCTACTTCTTTTGAGGCCTTGCATATTACAAATAATGTGCGAAACACAAGCGGTATTAAATACCCAAGAAGCAGAAGTTGCTAAGTTAACTTCTATAACATACATATCTAAACTAGAAACTCCTTTCTTTTGATCCTTCAAATACTTGGAGCAACTACTTTTCCAATGACTAACCTTGTTACAGGTGTAACAATAGTGCTCATTAGCAACTTTTGGTTTTGGTGTAGTCTTTTGCTTTTCAGAAGTTTCAGACTTGGCAACTTGTTTGCTTTCGTCCTTCTTAATAGCAATCCCAATCCTATTGAGCGATTGCCCTTTACTAACCATAAGAACATCCTCATATTCTTTTCTAGGCTGGTTAGGGATGTTTCGCTCAGTCTGAATTAGCCTTTCATGCATCTCTTGCATCGTTGCTTCCTCTCCTTGCATGTGAAAGTCTTTGAACTTTTGAGTTCTGAGAACGATTCCCATATCCCTTTCACTTGCAATGAAACGTTCAGCATTTAATTTGTCCTTCGAAAGGACGGAGCGCAAATTACAAGTAGAATTGTTGGTGTTGATATTGTTGTTACTAGACATAATTACTACAACAAATAATAAAGCAAGATTCAATCAATGTTTATCAAGAAAGCAATAATTAAATAAATTTTAATTACTACTACCCTTTATTCAAAATGAAAGTACCCCATTGAATAAAGAAATAACCAAGATCCCCTCCCACTACAATCAAATGGACTTTGACCCTGCCTTTAATTTATAGTAGTTGAGGTAAGTAAACACTTTACTAATTATAACTAATTATAATTCTTGGTAGACAGGTTAACAACTCTTTGTTTGCTCATATCTCTTAGCTTCAAAATTCAAAACTTTGTCTTTTGATGATTTTATTGAGTTAAACCAAACATTAACATGTAAGTTTCAAAAACCTACCCTACTATCCCCGTAACTATGAGCAACACCCTGCTTTGGCAGAACCTATTACTCATGATCTAAGGCTTTATAGGTGTTGTTTGAAAAAGCAATTGAACTCAATATTACTTTTGGGGACCTAAGTTTGCTAATATGACCAATCAAAAGTGAACACATGAATTAATTAACCACAAACAAACTTAGAAGCAAGCATTTAAACAAAATAAATGCAAGAAAATTATATATAAGCAAAAACTAAATGATCTAGTATGACCCCTATACTTAGGAAAATAACTAATCTTCATGAATCCTCCCTTGAATCTCCATGGATCACCATCCTTGAAACTCCTTGGATACTCATGCTTGATTACATAATTTGAATTAAATAAATAACGAAAATTTAAAGTTACAAAAATACAAACGATTCGCAGATCGTATTTAATTTACATTCAAATATAACGATTCGCAGATCGTATTTACTATCCTAATTTGGGCCATACTAGTCATAACATGCAAAATATAATATCATACATATTACATTAAACATACATGCATTTATAATATCATAATAAAATAAACACAAACTATTTAATTATTAACAATTAATAAGCAAATAAACCTTTCCATAATAATTATAAAACTTAACAAATTTAAGCTTGAAATTATTTAGGAAACTTTATTATTTTAATTCAATTACTCATTTAAATATGGCATTAATACATATTAACAATTTAATTTTGCATTATTGGAAATATTTGGTTTATGCTCAAAGTTTAATTAATCAGAATTTCAAAGGCAATTTTTTTAAATTAAAATATCGCACCTTGTTGGCTGCTTGTGGTCTCAAAGACCACGTTACCCACCGGATTTACTCCAGCCACCGGCAACACCGGCACACAAGCACCAGCACGCTCAATTAAGAACGCCGGCAAGATCCTAGCGTTTCCCTCCGCCGGGCTCGCCGTCCAATACCGCCGAGTCGCTCGCCGGCAGCACAAAACCGCCAGCGGGACCAGCCCAACAGCAAGCGAGGACAAGGCGTGCCATGACCGGCAGCAGCGCGAGCCACCGCACGTTAAACGTGCGTGGTTCTGCCGCTGCTTCGCCGCCATAGTTGCGCCGCCCCTGCCAACTGCCTTCCACCACCGTGGCTTCACCGTCTTGGGTGCCGCCACCCATCCATGGTGGTTGTCTCCCTTTTAATGTTTATGCAACAATTTACATATAAATTAAATTTATCTTTATTCAACAATTAATTAAAGATTTAGGAGATTAATTAGACTTTGTAAATTCCGAAAATTTTGGCAGAAATTTTTGAATCAATCAACAAAACTTAAACAAATTTTTGGGTTTGTTGAGATTAAATTTGAATGAATAATCTCTATTAAACATTAAATCTAACAAGAATCCAAAAGTTAGGGGAAAATCAAATTATATCCAAAAAATTCAGAAAATTAACAATTAAATTCCGAAAAATTCGAAAATAATTTTTAGGGTGATCTACTGAATTATCATAACAAATAAAATCAATTATTTTTATTGTTATCCTTAAATTCTATGAATAATCAAATTAAACATAAAATTTAACCAAAATTCATAAATAATATGATAAAATTCGAAAATTAATGAGAAAAATAATCAAATTATTTTCAACAATCATATTATTCTAGATCTATGTGGGTGATGAATATTAGATTTATTTAACAAGTAAAAATCAAATCTTTTAATTGTTAACAAATTATTTCAATGATTAATCAAATTAAACATTAAATAATTTTAAATCTAACAAATCCGAAAATTAGGAGTGAATTAACAATTAATTTCGTCCATAATAAAAAAAATTTCGGACCTTTATAAATTATTTTGAGCATAAATCACAAATAAATCAATTATTTACAATTTCCAATCAATTAATATCAAATATAAATTATGCAAATTCAAGCCATAAATAAATCCTCCCTTAATTGAATAAAAATAATAAATTTGCATACAATAACATGATCATATGAATATTATGAATTAGGCAAAACTGATACCACTGTAGGAATATATAGATGCATATAGCGGAATTTCAGGAAATAATTTCCTAACATCTATCATAGGATCGCAAACATAATCAAACATATGAATCATTCAATAGGGATTAAATATCAAACCTTTGTAGCGTGATTTCCCTGTTGTATGCAAGCTTTGAAGATCTGAGAGCCCCAAGTGTTGCTCCTCTAATCAGTCCACGAGCACCAGTTGAACACCAACGTCTGCTAGAATGGAAGAGAAAAGATCCCTTGCTTTTTGGTGGTATAGGAGCCGGTTAGAGGGAATAGATTTGGGTTTCAATTCTCTCTCTCTTGTGAAAAGAAACTAATTAATCAATTGATCGCCTAAACCCTAATATTATATCCTATATATAATAGAAGAGTCATAGGCTAGTTAGAAGAACTAATTCTCCTCCTATTCCCCTTTGGACCGGCCCAACCCTAATCTTAAATGGATTTGGATTGCTTTGTCCAACTTGTGCTACAATGTGTGACCTCATAGGATTTATATATTTTAGTTATAGGCCCAATCACTATTGTCCTATTAATCATATTTATTCTCTAGCAACAAAATAAGATTACTAAAATAATTAACTTTATTATCTTCATAATATTATTCCTATTTATATTTAGTAATTGTCGGGATGTCTAAGGACATATTCCTTCAGACTGATGGGTGACCCATGAAGACTTCGCTGGCGAGCAAAAGGAGGTGCTTGGAGGTACTAACAAAGGATGGATTGAAGCACGACTACTCAATTTTATTCATCACTCGCATAAGTTAACATTATAATATTAATTCATACTACTGCATCAAACTAATTAGTAATTACTCCTCTGTTTTCGAAAGTTCTTCCTACTTTAACCAATTTTTTCTCACAAAAAGATTCAAAATACGAATAACAAAAGAAAACGGAGGGAGTACTTCATTTCCCTGTTCGGTTTGATCGTATTTTGATAGTAATATTATAAACTGAGAAGAAAAAAATATTGCTTATGTTCTAAAATCTTACTTTCGATTTGTATTCTTGCTCACTTGGAAGTTGACACTATTCACAATCATAGATAATCTTCCAAATTCTTCTCAATATATATATATCAAGCTTTACTCATCTGAGTTCTTGTTTGATTCGTCTTAATAAATACTTTATTCATATTCAATCGTTAGAATCTTAATAATATGTAAAGAAAGATATTTAGCGCTAAAAAAGTCCATTGACAAACATGCACAGAAAAGTGGGTATAATAAAAGAATATAAAGGGAGTATTACTTTCATCTTAATCATTTTCTTAATTTTTGAAATTCAATTCGTTTCAATAAACTTCATATCTAGATATTTATAATTTTTAATACATATAAATTCATTTTAAGAAATTAAATAAAATAACTTATTTAAGATCGATAAATATAAACTTCCTCCATTTTCTTAAAATTGTACCTATTTGAATTTTGCAATATTCACATACTTTACTTTGAACATTTTTTTTCGTAATGTATAAAATTAAATATTACTCCCTCTGTCCCATTTTATTTGTCAAAATTTCTTTGTTTAGAAAGTCCAAAATAGTTGTCAAGTTTTCATTATTAAACAACATAAACATTTTTAATGTGCTACTAAACTCAATGCTTATTGGTCAAAAGTAATATAGAAAGTGGAAGCATAACAATAAATGATTTTCCCTTATTTTTGTATATTTCCAAAGTATGACAACTAAAATGCATCACCAAAAAATCAGATTAAATAAATTCAGATTTAGTTCACCAAAAAAATCAGATTAAAAAAAGGGAAGCAATGGTACGTATAAATATGAATACCCTTTCCTTTAAATAAATTCTTGTGATGGAAGAATTTTCACTCTAAAAACTATCTTAATGATTTGAAAAGTAGTAGCCAAATAGGAGAAAAGATAAATATTAAAAGTCAAATAAGAGGTAAGATAGAATTGTGATGCTACGTGTGCTTTAGATAGATATTAATTAATTTAATGAATCTCTCTCTACATTTGCCGGCACCATTTAGTATTTTACTCACAGTTACTAAACTTCCTTCTTTTCAGCGATCATTGCGTTTTGTTAACAATTTTGGTCGTTTAATACAAGTAGCATGATAATCTTGGTGGTCTCGCCTCCACCTACAAATTTGCGACTAATATGGGACGGGGAGAGTATTATGTCAAATGTTCTTAGATTTGCCTCAATAAATTTACAAAAATAATAATTTCAAATATATATTTTCTAAAAATATATAAATAAAAATATTGATGGTCAAATTTGTGAGTTGGTAAGCATGTAAGTCAAACTGTTACCATTATTAAAAACACAAGTATGTCATGATATTCAAGCCTTTTGAAAATAACATTTACGTGTCATTTGATATTGGATTATTAATAACTGTATTCAATCAATAATCAGGTGGTTGGCAAAAATGTTGGGAGGAAGAAATGACTCCATGGGATTTGGGATCTACTACTCCTATAATCCAACATCTTGTCCAGACTGATGCCCTTTCTAAGGGTTGGGTTTTGGTACCCGGATGTGGCAGTGTGAGTTTTCCTTGCTTGATTATATATATATACAGAGCTAACTAATTTACCATAATATTTTTTTTCTTCAATTATCTTGCTTAATTATAACGTTGACAAGTTTAGAGCTCAGCTCTGGTGCGTGAGCTTTAAAAGTTTGTTTTTCTCCCATATTTATTGGAATTCTGCGAAAAACTACATTTGTTATATTTTTTTTTGAAAAAACATCTTACATAATTTTTCTTGCGATAAATATCTTATATGACACATTTTATAAAAATGCACACCTTGAAGCCGGATTCCGGCCAAAAAAATATAAAATTTCAGTGAGTACCCTTCCCTTTCTTCCTCACTCTTTATGGGTGCAATCACGCACCTTGTTGATCATCTAAACGACTCATCTTCACATGAAGATTTAATGCATGGTGAGACCTGTGCAAATTTAATTTTTTGGAGTTAAGCATATGTTTGGAACCTTCCACTCTTGTGACAAGGGTTGGATTCTTACCCCTTGCAAAGTGAGATCCCCAATTTCCTCCCACTTGTGCAAGGGATTCATCTTACCTTTTTTTATATATAAAAAAACCAATAAGTTGTAAAGTTTCGTCTTACCAACCAACTATTAGATATGTTGTTAACTCCACACACACACACACACACACACACACACACACACACACACATATAAACTAACCAGATATATATTTATTCGAAATAAAAACTCGGGGTATCGACCGAGCTACACACTAATTGTTACTACCATTTTCAGATGTCAAGTGACATTTATACAGTACATTGAATTATACCTCAAAAGGTTTAATTTCGCTTTAACATGAAGGCCCAACAATAGCATAAAGCCCATTGGGCGAAGTCAACATAAGTCAAAGTCAACAGAGGAAGACCATCAAGACTATCAAGAGACGAAAGCCAAGGGTAATAAAGGAACAAACAATCAGAAGACAATCATGAGTAGTTCAACAAAAAGACACATGCGCATTAGAAGGCAACAATTATTCGGCGTCGTAAAAACGGTTGGGATTTGAATCAAATATGATTCAAACATTTTCCCTCCCTAGCATGTATGGAAGTTACGTATCACGTTTCTCTATAAATAGAGAAACCATCATCAAGCAAAGGACAACAAAGAACACATCAAACTGTATTTCTTCTTTTCTTAGCGTAGCTAGCTTTAGCCTAGCCAACCCCTTCTGGGGTTATAGTTTAGTTCTTTAGACGTAGAACATGTTCTGGCGCCAAGATCTCTAATTCTCCGATTGAAGCAAGGAACCATAGAGGTAACAACCTTCGTGTCTTCCCTTTAGTTGTCCAGTCTGACTTATCCTTTTATGTGTTGTAAAATCTTTCTCAAAGTTTGTGGCATGTATGGAAATGTTATGCTTTAATTAAAAGATTAATTATTGTCTGCTCTATTTATTGCTTTTCGCCTGAATTTAATAGGCGTTGTAGTTTAATCATTAATTAAATTGCAACAAAGTACGTTAGCAATGTTTTATCTAATTAAAACCGGTAACCCCCAGGGACTAAGCCTCCCAAGGCATTCAGTATCAAACTATTGGATGTGCATTGACTTGTTTGCAAAGTCAACGAACTGATTTTGCACCAACAAGTTTTTTGGCGACCACAGTGGGAGAAGAAGATTCATAATAAAATTGTGAAATTTCTTCTTCATACTTTTGCAAATTAACTGTAGAAAACAGTTATTGTTGTTTTTGTGAAAAATGTCGTAAACACGTTCTAAGAAGAATAAGGAAGTTGCTCAGGATGAACCAAGTTTCCACAACATGGAAACCAGTTTTTCATTCCCTCCAGAGACAAGGGTGCATGGTAACAATGGTGAACCAATTCATCATGGTCATGAGGAGTCAGTTGGAGATACCCCCACAAAGGGATAACTCATCTCCAAGTAGTACCGGTCGTGGACTTATATACCAAATGTATGGAAAGCTCACGGAGGTAGTAAAGAATTTGCAATTAGAAGCCAGAGAGAGTCAGAGACAACAATTTGACTCTAACTACAGAACTCTAGCCCATGAGTCTGCCAGAGTCTTCACGGATATCCTCCAAAGGATAAGTGAAGAGAATAGAGATATTAACTCTAGGTAAATTTGTAACAGCCCGCTCTTCCGAGCTGCTAGCGAAACACACTCAACAACCGCAAACTAGAATTTAACTCTTAATTAAATAAAACGGCAGCGGACAAATATCCTTAATACACCAATGACATCTTGATCTCGCTCCACTTCCAATTCCGAGCTCTTAATACACAAACTGCAAATTCAGGGAAGAAATACAAAACAAACAAAATTCCAAAATGAGTGGAAAACTCGTAACCTTTACTTCAGCCCGTTATAAACATTTTATTTCAAAAGATTTCCTTTCGTTACAACACTGGCATAGCTCATTCTCTTAAACAAATCAGTGTCAAGTACGGGATTTGGACAAACGTTGCCTCCAAGGTTCGTTATGGAGCCCATCAATACTACCCCCAAGGTTCGTTATCGAGCGTAGCCAACCATATCAGGTCAAAAGAGTAACCATCCTCCACCCATACCTTGCCCACTTTCTATTTTCAGTTCATAAACTAAGTCAGTAAAACTATTGCGTATTCATACTATCCAATAACGTTTCCACAATCAACACATTCATAACTATGGCCATAGTACGAACTTAAGTATCAAAAACAGAATAGAGAAATCCACACATGAGGGCATAAGTAATACATTTTACTGAACATAAAAGTTACCTGAAATGCAACCCAGTTCCAACAACACAATTTCCTTCATAACTCCGAATGATACTCTACTCCAAAATCATCCTCCAATAATCACCTCACAACAATGACAATAATCAATAACTATCCTTAAACTAAACTAAACTAAAACACGGGATTATAATCAATTCCTAATTTAAAGACTATCTCCACTTAACATTCGAATTTCCTTAATCTTCAATTCACAACTAACTATAAATTCAATAACAGTAGCTACATCACACAACTAGCATCCCCAAATCATAATCATAATTATAATTATTGAAACAAACTAACTAAACTTAGCTAACTAACTTAATTAAACAAATAAGAAACTTACAAAAACACTCCTCCTTTTGAGAATAACAACAGTAATACCAACAGCAACACAACCGTAACACAACAACAACCACAACAACAATAACTACAACACATAAGAAAAGAAGGAAATACCTTAGTGCTTTGCAACCACCAACACATGGCCACCACCAAAAGTGGCAGCAACACCAACGAATCACAAGGGAGAGAGAGAATAGATCAGTGGCAGCAGCAGCACAAGGGGGGAAACACGAGCAGCAGCAACGACACAACAACAGCAGCCCCGCGGCACACGCGGTGGCAGGAGGGTGCAGCAGCACCACAAAAAGGTGAGAAAAAACGCGAACAGGGGAGGAAGAAGATAAGACGGCAGCAGCGTCGGCGAAACGAGATGAAGCTCCGGCGAGCTTGGGGAAGCGCCGGCGAGACAACAACGCAGGCGAGCGAGAGACAGATGTAGAGCAATAAGGGTTTCACGGGTTGGGACTGGGGCTTCTTCGGGAGAGAGAAAGAAACATGGGGTTTGGGGTTTGGGGTTTGGGTAACCACGAAGAGAGAGAAAGAATTGAAGGGATTTAGGGGCTTGATTTCATCCAAAGTGTAAACCGACAAAGGTGAAATGAAAAAGGAACCGGCTTTGATTTCCCATTTTGACCAAATACCGTTCAACTAGTAGCACATAAAACCCAAAATAATTTTTAATAATAATAACTTCATAAAAATAAACAAATAAATATATATTACAACACGACAAAAATAAATATTCATACTCCAAACTCAAATAAAATAAGGATTTCCGAAACATGATTAACTTAACAAATATAATCAGCATTTAATAAACGCTCTTAAAAATAGGGCTATTACAAAATTGCTAGGATACTTGTAGATATCAATGATACTATGAGTGCAACTTTCACGGCAATGTCCAAGTCTCTTGCTACCGAAGTAGTTACTCGCCTAGAACCACTAGTCGAAAAACACTATCAGTTAAATGAGAAACTAGTTAAGGCCTTAGAAGAGGTCCCGTTAAATAGAGCAAGGGGAAGTTGTGGCACATCGCCAGACGTTCCTCCAATAGGTTACCCTTCAAGGGTACATTTCTCCCATCCTAAAACTAGAGATCCACTTATCTCAAGCGATCCACAAACTTCCTCCCATGTGCATCAAACAAGGGCAATACCCTTGAGCTATGGAGAGGGTAATCATGGAAATCTTAGGAGGAGTGATGGAATGGCAGCGGGCGTGGAGCCAGGCTGACACCAGGCGTCAGGACATCATCAACCTTCGCTTTCCATGGGTGGTGGACAAGTTGGTGACAACACACACCAATCTGGACCATCACAAGGAGGACAGAGGCAAGGTACTTTTGTTGCAAACGACAATAGTACACCATATGCATATACGCCTCCTAACCAACCAACTATGGCTGGTATTCCTTCTACACCTTATGCTTATATGCCTCCTAACCAACCAACTATGGCTGGTACGCCTCATTATGGGAATATTCCAGGGTATGATCAGCCCCAAGCTCCATTTGCTCAAGCAACTGGTGCTTATCATCAGGGGATGCCCACAAATGGACATACATTCCCACCACAAATGGCACAAGGAGCAGCCAATCCTACCTTTTTGCACAACCAGGAGATCCCTATGGGAGGTTATTAAAATCAACCTTTCAATCCTAATCCTAACCCTGCATATGATCATGCAGGAAATATGGGGTATGGGAATATAGGACACCTAGGAAGGCATCAGGATCCATTGGCAACACAAGTTGAGGCACTAGTCCAAAGATTAGTAGGGGATACCTCTAGGAAAAGTCAGAGGCAAATAGGTCAAAAACCTTACCCTGAATGGATTGATAGAGCAAATCCATTTCCAAGAACGTTTAAGATACATGACTTTACTTTGTTCTCTGGAAATGATAGAGTTTCTACTAAAGAACACTTAGTTAGGTTCAATTGTCAGTGTAGAGAAGCAGCTGACAATGATTTCTTAAAACTTAGAATGTTCTCCATGTCTCTTACTGAGACTGCTTTTTGGTGGTACACTAATTTACCACCCAATTCCATCCATTCCTGGCAAGATATGCAGGTGCAATTTACAAATCATTTTGCACGCACTGAGCCAGGAGTGACTTTAAGTGATCTGGCCAGAATCCAACAGAAGTTAGGGGAGTCTGTGGAAGACTACCTATCTAGATTCAAAATGGTCAAGATCAGGTGTCATGTTAGCATTCCCGAAAGAGAGTTTGTACAAATGGCTCAAGAGGGAATTTAATTAAGTTTAGGAAAAGGTTTGATGGTCATGCCTTTGGCGATTTTGTTGAATTAGCAGAATTGGCTGTAAGGTATGAAAGGAACCTACAAGCTGAAAGTGCAAAGAAGGCACCGGAGCTTCTTTGCTCGGAATGAAGAGCCCTTCCACTTTGAGACTGCACAAGAAGTGGACGTGGCATAAATCATTCAGGGAGTGCCTTATAAATGTTCTCCTTTAGAGAAGAAAGAATTTCTGGCGCCAATGGATATGAAATCTGGACAAAAGAGGACATATACTTTTGATGCCAATAAGGCTAATTCTATCTTTGACTGGTTAGTATCTAACAAAAAGATAAAATTGGTAGGGAGACATAAAGTAAGAACTTCTGAAGAAGTTAAGGGTAAAAAATACTGTAAATGGCATGATGCAGTAACTCATGATACTTCTGAATGTATTGTTTTTAGAAATAAAATCCAGGATGAAATTGATAAGAAAAATATCATGTTTCCTGATGATGAAGATGTGAATGTAGTTAGAATGGATGAACCATTTGAACTATTATGTGGTATGGTAGAGGCTAATAATGCGTTTACTATTACCTTGCAGGCATCTCAAGCTACTGAAGTAGGTAACCAGCTCTTTAACAGATTGCTCGATGAAGGAATCTTGGTTATGCCAAAAATAGCCAATGAAGAAAGGCAGGAAGATATATGCAGATGGCATATGAATGGGTCACATATAACATACCAGTGCCAAGTGTTCAGAGGATTCCTAACTAGGCAATTAAGTCTCAAAAGACTGATTGTCTCAGAAATAGAACAACATGTTATGGAGCTAGAACAATATAGGGCCAACTTAGCCAAAGCTAAGGCGTCTGCAAAGTCCAACCCAATTCCAAACTCGGAGATGCATGAGGAAAGAGCTAAAACCTATAAGGAGGCTGCTCAGAAATTCCCATTGCAGACTAGGGCAATAGAAGGGTTGAAGGCTCTGAGGAATGAAATGTGCTCACAGTGTGCAGACATGCTAACTTTTGAAATGGTTAGAACACAGATCATCCCAAATGATCCTGCCTATGTGCCTGCTTATCAGCGTCCATTCCATAAAAGGTCCAGAAGTCAAGGACCAAGAAAATGTGATAGCCCCAGTTCAGGCCCTTCCTCAAAAGGAAAAGAAATGGAGCCAAGTTAAACTCCTGTGCCCAAGATTCTTAAAAGAAGGGTGAAGTCCCATGGGGACCAAGGGGAGGTAAAAATCAAACCAGCAGTAGTTAAGCCATTACCACTACAAGATGTCCAAAACTTACCTAAAAGTAGGACATCAAAGATAAAAGAGCTGAGTGCAAAAGCTGCTGCAGCAAGGGCTCAAATTAGCACTCAAAATGTGCATGAGTCTCTTAATGCAAACATAAGAATTAATGAAGAGGCGCTACAAGCTAGTATTACTAAATTGTTACCTCTAGAAGAGGAATAATGTGGTGAATCATCTATAAAGCATGATGACCAGCAGCCTCAAGGAGGTGACTCTATTATGAAAGAGATACCAGGAAATGGCTTTAATGAGGATTATAATTCAGAGTTTGGATATGAGGATTTAGACTTATTGGTGTCAGACAGTGACTTGATGTTGGATGGAGACCCATTGATGAGTGAGCCTCAAACAGAATTGGGAGAGAGCCAAAACGTGCAGTGTAATGTGGTCATGCTACCAACAGAGTTTAAAAGTCATAGACCAATCAGAGTTCCAGACCAATACCACATCATGGGCAGATGAAGTTGACAAGGAAGAGAGGGCAGGTAAATTTAAAGTTACTTCTTCTCGAAGCTTGTCATCTTATTTAAATGCACCTCATAAGAAAGTGCCTAACAAGACATCTCTAAAAGCTAACCTAGAAAAATTAATCATAGATAAAATCTTTAGGTCAGTTGATGTTGATAATAAGCACACTAAAGCTTTATTTCTAAATGTTGATTTTGAGGGAGTTCGTTTAGGCAAAGTATTGGTAGACACTGGAGCTACTGTTAATATTATGCCACTCTCTGTGTTTAGAAAGCTAGGAAAAACTAGGAAGGATTTGCACAATATACAAATCAACATAACTGGTTTTTCTAGTTTATCAGAAAAAGTGGAAGGAATGGCTATCTTAATTAAAGATAAGGGTAGGAACTAAAACTACCTATACTGGTTTCTTCATAGTCGAAAGTGGTACTAATTATAATAATGCCATATTAGGAAGAGACTGGTTACATCATAACTATGCTATTCCATCATCACTCCATCAAGTCTTAATCTTGTGGAATGGTGACACTTATAAAAAGGTTCAAGCAGATGAGGAAGTTTGTCTAATTACATCTCCTGATTCTGTTTTTATTAGGGACTCTCTAAAGTCAGTTCCTACTATCAAAATTGAGGTTGCTCTACAACTTGAGTCACAAACTCACCAAGATATAGAAGACTCAGGTGCAATTCTCATTGAAGAAGTCAAGGAAGTCCCAGAAGTTGAAGACATTCAATCAAAATATGAATATGTTCAACAGGCGCCAGACTACTATCAACCCTTAGCTCTTATTAGCTTATAGAGTTATGATGTATTTTTCTTATTAAAAGTTTATTATGATTATAAACCAAGAAGAATGCTGTAAGGGGTTTACCCCTATTGTTGATCAAGTTATGAAAGATTTAGTTTTTAGAAAATACCAAGAGGATTTTCTTATAAACTCTAATGCATGTTGCTCAACTTTATATGAAACCGAATCTTTCGACGAGGAGGATGAGAAAGTATGGGCTAAAAGTAAGGATATTAAACAGGAAGTTCATGATCCACTAGAGGAAATAAATTTAGGGGACGATGAAAATCCACGTGTCACTTACATAAGTAAGCTCCTCACTAACCAAGAAAAACAGGAAATCATAAAGATTCTAAAAGAATTTAAAGACTGTTGTGCATGGGAACATCATGAAATGCCTGGCATTGATAGGCAAATAGTAGAGCATAAACTACCTATCAAGAAAGGATTTAAGCCTGTGGCACAAAGTCCTAGAAGACTAGCGCCTGAACTGACAGAGCCTATACAAGAGGAAATAGACAAACTCCTCAAGGCAAAGTTCATAAGGCCTTGCGAATATGCCGATTTGGATCTCCAATATAGTTCTAGTAGTTAAGAAAAATGGCAAAATACGAATCTATATTGACTTTAGGGATCTAAATAAAACTACACCTAAAGATCAATACCCCATGCCAGTGGCTGATCTCCTAATAGATGCATCATCAAGATATGAATATATATCTTCTATGGATGGTTATGCGATGATATCACCCGGTTAAGGATTGCACATGAAGACTGTAATAAAACAGCCTTCAGATGTCCAAAGTCATTAGGCTTGTTTGAATATGTGGCCATGCCATTTGGATTAAAAAATGCTAGAGCCACATACCAACGAGCAATGGACGGAATCTTTAAGGACATGATTGGTAAGATCATGGAAATCTATGTCGATGACATACTTGTAAAGTCAAATGACTTTTTAAGACATAAAGAGCATTTGGTTAAATCATTCACCAGAATGAGAAAATATCACCTAAAAATGAATCCACTCAAATGTGCATTTGGAGTTAAAGCTAGTAACTTTTTAGGATTTCTCATTCACAAAAATGGAATGGAAATTGACCAGAACAAGGCAAAGGCAGTATTGGCAACCAAGCCACCTTCTAATAAGAAGGAATTGCAAAGATTCCTTGAGTCAATTATTTTAGGAGATCTCATGGCTAATTTGTGGAACTAAAAATTCACCTTTGCTAAGACTAAAACATGTCGATTCAAATGGGGGAAGAACATCAAAGATTTCCGATCAACAAATTTGGCAAATCCTCCCGTATTGATTCCTCCAAGGCAAAATGGAAAACCATTAAGATTGTATCTGTCTGCTTGTGAAGATTTCATTGGTAGTCTTCTTACTCAAGAAAATGAAAAAGGACACGAGCATGCCATATTCTACCTAAGTAGAATCCTACATAATACATAAAAAAGGTATACCATGGCAGAGAAATGGTGTTTGTGTTTATATGATGCATCAATTAAATGTATACATTATTTCATGGCCTTCACAATAGAAGTAGTATCTCCAACAGATGTCATAAAATATATGATATCTCAACCTTTCATAAAAGGAAGGTTAAGCAAATGGAGTTTACATTTATTACAATTTGACCTCATATATATGCCACAAAAGGCAGTCAAAGGTCAGGCTCTAGCTGATTTCTTAGCAACCCATCCTTGTTGTGACTCAGGAATCATTGATGAAGACATCCTTCCATGGGTCTTATTCTTTGATGGATCCAACACTAGAGAAACAGCAGGAGCTGGGATATATATTTTATCTCCTGGTGGGATCCCAACTAAGCTAGCAGTAATCCTAAAGGGTCCATGTACCAACAATAGAGTTGAGTATGAAGCTTTATTAATTGGATTGGAGATGCTGTTAGAATTGGGAGCAAAGAGAGCAAAGATATATGAGGATTCCCAATTGGTCATTTGCCAAATGAATGAGGAATTCAAGAGTATATCATCAGTATCACAGGAATGTGGAAAGAAAGCACAGAAGTTGTCTAAATAATTTAAAGAAATTACTTTCATACACATTCCCAGAGAAGAAAACAAAGTAGCAGATCAGCTGTCCTAAATAGCTTCTGCTAGAGAGGAGATACCTTCACAAAATGAAGATATCATTCTCCAAGAGAAGATCCTAGAGCCTCTCAGTGAAACTGATAAGGAAATATCATAAAATATATTAGAAGTATATACAATTTCAATATTAAGAGAGGAAAAGGATTGGAGAGATGAAATTATACAGTATCTCCAGAACCCAACTAGGACAAAAGTGCCAAATAGAATCAATATGGCAGCAACCAAGTTTTGTATAAAATTTGGTGAACTACACAGAAATGATCCAGAAAGATTACTTTTGAAATGTGTGGATGCTGGAGAAGCTCTAACCCTCATGGCAGAAATTCACCAAGGGCTATGTGGTGCTCGTCAAAATGGCCTAAAAATGAGATGGATGTTGCACGAGCATGGTTTCTATTGGCCCACTATGAGAAAGGATTGTATAGATTATGCTAAATGCTGCAAAAGATGTCAGAAGTTTGGACCTATCAGTAGGGCACCAGTCTCAGAACTTAAGTACATTCTTAAACCTTGGCCTTTTAGAGGATGGGCAGTAGATGCCATAGGAGAAATCAATCCTGCATCCTCTAAGAAGCATTCATACATCCTAGTGGTGACTGATTACTTCACCAAATGGGTGGAGGCTCAGGCTTTCAACAAGATCAATACCCAGGTTGTAATAAATTTCTTGGAAGAAAAAATCTTTACAAGATTTGGAATTCCAGAAACTATCACCTTTGATCAAGCCACAGTCTTTACAAATCCTGACCTACTGGATTATCTTAATCAGTTTGGGATTACTAAGTTGCATTCAACACCTTACTATGCTCAAGCAAATGGTCAAGTTGAAGCTACCAATAAGATCATACTAAAAGGGATCTCAAAACTCATAGACAATAACCCAAGATAATGGGATGAGTTGTTTCTATATGCCCTATGGGCCTACATGACCTCTAAAAGGGAAGCAACAGGAGTTACTCCTTTTAACTTAGTTTATGGACACACTCCAGTGATCCCAGCTGAAGTGAATGTAAGATCATCAAGGGTAGCCCAACAAATGGGATTATCAGGAGATGATTATTCACAGGCAATGAACATTGAAATCATGGATGCTCTAGAGGTTAAAGAAGAGGCTTTAGCCAAAATGAGAATTCAAAAGGAAAAAGTTGCTAGGGCCTACAACAAAAAGGTAGTGCCTAAAGAATTCCAGGAGAATGATAAGGTTTGGAAAATGTTTATGCCAGAAGCAGCTTACAAAGATCCACAATTAGGGAAAGGGTCACCTAAGTGGCAAGGTCCCTTTATCATTCATAAGAAAATGTCTGAAAATGCATACGTATTAAAGGATATAGATGGCAATATAAGAGATAGAGCCTTGAATTGCAAATTTCTAAAGAAATATCATCCATCTATATGGGAATAACATGATCCTGTGTTTCAACAAAAACATGCATAATTGTTTCAAACAGCAAGGGATCATTAAAATTACAACATTAATAATAATGTTACATCTTAGACATTCCAACATTGTCAAACAGCTAAACTAAGGTTTTTAATGGCTGACCAAGCATTATAAAGTTTTTCCTTCTGAAGGATCAAGCTTCTTTGCTGCATACCATATCTTTGAACATCTCTTGCCTCAAATGGGCAAGCTTGGTTCGCCCTTGGTGTAACTTCTTCTCTTCAATATCAATGGAGTTTTGGAGTGAAGACTTTTCATTGATAATGTTGATCTCCTCTTTATTTATCTCAGCCAGGCGATTCTGTAGAGATTGCCTTTCCTCAGAAAGAAGCTTCAACTCCTGATCAAAAGAACTCACCGAATCTTGGATCTATTTACGAAGTTTTTGAAGGATTTGGCCTGAGCTTCCAAAGAAGTTTCCTCTTCCTAAAGTTTTTGAGCTGAGAACTTTGGAGATTGAACTATTGTTTCAGCATTGCATTGTTGAAGAAGGAGAGTTTCTTTGACGTAATCAAGACAAGGTATCCAGTAGTCAAAACCTTGAGAAATCAGGGATTCCAAGATCTCGCTTAAGTGTCTCGAGCCTAATCATAAGGGTTGTCTGTTAAGGTCAAGCAGAGATCCCATAATTTATCTTCTTGTTTTATGTGCTCAGGAGACTCATCTCTGGCAGAGTGATCACTGCTAGAAGAGGCAGGTTGATTCCTCACAATGATGGTTGTTTGCATATTAACCTCTTTCCATCCATCAGACTCTTTCATCACGCTTGCTTCTTGAGTGCTTCCTTCTGCATCATAAAGAAGAGAAGCCAAGTTAGCAAGAGAGTGAAGTCTGGTATCATGAGGACATGGACTCATATAGAGGAAGTTTAAAATGAATTCATGAGGAAAGAAAGGCAGACCAGTCCCAGAAGTAGATGTTGAAGTAGATGAAGAACCTTTACACACAGAGGTAATCACAAGCTCAGTATTGCTCCGTAAAGGTGTAACCTCTAAAGGAATAACATTTTTTGGAGCTCCACTCCCAGCTAGAGATGGCCACTGGTGCGGGCTGGGCGGGCTGGTTCGTGGGCCCTAGTGGGACCGGCGAGATTTCATGGCCCGAGACCGCACCGTGAAATTCACGGTTTGGGCGGGGCTGGTCCACGGGCTGAAAAATCTTGGCCCACACCGGTCTGTTACTTGTTTTCATGGTTCGGATAGCAGTTCTGGCGGTTCGTGGGCCTAGCGGGCCGGCGTGCCGACATGAGAATTTTTTATTTTCAAAATTATTTAATCATTGGAATCATTTATTATTGTTACATAAAATCTTTAAAATTAATTTAAAAATATACAATTATTAATATTAATGAATAATTTCATTATTTTTGAATTTGATTGAATTATAATATATGCAATTTGATTAAAATATATACAATTTGATTAAAATATACACGATTTGATGGTAATTACTTAGGATGGGCTGGTCCTGGTTCATGGGCGGGCCGACCTCGTGGACCGGCCGAGCGTTTTAGTAGCGGGCTTTCGTGGGTTGGGCTCAAAATCGCCCACAACCCACCCACCAATTTCACTGTCGAGTGGGCCGGACTGCAGCTCCCACAGCCCAAGAGGCGGCGGGCGGATGGGCCGGATTGCCCGACGTTGGCCATCTCTACTCCCAGCAATAGGAGATATTGCCTCAACATTTGTTGAATCAGCATTTGAGCTTGGAGCTTCAACATCTAAAGGACTTGACTCCAAGGGATCTTCATTAAACTGATGAAATAAGTCCTCAGCAGGAGATTCCACATGGAGATGATCAACTTCTTCCAACTGGGGGGAAGTAGCCATATTCTCCAACTGGGGGCAGCATCACTTGAAGGAAAAGCGGGATGATTGATGACATATGCATCAACAGAACCACCTTTTAAATTTAATTCCAGGTCAGCTGCCTTGGAAGTATCTCCTGAAGGGTGGTTGGCAGAGCCAAGAGGTGAGAAGTTCTCAGAAGAAGGATCACTGGTAGTCTTGGGTCCAATGTCATCAACACCAGAAGGACCTGTGATTAAATAATCAGTATCCCAAATAAAAAAGTGAAACTTCTTATAAAAAGAGTAAAGGTGATGTTCATACTTGCTTTGACTCCTAGGAGTTTCCTTTTGAAAATTTGCGATATGGTCTTGTCATCATCTTCATCAGAGGAGATGATATATTGCGGTATCTCTGAAGAAGCTTCCAACTTAGGACATTTCCTGCTGGAATGTCGCAAAGGCTTAGAGGCAGAGAGGCAGCTATAGTCTCTCTTTCTTGCAGCTTTCTTGAGAGGGTCAGTTTGATCCACTGGTCCCATGGTCTGCATGTCCTTGGAAGCAGAGAGACAATTGTAATCCCTCTTCCTTGCAGCTCTCTTGAAAGGGTCAATCTGCTCCATTGGCCCCATGGATTGGATGTCCTCCACAGTTTGGACATCTCCATAGGAAGCCCCCTGATCATAAGCAGCATCATCTTCATCCTCTGAAAAGGTATGAGGTTGAACCCTTTTGTCTATGGTGATCCAATAGAGCTTGTCATATCTAGAATATGTTTTCATACCATCGCACACTTTTAGCCTCTTCTTGCCGACTTTCGCTAAAAGTCAAAAGAAAGCACAAGGAAGATTCAGGAATGTTCATTCCTACCGAAAGTTACAAAATAACCGAGGAAAGAAATTACTTACACTAAGAAGAGTTGATTCTCAAAGTTCGCCAAAGCATCGTAACATGTTGAGTTGTTTGGGAATACATGATCTCACCACAGATGGAAGCCTCGAACAGCTTTAGTGATCTATTTCCAAGGAGAAATGGACATGGAAGTAAGGCTGAGAGTTTTACTCTGAAGGGTTCTACCCTCTTCAAAACGACCCCTTGAAGTCCAAGGATCATTGCGGGTCAAGAAGTAAGATATAGCTAGTGGTTGGACCAATCCGAATTGTCTAGCTACCAACTGTGGGTTATAGGCTTCCAAGCCAAAATACTGAGCTCAACGGCTATTAAATCCCTAGACCTAAGAACACTACTCCAAAAGTTCCCACTCCCTAAGGAACTAGAGTGGATGTTAAGGGATTGTAGCTGCAGTACCGCTTGATGGCGCCAAGTTTCATTTTCAACGTAAACTTGACCATCTTACATGGCAAAATATTCCAACTACCATGATTGGACTTAAAAACCAAGAAGTACAAGAAAATTAAGCTTGGATGCCAAACATCATTTGGAGATACAAGATGAAGCTAACCTCACCATAACAATTTCGCAATCATCAAGACTAGAAAGGAACAAAAGTGGATCAAAAGAAAGATCCTCCTCCTCTGAATCCTTAGATGCTTTAAAAGTAGAAGATGGATTGAGAATCATACGGGACAAGGTAAATACATATGGCCCCCAAGAAGTCAAGAGCCATAGGGGTCCAAATAATTATGGGGACTCGATGAGGTATGAATTCCAAAACCTTTGAAGGATTCTCTACTCCTAAAAAGACATCTATAAAGTTGTCCCAATAGAATAGGAGTCAAAGCTACTTCTTCAAAAGTAGAGGAGATGTTAACAGACTAGAGATAGCCATAATGTTACTACTCCTCCAACCTATATACATCATTAATTTGGAAAATGCAAAAGTAAGAAAAAGTACTTCCTCTTGAGAAGTAACTTCCTCACTAGTATCCTTATTGATGAAGAAATCAATAAATTTCGAAAGCCACATTTGTTAGCACTAGCGTAAGGACTAGCAATCCGGGCGAAAGGTTGATAAACATTGACTGTACATCTGATTATGTTCTTTAACATGGTGAAAGATAGGAAGTTCAATTTCATATTTACCTGTTGGAGAAGTCCCAGTAATGAAGGCGATATCAGCTAATGTTACAGTCATTGGTCCCCACCGGAACAAGAAGCAGTTGATGGCAGGGTCCCAACAAGCTAATAAAGCAGTGGACATAGCTCCATCAAAGGGAATGGTTTCATAAGAAGCTAGTCTCAAGAAGGGCAATATTTTATTCTTGGACCATTTGTCATGAAAAGGTTTCATTCGCAGAAACCATGCTCTTGCATCCACTCCTGAAATCCAACCTTTAAATGGCTTGCTGGTTAAAGGCGAATGCAAATGTTGGAGGGATTTTGGGGCAAATGGATGTGTTCTGGATTTTGGGTCAATTTGTTCCATAGAATTTTTGGAGCATGAAGTAATCAACATTCCTACATCTATGATCTATATGGTTTATGCAGGGTTATGATGTGATGGCAATGGCCTCCTCTGAGCGCTATGTTGTTGGATTAGATTTATCTGAAGTAGCCATCCTAAAAGCGAAAGAGGTAACCTACGATTTTAACTACTTTTTTTTTTGAAAGAGAAATTTCATTAATCAAAGCCAAACGGCATCTTCAATAGATATTAAACAAACCAAAATACAATCAAACAAGGCTAAATCAAACTTGTCTTCAAACAAACTACAATGAGCCTTATCAAGCAATACAACACTACTCCTCTTGAAATTACTCGTACCAAGCAGCTAAGGATGAGGAAGCCTATCATTATGACGACGTAGTTGAGGAAGAACCTTCGTGATCGAGCCCTGTACACCGCATCCGGAATGCCAATACCATCGAGATGAGGCTTGAACTTCAACCAATGAAACACCACGCACAAACACAAAGTAGATACAACACAGGCACACAAACTCGAACCTAACCAACCCACCAAGAAAGAGCAATTAACACACCCCGTACAGGGAACTAAAACCAACCGGAAGGTGGGACTTATTGACAACAACCAAAACACAAACACACGCCTAACCCGATTACAGTTGTTGCCACACAAAACGATTCCAGCAAGACACCCCAGGAGACGGAGAAGAACACCTCGACATACGAACACAAAAAGGGGAGGGGAAGGGGAAGCCCAACACACAATCAGGGGAGGGGGAGGGGAGGCCCTAAACATCAATCGAAAACAAAACACCAATCGAAAACCAGGGGAGAGGGGGAAGCCCGACGGACCATTAGGGGAGGGAGAGGGGGAAGGGGAAGGGGGAAGCCCGACAAACAACCTGGGGAGGGAAAGGGGAAGCCAGACGCATGACCAGGGGAGGTGAACAAATATCCGGCCGCCAAACACAAAGGGGGGGAGAAATCGGAGCAAGCGCACATACGACCAAACAACCGGGAGGCTGAACCGGAGAAGAACGATAAGAGTAAAATCGCCAAGGGTTCGACGGCCACCAGGGGAGCGCCGAGACGGCTCCAGGGGTCGTCGAACCCTAGGATAAGGCGGCGCAGAGAGGAGGAAACTAGTATCGCCCTCTTAGGGTATGGGAGGTTCTAGAGATAGTGTGTGGTGATACTCGTAATTAACTTGTTGTACAACTTATGATATTTTAACTACTTTGATTATGTGATGCCTCTCTTCTATGTAATTTGAGCACCGAGCTTACTTTATTTATTTCATAAAAATATCAAAATATTATATCTTGGTGATATTTTTTTTCTTAAAAGACTTACGTATATCAAATTTTAATATTTGTCAATTTTCAATATCATGAAGTTAATTAACTTTTTTTGGGGGTGGCGAAAGGCAAGAAGAATTATTAATCAATCGAGTGGTTGAGCATATTTCAATTAGCTAAATTAATTGCAAAATTGGGAAAATGAACAAAACACACCAAATCTCTTGTATGATTAAACTCAAACTAGCAACACAATGGGCTAAAACATAGACAATAATTAACTTTAAATACTCTTATATAATACGATTAAAAATCTTAAACACACTTATTTAAAAGCAATGTTATCAGGATCAGGATTCTACCCTGGATCGTAGTGGCTGGTAGGATCGAATCGGTTGAATCTGATCATATGATCGTAAGATCATACAAAATTGGGTAAAATAGTAACATGCAACCAAAATCTAATAGAAGAAAGATAATACGTCAAATTACTTTATGAATTTTTATGGTAGGATCGGATCATAGAATCGTATAAAGATCCTACCATGTGACTTTTTGGTAGATGGGTAGGATCGAAAGATCTTACAAAATCAAGATTCTACTTAGGATTTGAAGCGATGAGATCCATCGAGATTGTAGAATCGTAATATCCGGATCGGGATTTTAATAACAATGTCTAAAAGTGAAAGGGGCAAACAATATATAAATGACATAAAGTATTGTCATGCTGCCACATGTGCTTCGATCCCTTCCCCTCCCAGATAAATGACATAAAGAAAACAATAAAATTGTGTATGGAAAGACTCGAACATACAACCTCTCATTTGATATACAAAGACACTAACCAACGTAACTAATCTACAATCTTATATTAGTCTTTGTGGAGGGAAAAAGTATTTAAGATAACATACACCCCACAATGAATTCATTATCTGATGAACAAATAGAAAACTCACAATTACATCCCATTATTTAAAAATGACAATTTCATATCTTAAACACAAACCAAGTAATTCGAATAAAATACATTTATAATGAATCCTTTTTTTGTAAAAGTATGATGACTCCTTTAATCTCTTGTTTGACAACTGTTCTTTTACATCAATCGTATGTTTAGCTTTCGTCATCTTGTTTAATAAGAATTTTGACTATATTTGCTAGATCAATAACAAAAAATGGATAAAATCTAAGCTACAGGTGCTTATTAACTACAATTCTACAAGTGATCATAAAATTGACTTATCGTCATTTTTTTGTTGTTGAAAGGTTTTTGTTTGGCTTTAACCAAAAATATATACATAAAGGTTTTAGTTAAGTGATTGTGCCGTAAAATTAGGACCCGACTTTTCTTAGTAATGGAAGATGGCTATTTGGTTCAAGTTACTCTATTACACTACTATAACTATCACAAAATGTGATGTTTCAAGATTATTTTATAATGGTATAAAAGCTAATCTCGCACAATGGTAAATAAAATGATTCGGGCCTATAAGGCATTATTCGGGTCAACAACTAATTGTCATGAAAACTAAATCGAAACATATAATAATACCCTGGGACATCAATAGGGCTAAAAAACTAGTTTGATACTTTGATTTACATATTTGATGTTAATTGTGACTTGAAATCTTGTGAATGGCATAAGGCTAACTTTGAATACACATATCTTTCAATCTATAAATGGTTTTGATGTGATTCAAATTGGAGGTGAAAGCTTGTTCAAAGAGCTTTCCAACGACAGGTCATATGCCCAATTCCGATGAAAAACGAGAAAGTTATGGCTGTTCTACGAAGCGCTGTCGAGCTGGAATTCCGCCCGATCGGGTCGGGCGGATCCCGCCCGATCGGGCGCCCTAGCGAATTGCGACCGGGCGGATGTCGCCCGATCGGGCACGAAACGCAGCCAGTTTAATTTTTAATGACCGCCCGATCGGGCGGATGTCACCCGACCCGATCGTGCGGCTTGGTTTTGACGCGGTTTTGCGGTTTTCCGAATTTGATTCCTTTTAGGGTTTTTTTATGGAGTTTTTTTCTAGGGTTTTTTGTACGAGGTTTCCTTATGTTATAAATAGGACCTCTTAGTGCTCATTAATTTATACACAACTTATGAAACACTTTTAGCCTCTAGAATTTAGGACTCCTTGTATTATTCTCTCTGATTTTCTCCATTATAGTGAAGAAGCTCGAATCCCCCACCTGTGGATGTAGGTCTATTTTGACCGAACCACGTAAATCCTTGTGTTCTTTGTTTGTTCATCTTTATTGTTTTCTCACCTTTATTATTTCATTGATTTTCTGTTCCGCATTAATCAAACTACAACACCCAGATTCCTAACAAATTGGTATCAAGAGCTTGGTTGTTTAAGATCTTAGGTGTTTATAGAACGAGTTTGATTCAATTATGTCAATGAAATTCAATATTGAGAAATTTGATTGACAAGTTAATTTTGGCCTATGGCAATTGAAGATGAAAGCCATCTTGGTTCAAAGTGGCTGTCACAAGGCTCTTGAAGGTGCATCCAAAAAGCCTTCGGGTATGACGGATGATCAGTGGGAGGAGATCGATTTGAAGGCACTCTCGGCGATTCATTTAAGTCTATCTAATGAAGTTTTGAGAGAGGTTGCCAAGGAGACAACTGCTGCGGGTTTGTGGTTGAAGTTGGAGTCACTTTATATGACAAAGAGTGTGACCAACCGTCTACTACTCAAATCTAGACTTCATGATCTCAGTCTAGAAGAAGGTAAACCGCCTGAGTCTCATTTAGATGAATTCTTCTCTATTATTATGGATTTGCAAAACATCGATGTTGAGATCAATGATGAGGATATGGCTATTAGGTTGTTGTGTTCTTTACCGCCTTCGTATAAGCATTTTCGAGATACTTTATTGTATGGTAGAGATGATTTGAGTTTGCAGGATGTTAAGGATGCCTTAACTCAGAGAGATTTAATTGACAATAAGTTGGTTAATAAATATGCTCAAACTAATGCTTTGGTTGCTCATGGTGGAAAGAATTTTGGTAAGAATAAAATCTGTAACTATTTTCATGTGAAGGGTCATATCAAAGCTGAGTGTTGGAAATTAAAGAAGAAGAATGGGGAAAAGTCCAATGAGGACCAATCCGCAAATATTGTCAACGATGGCTTTGATGATGATGTTGCACTTTAGGGTTACAGATTTGGGGCTGCGGTTTCTACGATCTCTTTATGATTGGTGCCCTTTGAGATCTCTTGGTGAAACGAGAAACCGTGTGGATTTTGCTATGGAGTCTATGATAGATTGTTTTTTGAGTTTTTTTGTAACAATCTTGGTTATGCATTAGATTTGTTCTAGTTATGCTATTTCTTATCTCAAATTTGGTACTTTTGTGTTTTGTTAAGTACAATTGCAATTTAGAAGTTATTGATGTCAATTGGTTTTCTAGAATTGCTTGAGTTTGTTGTTGAGATGAAAAAGTGTTTGAAGAGAGTTTGGTCAATTTGAGTAAACATGTTTGGCGTTGGTGACTTTATACTCTCAATCTAGGCCATGTGATGGTTTTGTATACGGAGTTTGTGTTCGAAGACGCATCGGTACACAATTATAGAAGATGTCCGTTTTCTGGGTTGCCTAAAGTGAGTAGGCTTATGGAATTTTGTTTGAGGTGGAGGTTTTATGGGTGAGCATCACTTTTGGTTCAAGGTGGAGGTATCTTGATTGATTGGTTTCAAGTCAAGGTGGAGATTGTTAATTGTGACTTGAAATCTTGTGAATGGCATAAGACTAACTTTGAATGCACATATATTTCAATCTATAAATGTTTTTGATGTGATTCAAATTGGAGGTGAAATCTTGTTCAAATAGCTTTCCAACGACAGGTCATATGCCCAATTCCGATGAAAAACGAGAAAGTTATGCTGTTCTACGAAGCGCTGTCGAGCTGGAATTTCGCCCGACCGGGTCGGGCGGATCCCGCCCGATCGGGCGCCGTAGCGAATTGCGACCGGGCGGATGTCGCCCGATCGGGCGCGAAACGCAGCCAGTTTAATTTTTAATGACCGCCCGATAGGGCGGATGTCGCCCCCCACCCCCGATCGGGCAGCTTGGTTTTGACGCGATTTTGCGGTTTTCCGAATTTGATTCCTTTTAGGGTTTTTTTATGGAGTTTTTTTCTAGGGTTTTTTGTACGAGGTTTCCTTATGTTATAAATAGGACCTCTTATTGCTCATTAATTTATACACAACTTATGAAACACTTTTAGCCTCTAGAATTTAGGACTCCTTGTATTATTCTCTCTGATTTTCTCCATTATAGTGAAGAAGCTCGAATCCCCCACCTGTGGATGTAGGTCTATTTTGACCGAACCACGTAAATCCTTGTGTTCTTTGTTTGTTCATCTTTATTGTTTTCTCACCTTTATTATTTCATTGATTTTCTGTTCCGCATTAATCAAACTACAACACCCAGATTCCTAACAGTTGAAGAGTGTACTGAATATCTAAGTTTGAATTACAGCTTTATTGTTGCCATTCATTACTCTTTTACGCCCAAAAGAAGAAAAGAAGTTTAGCTAATAACAATTAACATAATTAGTAATATTCAGATCCTTGGTAACATAGTTGAATTGCTAAGGTGGTTTGAACTTTGAAGTTTCAGTCTAACAAGCTTATTTTCCATTACACATGAATGAACATCAGCTCGCAGCTTCGTCAGCAAATGTCAACAGTATGACTTTTATCCTCGACGACTTTTTCACTTGGAAACCAGATACGCTGTTCGATATCATTTTTTACTACACGTAAGCAATTTCAAAATTAAATTTTAATCTATCTTATCTTTCTTTCCTTTTATTAATTTTGCTATATTTTATATATTTATTTTTTAATTAGCGATCTTATTCTGTTAAGCTTTAAATTAAATTCCAACTGTTACTATTATTATTTCCGTCTCTATATAATGATACATCATTACATCTAGGGTACATATTCCCCTCAAAAAAATTTCCAGTTCAAATAAGTTTAGATGATCTCAAATAAGTTCAATTTAATAAAGGTAATTTCAAATAAGTTAAGATAAGGTCAATCAATATTATAAGTTTCAATCATGTCTAATAAGTTATATTTAATCAATACTCTTTTTTCAGTTTAATTATTAAGTTAAGAAAATTATCAATACTTAATCAATACTCTTAATAAGTTGGAAGTAGATAATTACGTAGTAAAGTAAGGATTTTCACCACATATCCCCAAGTTTCTAGAAAATTCACCATAGACCCTCGATGTTTTGAAAATTCACCATATACCCATAAGTTTTTCGCAAAATACATACGATTCCCTTTACGTTAACTAAAAGTTAGTATTTTGTTAGTTTTATGTTTGTGCATAACCTAATTCATCATATACTCTTATACAAGTATAAGACTTAATAATAAATAATATACCCTTATTTTTATGCTAAAATTTATACCACCATTACAACTCACATCTTGTTTTGAAATTAAGTCATTGCCTATTTGTTGCATTTTTGTACAAATAAGGGCATGTTCTCTTCGGCATAAAACAACTGAACTGAACTGAACTGAACTGAACTGAACTGAATTGAACTGAATTGAATCGAACCGAATCAACCGAATTGACGAATCGAATTAAATTATAACTAATTAATAGTAATGATTATCATTTAGGAACCGAACCGAATCAACCGAAACGAAATGAATCGAACCGACGAACTAACCGAAAATAAGTTCGGGGAGAACAGGCCCTAATACAACACCTCTGACAGAATTTTACACTTAAAAATAACTTCCTCACCCAATGAATCTGCATATATAACAGTCCCGATCCAAATAGATTTTGCGGATGTACGTGGGAGAAAATTTGCAATCGTGTTCCTTAAAACAACATAAAATCCACTATTTCAGATTTTCCTTTATCATATGCATCACACCTATAATTAGGGGTGTGCACTGGTCAAAAACCGGACCGGACCGGAATTTGTTGGACCAGTGGACCGGAATCTGAAAATTTTGTGGACTGGAATTTTCCCGATCCGATCCGGTTTTGGACCGGTTGGACATAAATCTTTATTTTAAAAAAAAAATATTTTTTGCTTAGATTAAAACATATATAAAAATTCAATACATTGAAATTTAATAATTCTAAAAGCAATAATCCTAAAGGCAATAAAGATTAGGCTTTAACTTTCTAACTTTTAAACTTTTTTTGACCCATATTTTTTTTACTAAATTAACAGAAATTCCGGTCCACCGGTCTGGACCATAAAATTTCGGGGTTGAACCGGACCGAACCAGACCGAACCGGACCAGAAACCCGGAATCATAAATTTTAATGGACCGGAGACCGGACTGGAATTTTCCTGTCTGGTCCATTTTTGGTCCGAATTTCGGTCCCGGTTCAAAACTGCACACCCCTACCTGTAATGAAGCCTTTGTGGATTTGATGTTGTCTTAGAGGTTCGTATCTTGCAAATCTTATTTCATGGTACAAAATCTATTTGAGACTCTTATATATATGCATATTCATACAGTGAAGGTACTTTTTGAGTATGCTCATGATCGAAAGAAAATAAAAAAAAGTTGGCTAAGAAGTTCTAAAATTCTATTTGTGTTGTTGTATATGTACAAAGATGCAACAAAGAGGCAACGAGTAACTTTCAAAATGAGAAACTAGGTATTATAATGACATTTAATTAGTATAACAATAATGATACAATCTGTATTAAGTTTAAATATAGTAGTATATGATGAATTAAGTTTTGCACTAACAGATTCTTAACAAACCACTAATGTTTAGTTAAGGGCAAATGGATGTATTTGTGGAAAATTTAAGGGTATATGGTGAATTTTGAAAACATTGTGGGTATATGGTGAGTTTTCTAAATATTCAAGGATATTTGGTGAAAAATTAACTAATAGTATGGTCAAAGGAGTAATATGCTATAATCTTGTGTGGTAAATGAGCTAATAAAGTGCAATGTGCAGATTCTTTTGTGCGCTTGAGCCAAAGATGAGGTCAGCTTGGGCAAGTCGCATGGCAGAGCTACTAGATCCAGATGGAGAGCTCCTAACTCTCATATTTCCGGTGCATTCTTTTTCTTGGCAGTAATACTAATATATATACTGTTAATTTTTGAGAAAAAGGCTAATTGACTAATTTTTAGACATGTAACAAACTAAGTATAATGACCTATAGGAGATGCTTATTTCTTTTTAGCCATTACTCTCAACTCATGGTTTAGGTTGAGTTATGAAGCTTTTGTTCTTTTTCATTATTTTCAAGATTATCTGAGCTTCTTATCCTTTCTCTCTCTTCCTATCATCATAATCATTTTAATAGGTTTGCATAAAAAAAATATCATTTTAATAGGACATAACTATATCTATCCAATGGGTAGATTACTCGCTTCTAATATATCATTAAAAAATAATTATTCACGGTGAGTAGTGCTTGGCTGGCAAGTAAACTATTTCCCTCAAGATCTCTTCAATTGGAGACTTGTGCAACAATGGCTGAGTTTGCTCTGTCCGAACCTGAGCTTCGTTCCCGAACCTGCAAAAAGGGACCCACCCTAGAGGTTTGGGTGGTGGTTCCCCCCTCCGAAACTTAAGTCAGATATCAGGAGTGAGAAGAAAAAAGTAGAGATAGAAAGAGAAAGTGAGAGAGTATTTCCACAGAGTAAGTTTACACTGTTTGCATTGAATCCCCTTTCTCCTGATTTCAGGGGTATTTATAGTGTTTGTGATATGACTGCTGTCCTTTTAGGTTACCCTAGAATAAGGGCACCTGATTGGCTAGGCAATCAAGTCATGACAATTGTCAGGCTATGATTGCGGATGAATCATCAACCAATCACCTGCAGCCATTTTAGGGATTTGGGCTCTGAATAACCTTTGGGCAAAAATGTGAGCTTTTTCTCCCATCTGAGTATAAACCAATGGTTAAACCACTTTTCTTTACTTCCTCTGATGGGACACGTGTATGGTCCTGATGGATCCATGTGTCTCCAAGAGAGCCGATGATATTTTAGGCTACAACATTTGCCCCTGAAAGGGTCTTTACGTTGGCCCATACGACGGTTAAGGCCCTTTTACAACATTTGACCGTTTTAACCATTACCGTCAACTTTTAACCGGCTCAGCAGGTTTTTCACCCCCTTATATATATGCTTCTTGTGCCCCCATTTAATCGTTTCACACCTTGAGAGAAATTTTCTAGAGAGAGAGCCTCTGCATTTTTCTAGAGAGAGAGATAAGTCGTCCAATTTCAATTTTCTTCACCGAATCGTCCAAGCGTTCCGTCAAGTATCTTTTCTTTCCTATTTTTTGTTTTCCTTTATTCTTTTTTTTTTCGTAGAAAATCAATAAAATGGATTCCTCTTCTTCGTTAAATAATCCAGGCCGATCAAGAGTTTGCCTTGACCCTAGTTACGATAGTACTTCTTCTTCGGCACATTCTAGAGTTGGGCCTATTCTGGCCGAGTATATTTTTTTTTTATGGTTTTGGCCTGCAAAGTCAGACGACCCAGTCTCTACCTGTGCAGGGCAATCTGACGTGCGTCAAGCAAACGGCCTGTCTAAGACGAAGAATAATTCTCCTGTCCTATAGCTCTGAAATGGAGGAATCTACTAGACGCGTTCCAGATGAGACGAGGGAGACCCAAAGTGCTCAGCCTTTGGCCGGGCCTACCTCCCCTGATAACAGTGTTGGGGAGAATCATGAAATAAACCCTGAGGCCAGTCCGTCTGGTAGGGATATCGATATGGAAGAAGCCGGCGAAGGTAATAACGAGGGTGATTCCGGCTCAGCTGAAGAATCGGACGAACCCTCCACCACTTCGTCTGAAATTAGAAGACGCTTAGGTCTTCTTTCTGACCCTGCCTTTATCTTAGTCAATCATAAGTGGTTAGAAAAAATAGGGCCTGATCCCAGCTACTTGTCCACCTATATGCCCATGCCGGGCTTCTCTTTCGTCATATCCAATAAGGAGGCTATGATTCTGAGTGCTCCCAAGAATCACTTCGCCGTCTACAAGCTAGCCTTGGACGCGGGGTTGAGGTTTCCTCTTCATGACTTCATAGAGCAAGTGCTAAGGCATTAGAACATTGGCCATAATCAATTGGCGTCCAATGCCGGGTACAACGTTTTGACGTTCATAGCCGTCTGTGAGTTGCGCGGCCTGGCCCTTTCTCTCCCGGCCTTTAACTAAATACACTACGCTTCCAAGGTTTCGGGGACAGTGGACGGAGCGTGGCTCAGCATCTGCAACCGCCCCGGCTTTCTTACTGCTTGGGGTAAACCTTCGAAGATGCACGACTGGAAAGCCGACTTCATCTTTCTTCGAGCGGCCAACGACTACGTCACTGAGAGCTATCGTTTTTATAACCGGGCCATTATGAATACTGGGCGATGGAAGTCCTTCTTGGATTTAGAGGACATGTTTGACGAGGAGGTGGTGGAATACTTTAGAATAAAAGAGTATTCCAGACCAGATCACACATCCTTTAAAGGGCCAGCTAACTGGATTCCCTTTAAAGAGATGTTTTATGACGATAACTTCTTGGTCACCGCCGGCTTGCGGTTGGCCGAGGATAAAGGTATATCTTCAAAACATCCAAGTAAAAAGCCTCGTCCAGAACGTGTACCTGACTAACCCCTTCGTTTCTTTTATATTTTTTTTTTTAGATTCTGCCAGAGCACTCCTCAAAAAATCTTGGACGGGAGATATCAGTATGTCCAAGTTTACTGACAACTTATGGAAGGAGTACGCCAAGACAAGCGCGGAGAAGAGGGCTGAAACTCTAGTAAATTCCTTTTTTATTATTTTTTTTAAACGAGGGTGGTTCGAGGAAGGAAGGCGTCCATAAGTTGGATGGCTTCCTTCAACGAGCCTTCCTCGTCTTGATTGGTATACTGACCTTGGACGAGGCCCTGGTTTGTCCGTCCAAGGAGGTAGCTTAATCTTGGACGAGGGTCACTCGAGGAAGGAAGGCGTCCATGCTTGGACGGCTTCCTTCGTCGAACCATCCTCGTCTGAATTTTATAATGACCTTGGACGAGAGTCACTCGAGGGCGTCCAGCTTTCTGGACGTTTTCCTTCGTCGCCCCGTCCTCGACTGGAGAGGGATGAAGGCCTTGGACGAGGCTTGGGTGACCCATCCAAGGTGTTTGTTGGCTCTTGGAGGAGGGTCCTTCGAGGAAGAAAGGCGTCCAGCTTTTTGGACGGTTTTCTTCGTCGCACCATCCTCGTCTGGAGTGGGATGAAGGTCTTAGACGAGGTTGGTTTGATGATAGAGGTCGTCCATGTTTGGACGGCTTCCTTCATCGACTAACCTTCGTCTAGAGTTTAATTGGACGTCTTCTTTTAGCAAGTAGGGCTCGTCCAAAACACACTTTTAGCTTTTACCATCTTTAGACGATCATTCTCCTAACTTGTTTGTTTTTGCTGAAAAATGCCCCAACCAACAAAGCTCCACCTGGGAAATCTTCTTTATCTAAGAAGAGGCCTGCAGCGGCCGGTGATCAGCCTTCGACCAAAAAGCCTAAGGGCTTTGCAAAAAAGAAGACGGAAAAGACCACCCCAGCAGGCAAAGGGGTCGGGGAGCAAACTATCCTTCCTCCAAAGGACAAAATCTTGAAGGAGGAGCCGTCCACCGATGCCCCGGCAGTGGGTGAGAAAGAGCTGGACTCAGTTCATGTTGATCAGTTGGACACAACTGATCAGACTGAGGTTAAGTCAGACTATGCTCTGGCGTTGGGGGTCCATGAGCCAGCAACGGCTACTGAAGATAAACCAGCCTTCAGCGGCTCGGTTGCTAAGCTGATCTCACAGATGCCGCTATCTATTAGAGCGACGTCTCTATCTTCGGGTGAGTCGTATTATCCTAACATTGTTAGGACAGTGCGGGTTGGTGGACGTTCAATGAGTTCGTCCAACAGACAAGCAGTAGTCATTCATATCAAGAGAACTGACTCCCCTCCTCTTTCAGATAAGGGCAAAGGACCTGCATCCGCCTTGGCTGCTCCCACAGTGGACTCAGACGAGGAGTCTTCTGCCGCCTTCGCCAAGATGTCAAAGGCTGAACGTGAACGGCTTAAGTAGGAGCTGTTCAAGTGCTACCCTGAGTCCTATATAAAGGGCTTAAGGGGAACATCAGCTAGGCATGTAGGCTACATGTCACAACTTACTGCCGAGGTAAATGTTGTGGTCGTTTTTGTTTTTGCACTTAACAGTTTTTATTTATTGTGCAACTCGTCTTACTGACTTGCTTTTGATCTTTGTCATTTCAGCTTCTGGCTCGCAGCATTTTGACTGAAGAGTGGGCGAGAGAGCTTTGGAAGTAAATTAAGCAACTCGTCCATCTAGCTACAACGGCCGGCGACAAGGCCATTCATGATATTGAGATGGCGGAGACACTTCACCGTCAATCAAGGGAGGCCTGGGAAAAACGGTCGGTCGAGCTGGAGGCTAACAACCAACATTATCTCGTCACCATCAACCAGTTGTACAAGGATCAGGATAAATTGAAACTGGCCTTGGACACCGTCTCAACTGAGTTGAGAGGCGAGAGAGATACTGCCCTTTTGGCCGTTGTTCAACTTAGAAGGGAAAATATCCTTCTAAGGGCTCGAAATGCTCGGCTGAAGAAGGAAGCGGCACAGGCCTTTGATGACGCTAAGGAGGGCCTTAGTCAGGTTATCGGAACGTCCAAGGACTGGGCCGTCAAGGCCTTTGAGATGCTCGCTGAGCCTCATGAAGTTCCAAGCTTTGTGCGTCGTCTGGAATTTCTGGAGAGCGTCCACCGTGCAATGGTGACTGCTCAAGAGCCTCCTGAATTCCTGGACTCAGATGAGGAGGTGGCTGATGAGGAAGAGTCTCTTGAGGACGACCAATAAACACCTGCCGAATGAAGTACCTAGATTTAGGTTTATTCTTCTAAGGTTTTTGGCTTGTTCGCCGTTGTAGCTTAGTCTCTTCTTTTTGTCTTAGACTAAGTTGTAAGCCTCTTTTGATGGGTATATAATGAAATGACCTTTTGCCAATGCTTATCCTTTCTTTTATTACACTTAAATTTTCATCAAGTATAAATGAGCCTCGTCCATCTCTTATTGGACATCTTTATAACTTAATTTAGCAGTGGATGTATCTGGTCCTCGTCTTTGGACGGTCTTCAAACATTCCGCAGATCAGCTTAGTCAAGGAAAGGGTGAGCCTCGTCCTACTTTTTAGATGACATTCGAGCTTAGTCAAGGAAGGGGTGATCCTTGTCCTTGTCTTTGGACGGTCTTCAAACTTTCCTCAAATAAGCTAAGTATAATTGCGGCTCGTCCTGATTTTCGGACGGCCTTCAAACTTAATTAAGGGAAGGGTGAGTCTCGTCCTTGTCTTTGAACGATCCTCAGGCTTTCAAACTATACTCGTCCTAAAAGTTCCAAGAGTTTAGTTGTTCCCCCCCCGTTTTTGGGCTTAGAGAGTTCTTGTATTCTGGACGAGATTTGCACAAAGAAGGAGAGCGGCCAACATTGGCCAAGCCAAGATAAACTTTTCAGTCTAGGACGAGCTTAGATACTTGTGCGCAATTTATATATTGATGTTTTATGGACGAACCATGTTTGGACGGCTTCCTTGAGGAAGCAACCTTCGTCGTGAAGTAGTGAACCCTTACTAGAGCCTTTACTACTTAGCTGACCCTGCATTTTAAAAGTAAGATTCCTTTAATAAGGCTTGCTTAATTCTGGTCGACTTCCTTTTAGGGACCATGACGTTTCTCTTACTAAAGACTCATTATTTGATTAACCATATGTGCGATATACCTTTTAGGTTTATTACACTTTGGCCGATCTCTTTGAGGAAGCAATGAGCGTCAGAGAATTGGTTGTTCCCTGTTGTGGTGTCCATTGTTTATCTACTACTTTGGACGTTTTATTGTTCTTTGTAATTTTGTCTAAGTTAATGTCACTTTTATACCACTAGACTAACTGGTGGTAAAAATGCCCCAAAGTGAACAACTTAGTAAAAAATAAAGGAACAATATAAGGAGGAAGTAGAAATTGTATTATATGAATTTTGCTTGACTAAGAGTCAAGATACATGTATACAATTCTTTTTTCTCTTGTTTGTGCCGTGACACTTGATTGGGATTACAAACTACTTGTAGAATCCTTGGCGATTGATTGAGTCAGACGTGGTACTTCTTGATGTATCGAGTTCCAAGTGCACCTTGTCTTGGTCGTCCATCCATGTCTTGGAGACGAAAGGTTCCGCTTCGCACTTCTTGGACGACCAGATAGGGTCCTTCCCAGTTTGGTGTCAGCTTACCCAGCTCCTTAGCGCGTCCAACATCCTCCATCTTACTTAGAACCAGATCCCCTACCTTAAGTGGTCGTCTAGAGACTCTCTTGTTAAAGTCCCGAGCCATTCGTAGTTTGTACAATTGCATTCTTAGCGAGCATTGCCCACGACCTCGGTACTTGGTCCAAGGCCGTGCGTAATGCAGCCCAGTTGGCTTCTTCTGTGTACATCATGACTCTCAGGGTGGGTTCTTCAATCTCAATGGGCAAGACGGCTTCAGTACCGTAGACCAAGATGAAGGGTGTCTCTCCTGTAGAGTTTTTGGTCGTGGTTCCGATAGACCATAACACCAACTGCAGTTCTTCAACCCATAGTCCCTGGGCATTGTCCAGCTTTCTTTTAATACCATTTGATAGGATTTTGTTGAACGACTCTACTTGCCCATTGGCTTGTGGGTGGGCGACTGCAAAAAAGTGAGCTTTAATTTCCCTTTCTGCCAACCAATCTTTTAGCTTTTCAAACTGTGGACCATTATCAAAGACGATGGACTGCGGCATGCCAAATCGAGTTATAATGTTCTTCCAGATAAAGCCCTTGACATCATTCGTTCTTATACCCCGCATGGCTTCAGCCTCTATCCATTTGGTGAAGTAATCCACAGCTACAATTACGAACTTCTTTTGCCCAGCGGCCACAGGGAAAGGTTCCAGAATATCCATGCCCCATTTGGCAAAAGGAAGCGGGAACAAGATAGGAGTTAAGTAGTGGGACGGCTTCTGATGCATGTTTCCATGTTTTTGACAACTGTCGCACTTCTTTGCATAGACAAGAGCATCTTCCTTTAAGGTAGGCCAGTAATACCCTGTCCTTAAAGCCTTTTCCCCCAATGCTCTTCCCCTAATGTGGGATGCACAAGCTTCTTCATGGGGTTCCTTCAGTACTTCTAGCCCATCTTCCCTGGTGATACACTTGAGGATAGGACGATTGAATGACTTCTTGTAGAGGGTTTCATCCCACAACTCAAACCACTTGTCTCGGGCTTTTACGTACTTAGCCTCTACAGGATCTGAAGGCAGTCGTCCTGTCTTCTTGAATTCTATGATAGGATCCATTCAAACTGCCCCTCGGCTAAGAAACATTACTTGTTCTTAGTCAATACTCTTTTTTGGTTTAACTTCCCAAAACACTGTTCTTGGTGCATCACAGTCAGCTGAGCTGGCCAATTTTGAGAGAGCATCTGCTTGATGATTTTCTGACCTTAATACTTGGTCGAGAATAAATCGTTTTAATGGCTCAATCTCATCCTTGATCAGACGCATATATTTGCTCATTGATGCCTCTTTACATTCGAAATCTCCATTGACTTGACTGATGACTAAGAGAGAGTCCGATTTGGCCTCAATCTCGAAAGCCCCAACCGTCTTACACATCTTGTTCCCAGTCAGAAGTGCTTCATATTCCGCTTCGTTATTAGATGCTTGGAATTGGAACCATAGCGCAAATTTAAATTTATCTCCCTCTGGAGATTGACAAATGATTCCTGCCCCCACATCCATTGACAGTGGACGATCCATCAACCATGAGCGTCCAATGCTTCCTTCCTTCGGCTGGATTAGGTATTGGTTCTATAGTTGGCGGAGTGAGCTCAACTATAAAATCTGCTAAAGCTTGCCCCTTAATAGCTTTCCTTGGTTCAAAAGATATGTCAAACATGTTAAGTTCAACAGCCCACTTCGGCATTCGTCCAGCGGCTTCCATCTTTTGTAAGACTTGCTTTAGAGGTTGGTCGGTATAGACTAGTATAATGTGAGCCAAAAAGTAAGGCCTCAACTTCCTGCTGGCCATGACAAGTGCCAATCCAAACTTCTCGACTGACGTGTATCTACATTCCGCGTCCTTGAGCACATGACTCACAAAGTATATTGGGATTTGCACTGAGTCTCTCTCTGCTAGTAAAACAGCACTCACGGCCTGGGGGGACACGGTCAAGTATACAAACAGTTTTTCCCCCTCGGCTGGACTGACCAACCTTGGTAACTGACGAAGGTGATCTTTAACTTGCTGAAGTGCTTGTTCAGCTTCTGCTGTCCATTCAAACTTGGCTTTCTTCTTGATAGTAGCAAAAAAATGATGACACTTGTCTCCCGACTTAGACAAGAAATGTCCAAGGGCAGCTAAGCAACCCGTCAAGCGCTGAACTTCCTTTATCTTTGACGGGGACTTCATGTCTAGAATAGCTTGGATTTTCTCAGGATTGGCTTCTATGCCCCTCTGATCCACTAAGAAGCCTAACAACTTCCCCGCCAAAACACCAAAGACACATTTTTTGGGGTTCAATTTCAGCTTGTACTTTCTGAGAGTTTCAAAGGTTTCTCTCAAATCACCAACATGGTCGCCTTCTTGCTGACTTTTTACAATCATATCATCTATATATGCTTCCATGTTCCTCCCCAATTGTGGCTGGAAGACCGTATTGATCAGTCTTTGGAAGGTGGCCGGAGCATTTCTGAGGCCAAAAGGCATCCTCGGCCCGGCCCATCTGATCCCTTCTCCGTGATGAAGGACGTCTTGTCTTGGTCCTCTGGCCACATGGGTATTTGGTGAAACCCTGAATAAGCGTCCATAAAGCTTAACAAAGCATGGTCAGCCGTGGAATCTACCAGCCGATCTAACTTAGGCAAAGGGAAGTTGTCCTTAGGACAGGCCTTGTTGAGATCAGTGTAGTCCACGCACATTCTCCATGTGTCGTTGGGCTTCGGTACCATGACCACATTAGCAATCCAGTCTGGGTAGTATGTCTCTCTAATAAAGCGTGATTCTAACAACTTCTGAACTTCCTGGTCGATCGCCTGGTTCCTGGCCGGTCCCAAGTGCATTTTCTTCTGACGAACAGACTTTAAGCTGGGATCAACATTTAGCCGGTGGACGGCTACCTCTGGATCAATTCCAGGCATTTCTTCAACACAATAAGCAAACACGTCTTGGAATTCTTTGAGCGGAGTTGATCAAAATGCCCCTCGAAGCCGGGGAGAGTGAAGATCCAATCTTTAAGGTTCTTTACGGGCCGAGCTTCATCCAAACAAACATCTTCACGGGGCCTCTACCGCGCTCGGACGTTCTATTGCCACACCCATAATGGCCATCACTTCTCCAGACGAGGGTGGCTCTTCCTTGACGGGTTCATATTTTCTTTTCTTTCTAGGAAGAATTTCGGACGTTTTCCTTGAGGGAGCAACCTACGTCTGAGGACTTTCAATTGTCATTCTAAGAGGTGCCACTTGGTCCTTCACGATCTCGGACGCCTTTCCTTCGCCAGCATCCTTCGTGTGGTCTTGCTTGCCTGCCTTCCATGAGGACGGTTTCAGAGTAGTTAGGTAGCATTCCCTAGCCGCCTGCTGGTCTCCATACAAGGAGCCAATTTGACCACCATCACATTCAAACTTCATAAGCATTAAGTGAGTTACTATCACTGCTTTAACATGATTAAAAGTTGGTCATCTAAGAATGACGTTGTAGGCCATCAAATCTCGGACAACCAAGAACTTGATGAACAAAGTTCGCGAGGCGTCCTTCTCCCCAACTCGGACGGGCAGTGTGACTATCCCCAAAGGATGAATGATTCCTCCCCCAAACCCAATGATTGGGTGATGGACGGGGACCAAGTTCTTCTCATTAAACCTCAGTCGAGATAGGCAGTTGGCACTAATGATGTCCGTGGAGCTTCCAGTATCGATTAGAATCCTCCTTACTCTCAGGTTAGCTATCTTCATCTCCACAACCAAGGGATCATCATGGGGGGTTCTCAGCTTCCCCCGATCTTTCTCGCTGACGACTACCTTGGGGAAGGGCTCAGCCTTTGTCTGATCTGTCAACAAAACTTGGTCGATCTCCCTAAGATAGTTCTTATGCCCCCTGTTGGTTGGCCCTCCAGCAGCAAATCCTCCCGAGATAACAAGGACAACATCCTCGTCTGTGCTTTCACTTTCTTTTTTCTTGCTCTGACGGTTATCTCTCTTTTGAAACTTCTTTCCCCCTTGGGGTAAGTATGGGTTCATCTTTCCTTTTCGAGCTAGATCCTTTAATGCCCTCTTAAGGTGTTTATATTCATTGGTCTCATGCCCACAGTCTTTGTGAAAGTGGCAGTACTTGCTCTTATCCCTATTCCGATAAGGGGTCTTCATTTCAGCCGGAGCCTTTAGCTCATATTGATCCTTTATCTCCATAAGAATGGAGTATTGATCCTTGCTAAATTCAATGGGATTAACCGAAGATTCAGACTCTTTCCTCTTGCCTCTTCTGGACGAAGTGGTTGTGGAGGTTATAGCCCAAGTCTCAGCCTTTTTGGGGTTGCTCTTCTTTGGTTGAGCTACCTCTTCAGGCTTCTTGGACTAAGGGTGCTTTGCCTCAGTACATACTTCGGTGGCGTGTATAAACGCTTCGGCTTCTTTTAAGGCTTCGGCAATAGTGGTGATTTTCTTCTTCACAAGATCAAACTTAAAACTTCCTGGTCTCAATCCCCTGATGAAGGCGTCAAAGGCCACACCAGCATTAAGGTCTTGAATTTGAAGGGCTTCTAGATTGAATCTCTTAATAAAACTTCTGAGGGCTTCTTTTGGTCCTTGGACGACCTTGCCCAAGTGCATGCTTGTTTTTTGCTCTTGCCGGTTGGCAACAAAGTGACTAGTAAATAAGAAACTGAGTTCAGTGAAATTGTTGACTGAGTTGGGGGGAAGATTGTTAAACCACTTCTGAGCCACTCCCTTCAGAGTGGCCGGGAAGTTCGTACACCAAGTAGCATCATCTACTCCTTGGACGTACATCTGATGTTTGTAAGCGGATAGGTGATTGTCTGGATCAGTGGTTCCATCAAAAGGCTCTATGGTAGGGAGTTTTACCTTTGGGAAGGGGGGCGCCTCCATGATCTGGCCGAGAATGGGGTTGGCCGGTTGATCGGAGGGCTCCCATGTCCCCTCAATGGGTATGAAGCGCTTACGATACTCTTTCAACACGGGGTTAGATGAAGTATTTGCAGTGGGCCGGACGCCTTTATAAACCATTGGGTGAACCACCGTCTTCTCTTGTCTTGGACGAACAAGAGAAGGGCCCAGACTTCTTCCTTCCGTTCTGGATGGTATCCTCAAAGGAGGGTCTCTCAAGTATGGTGTAGACCCAGTGGCCGACCGTTGTAATGCAGCAGCTTTCTTTGCCTCTAGGTAATCCCTGGCATCTATTTCCATTCGGTGCCCATTTGGACGAACATTATCCCGGGTCCTAACCACCGAGGTTCAGTCCATCTTCCTTCGCTTGCCTCGCCTTACCGTTGCTTTTCTCTAGTTGCTCTCCTAGAGGGTTCTGACGAACAGTCGACTTGGACCGGACGATTCTCTTGAGAACGCCCCCTAAGAGGAGGCTGGATTGTTAGCCGCGCTCCGGATTAATTTGGAAAAAAAGCATGTTGTTCTTGATACATTCTGGACGGCTGCGCCATCTTGGTCCGAAAGTCATTCAAGACGTTCTCTAGATGGGCAGCGAGTCATTGGACGTTCAAGATTCTCCTGAATGACATGTTGTTGGCTTTGTCCAGGGACATTGATGATGGACGGAAGTCTATCCCTTCCTCGAGGCGGTCTCTCATGATCTACTGTGTCTTCGACATTGATCCGAAAACTTCGATTTCTAGCCACGTTGGACGGTGTGATCGATCATCGTTGCGTCTCCCCACGAGACGGCGCCAAATGTTTAGTACCTTGGGCTGGCAAGTAAACTATTTCCCTCAAGATGTTCTTCAATTGGAGACTTGTGCAACAATGGTTGAGTTTGCTCTGTCCGAACCTCGAGCTTTGTTCCCGAACTCGCAAAAAGGGACCCACCTTGGAGGTTTGGGTGGTGGTTCCCCTCCGAAACTTAAGTCGGATATCGGGAGTGAGAAGGAAAAAGTAGAGATAGAGAGAGAAAGTGAGAGAGTATTTCCACGAGTAAGTTTACCTTTGTTTGCATTGAATCCCCTTTCTCCGATTTCGGGGGTATTTATAGTGTTTGTGATATGATCTGCGCCCTTTTAGGTTACCCTAAAATAAGGGCACCCGATTAGCTAGGCAATCAAGTCATGACACTTGGCGAGGCATGATTGGGGGATGGATCATCAACCAATCACCTGCAGCCATTTTAGGGATTTGGGCTCTGAATAACCTTTGGGCCAAAAGGTGAGCTTTTTCTCCCATCTGAGTATAACCCAATGGTTAAACCACTTTTCTTTACTTCCTCTGATGGGACACGTGTATGGTCCTGATGGATTCATGTGTCTCCAAGAGAGCCGTTGATATTTTAGGCTACAACAAGTAGGATTCCACAATACATTGAATTCTATTAGCAGTGGGTAAATTTCCCACTGGGTAAACCAAGTTTTATCCCACTAGTCTTACGGAAATCATATATAGTAGTTCCTAAGTTATGACCCAATGTAAATAAATTTGGGGAAACTCTGAAATCAGGAATCTAAACTAATCGAGTTTTAATATATTCATGTAGATGGAGCAATTTCCTATCCAACCTAAATATGTTGTTTCATTTACCGTATTAACTATTAGGTCTCACAATTGCCTAATTGATTTAATTAGCTGGATCTTAAGTTAAAGATGTGAAGTTTTAATAAGAAAAACCCCTTGGTTTGCTATTAAATGTTTTTTTTGTCAATATTTTTGAGGATGTATACTCTTCAACTTTATATGTCCAACCCTTTGAATTGGATGCTAAACATTTGTAGTAGGATGTTAGATCCTTTGAATTGGATGTTAAATGTTTCTTTTTCTTAAAAAGTGTTTTCTTCCTAAAATTGAGATGATTAAATCTTACTATGTCTTATTTCAATTGCTTTGGTGGTTCAAATGGTGGAGCAAAATATTTTCCTTGGACCACCCAATTCTTAGGCCTTGTTCTTTAGGACTAAACTGAACTGAATTTGTCTAAACAGAATTGAACTATACTGAAACTCTGAGAGAAAACTAACTAAAATAGAACTGAATTGAATTTATCTGAATTGAACTGAACTGAATTTATCTAAACTGAATTCCCATTAATTTAAATAACTAATTTATCTTTCAAAGTCATTCTTTCTCCTCGATTTTTGCACAACAACCCTTTCTTCCTTTCAGATTCTGGTTTCCTTGTTTCTGCTGTAGATTACTTCCTCTCTCTTCTATTTGAGGTTCAAGATCAAAAGTTCTCTCTTTTCATTTGGAGGGATGGGTTTCTCTCTCCCCTTCACATATTTTTCAGTATAACGAGTTTTTAGTCCCATATGATGCCCCGGGTTATTAACTTTTTCATGTTAAAAGATATCATCTAATGTTGCATAGCTTATTGGTTAGAACTTTATATATTAATTAACTTGAGGTTATGTGGTCGAATCTTATATGGAGCATGTTTCTAATTTTTCTTAATGTGCCTACTGATGATATGGAATGAAACAATTAAAGGGAGAGTGATACGTGGCACGTTAACTTGCTTAAGAACGTTTTTTAATATATTAGTATAGATAGATATAGATTGGAGATGGTGAAGCAAAAGAAAGGAGAGAGAGAAACTAGGGACTTGCCATTTGACTTTTATTGCTTTAACTCATTTCTATAACCATTATTTGGAAGAAGGGTATATTGGGTGACACTTTTGCTTGTTAAATATCTAAAAAAATTAGTTGCCTTTCTCTTATTTTTCTTTGTTTTTTTTGGATTTTGTTCCTATCCTACTTAAAAATGATAATAAATACGGTGCATATATTTATTTTCATTTCTCACTGGAAATATAATACTACTCCCTCCGTTATCTTTTGTTGTTCCTGTATTCCTAATTGGTAAATTTCAATATGTTGTTCCTATTTTGAATCTTTCCATGTATAGTGTAAGTTTATGGCTTAAATTCCTCATTGGTTTTAAACTGCTAAATATGTTCACACTATTCATTAGTCATGTTTTACTCTTTTACCTCTCAAACTTTTTTTTCTCATTGGTTGCCTAACATAGAGTAATTCGAAAGGCTATAATCTTTGTTTTTAATTAATTTTATTTTATTTAAAATAGTGGAATCTTGCCCATTTTTTAAGTTGCATTGGTTTCTTTGCCGATTTTAAATAAGAACAACAAAAGAAAACGGAGGCTAGTATTTTTTTTTCACCTCAGGATTAATGCCATATTCTTCGTTCTTGAAAGTGCTAGAGTAGACTATATGCTAAATTACTTTTCTTTTCTTTGGTTTTTTTATGATAGATAAGCGATCATGTTGGTGGACCCCCATATAAAGTATCTGTTTCAGAGTAATTTTCTACTATTTACTTTCTTTACAGTTCTTTTTGGAGGTTCTAGAATTAGTTTACGCAGTTGTTTTTTTTTTCACAATTTCTGAAAGTACATTGTATGCAACTTTTATCATACACCTGGGTGCACCGTGAGAATGATATAACCATTTTTGCTCATTACTCATTTGAAATCCTCCAAATGAGTAAGATATACATAAAAGAGAGAGCTCAAAATGAGTAAATGAACAAAAAATAACCTTGAGTGTATCATGCTTATGGTACACCCGGGTGTATGATGAATGTTCTCTGCGCGTAAAATTAATATTTTTCATTATATTTCAGGTAAAGCATCAAAAGTTATTGATTTGGAAATACATGTTAGAACGAATCTTAAAATATAACACATAATCATAGCGTTTTGAAATTTTATATTGGTACAAACTTACAATTAATGGTGTTTGGCTTTGAATGACTTTTTGTTGTACCCCTTTGAAGAGCTCCCTCAAACACCTCTTTGGTGTTCTTTTTTTTGGCTCTTTACTTTTAATGCTAAACTCAATTATAAAAAAAAGAATTTATAATTAAATTTTCTTCACTTTGACCATAAAAAACAAGTTTGTAATTTTTTTTCATAAGGATGGAGTATAAAACTTCCGGTGATTCTTCTATACTACTAGTAATTAGTAAACTATATATACTTCTAAAAGAGGGGATGATTTATATATGTTTGGGTATGTAGCTATGAAGAAGTGCTTGCACCTGTTGGATTTAAAGCGACTTCCATAACAGATAATGTTAAAATTTAGAATATAGGAAACGGCTTGTAGAACAACTGAATTTCTTGTTATTGAATAATATGGGTACAACCCTATTTATATATCTGATAACGACGGACAATGATAAAAACCCTATAATCCTAATAAAGATACTTACCTAATATCATAAGGAAACTATACTCGTTTCCTTATTAGTCTAGGACTCTAATATAATATGCTTACCATAACTCTAATACTCCCCCTCAATCGTAGGGTAATAACACGAACACTACGATTGAAAAAAAATATATAAAAGAATTACTAGGAGACCAATAAGACGTGAATCAATCAACGCCATTAATAACCACCATTTTGGATTAGGGACAACCAAGAAATACCCTTTTTGGATTATGGACAACCAATCAACCTTAATGATCCAATTCGTCACTTAGGTCATCAACGATGCACAACCGCACCAACAAGATGCTCAATAGCACTAACACAATAGCTTGGATGGGCCACCATAACCCATCACAATAACGATGCGTAACCGCACAACCCAACTAGGGACCCAACTAGGGTTTTGTAGAAACGATGCACAACCGCATCAACCGAACAAGATCACGTCTTGGTCACACACCTCCAATATACCACAAGCAAGATCACAATCTACTAGACGAGTAGATCACACTTGAACGGTAGCATCCGATATTTAACAAGTCGGTAAACACGAACAAATATCACGAACCACTTCATGAAATTAATATCCAAAACACCAATTCGTGAACTAGAGCCCCCACGAACAGAACAATCACCAAACAAAAAAACTGAAGCTAATTACTCACCACAAAGCCAAATAACACTAACTTGGAAAACTGGAACGAAGTAAAAGCACTTGCTTGAATACTACTGTCGCCATGAGTCAACACTCAATATCAACACAACAAAACAAACCTACTGCCGCCAAATTCCAAAAAAACAAGAAACTTTGTGACTTACTGGTGGGGGCCACTAACTAGGAAAAGAGGAATTAAAGCACTCACAATATACTCACTCACAGAAGACGAAACCACACTTGAATACCAGCACACACACGAAGCAGTAAGGCAACAAAGACACCACGACGGCGCCAACAAACAGCAGCGGAAGAGCCGAGAACAAAGCAGAGAAAAAAAAAATCTCAACTTTGACATAAATAATCCGGCCGGTGAGTTTAAAACTCAAACCCACCGGCAAGAGAACAATATTTTGGAGTTTTTACCCAAGATCTTAATTTGCTCTTGATACCATGTTAAAATTTAGAATATAGGAAACGGCTTGTAGAACAACTGAATTTCTTGTTATTGAATAATATGGGTACAACCCTATTTATATAGTACAATGACCTTGGACAATAAGCTAACCCTAGAATCCTAATAAAGATACTTACTGTTATAAAATGATTGCCGTGGTCCTCATTGATTTCAATAAACAATATATATGAGAGAGTTTAGGGTTTGACCTAAGGCTAATATCGTAAATAGATAAATACAAGACATAATACATAAATACATATACATTCTAACACACCCCCGCAGTCGAAGCGGGAGGTTTACAGACGCTTAGACTGTCCCGAAAATCATCAAAGAGTATGCGTGGAAGGCCTTTGGTGAAAATATCAGCGATCTGGTAACGGGACGGAACATGTAGGACACGCACTTCTCCACGTTTTACCTTTTCACGAACGAAGTGGATATCCATCTCAATGTGCTTAGTGCGCTGATGTTGAACCGGATTGCCAGAGAGATATATCGCACTCACATTATCGCAATAAACCAATGTTGCTTTAGTGATGGGACAACGTAATTCAAGCAACAAATTTCTGAGCCAACATGATTCTGAGACAACATTTGCAACACCTCTATACTCAGCCTCAGCACTAGACTTGGACAGAGTAGGTTGGCGTTTGGAAGACCAAGAAACTAAGTTGTCCCCAAGAAAAATACAGTATCCTGAAGTGGATCGTCGGGTATCTGGGCACCCTCCCCAATCGGCATCCGTATATGACAAGAGAGAATGAATGGTAGATTTATATAAATGCACACCAAAATCAATCGTACCTTGAACATATCGCAGAATGCGCTTCAAAGCATCCATGTGCTCGACCTTTGGATCATGCATGAATAAACACACCTGCTGTACAGCATAGGAAATGTCAGGTCGGGTGAAGGTCAAGTACTGTAGTGCACCAGCCAGACGACGATACGTCGTCGGATCATTATAAGAAGAGTCGGATGTTGCACTTAATTTGCCTTTTGTGTCCACAGGAGTAGGACAAGATTTGCACTGTGTCATGCCTGCTCTGTCTAGAATCTCTTCGGCATATTTTCTTTGGGAGAGAAAAAGACCATTTTTGTTCCGAGATACGGCAATGCCCAAAAAATAGCTGAGGGGACCAAGATCCTTCATTGCAAATTCTGAGCTTAGCTTAGACATAATGGAATGACGGAGAGAGTCTGAAGAAGCAGTAAGAATAATATCATCCACATATAATAATATGTAGGCAATGTCTCTACCACGACAGTAAATGAATAAAGAGTTGTCGGATGTGCTGTGAGTGAATCCAATGGTGGCAACAAAATCAGCAAATCGTTGATACCAAGCTCTGGGTGCCTGTTTCAAACCATAGAGAGATTTGCGTAACAGACAAACATGATCGGGATAGGTAGGATCCTTAAACCCCAAAGGTTGGTACATATAGACAGTCTCATTCAAATTACCATGTAAGAAAGCATTTTTAACATCCAATTGACGAATCTCCCATGATTTAGACAGAGCAATACTAAGAACCACCCTAATAGTTGCCGGCTTAACCACTGGACTGAAAGTCTCATCACAATCAATTCCATCCCGCTGAGATTTGCCATCACCAACTAAACGAGCTTAATACCTCTCAAAAGAACCATCAGATTTCTTTTTATGCCGAAAAATCCACAATGACCGAATAATATTAGCATTTGAAGGACGCGGTACTAAATCCCAAGTCTTATTTTCAATAAGAGCATTATATTCATCTTGCATAGCATCCTTCCAATTTGGGTCATGAAGCGCACTCACTGGGTTCCGGGGAATAGGTGAAATAGTGTGAGTGGTGACACTTAACGCTTGGTTGTGGTACTTTTTGTTCGGCTTATAAATGCCACGTTGACTACGAGTAGTCATACGAGGAGGGGGTGATGGTTGAGGGATGAGAGGGGGAATGAGACGTAGTTAATGGGTTATGCAAAGACAAATCAGGCCGTAAATGAGGAGGGATATACGGACTGGGCTTGGAGTGCGGGCTAGCGGGTATAGGCCCGGGAGAGGGAGGCGTGGATTGTGGTGAGGGGGAGAAGCGGGCAAAGAGGACAGGGGGTAGGAGCTATGTGGCGTGGATCATTGGGAGCATGAGGGGTATGCTGGGCCAAAGAGGACGGATGGGCCTGCAAAGTTGGGCGGAGGCTGCAGGGAGCGGGGAGAAGGTGAGATAGCAGCGGAGGGGAAGAATTTGGAGGTGGGGTAGTTGCATTTTGATGCAAATAATGAATATGAAGAGGAGAAAGGGCATTTTCTAAAAAATCATGGGAATGAGAGGTGGGAGTATGAAGTTTAGAAAATGGGAAATGGGATTCATCGAACCAAACATGCTTGGCAATAATGATCTTACGATTGGAGAGATCATAACATTTGTACCCTCTATGGTTAGATGGGTAACCTAGGAAGACACAAGGAGTGGATCGAGATTGAAGCTTATTTATTTGTGTGGATGGGAAAAGGGGAAAACAAAGACAACCAAAAATTCTAAGATGAGAATATGTGGGAGTCTTTTGATACAAAATTTGAGTTGGAGATTTGTAACCTAGGATTTTGGAGGGCAAGATGTTTAGAAGATAAGTCGCCATTTCCAAGGCATGGTGCCAAAAGAAGGAGGCAAAGAAGCATGAGCTAAGAGAGTACGAACAATATTGTTGATGGATTGAATTTTTCGCTCTGCTTTGCCATTTTGGGGAGAGGTATGAGGACAAGAGAAGCGGAAAGACATGCCATGGTGTTCACAAAATTTATGAAAAGAACCATTATCAAATTCGCGGCCATTATCACATTGAAAAGTTTTGATCTCTTTTTCGAATTGAGTTCTAATATATGTTCGAAGAGATAAAAATAGATTATAAACTTGAGACTTTCTAGAGATAGGAAAAGTCCACAGGAAATTAGTATAGTGATCGAGAAATAGAACATAATATCGATGGCCGGCAGAACTAATAACTGGAGATGTCCATAAATCACTGTGAACAATGTCAAAAGGCATGGATGTGAATGATATAGAATCATAAAAAGGAGATTTAACTAATTTGCCCAAAGGACAAGAATAACAAATATCGGTTCGAGCCTTATTACAATGGATCAAATTACTACTACGCAAGGAGCTAAAAACTGCATCTCCCGGATGACCTAGGCGGGAGTGCCAAACACTAGGAGAAATAACAAAGAAAAGCGGAAGGAGTTGATGAGGAAATGGCTCGACAATTTGTGGTGAAAGGATAAAGATCGCCCGTGCTATCACACCTCATTATTTGGCTCCCCGTCCGCAAATCCTTCACAGAAAACCCAAATGGATCAAACTCAACAGAAACCATATTATCATTAGTGAATTTACGAACAGAAATCAGGTTCTTTATTAGATTGGGGGCATGAAGGACATTGTTGAGGTTTAGGGGAGGATTTGTTTGGGATAGTGAAGTATGTCCATAACCACAAATTGGAATCATGCTACCATTGCCAACAACAATTGCATTATTTTTATTTTTGCTCAATTGAAAATAGGACGAGAGAGTACCTTGCGAATGGGTCATGTGTGACGTAGCACCTGTGTCCATGTAGTAATTTTCATCTGGTGGCTGCAGCGTGAGAGTATGCATGGCTTCGAGCAATGTCCGTCGGTGCATAGCTCGTGCTAGGAGGTGAAGGAGCGACCATGTAGTATGACTTTGGCTGGGGACCAAGGAGTCCAGATTGAGGCTGCCTATTTGGACTGGGTCTGTACTGCCACGGCATTGGGCTGGCAGGGTATGGACAGGGCGGAGTGGCCCATGGTTGAGGTGTCCAAGTTCCCCATGGCGGGTAAAACCAAGAAGTGGTGGGTGGAGACTGTTGGTTGGACCGCTGCTGTGATTGGGTGGGCTGAGAGTTGCGGCCACCGTTACCAGTGCCACTGTTGCCGCCGCCACTGCGATTATTGCGGTGGTTATTACCACCACGGCCACGGTTGTTTTTCCGGCCTCGTGAAGTGTTGCTACGGTTTGGGTTGGAATGATCACCAGACTGACTTGGACCATTATTACCCGAATTAGTAGCAGTACTTTGAGTCAAAAGAGCAGCCTCGCCGGAGACAATGCAGAACCGTCGCCGTCGTTATTCTTTGTGTTCTTCAAGTTCAAGCATAGAACGCAGCGTGTCAAATGTAGGAAGGGGAGTAAGATGCTGCACCGATGATCTGAAAGGCTTATACTCCTCCGATAAACCCTTTAAAAGTTGCAGCGCCATACGGTTGTCGGAGACCGGATCACCCACGTTTCGAAGACTATCAGCCAACATCTTTAAGCGAGTGCAATAAGGTTTGACGCCATTAAATTGCTCCAGCTTTGTATTGGTGAATTGGGCATCTAATTGAAGAGCCCTGGCAGATTTATTATTCTGGAAAAAATTAACCAACCGATTCCAAGCATCAACGGCCTTATCAGTAGGATTGATGATGGTGTTAAGGAGATCATTTGAGATCGTGCCGTAGATCCATTGGCGAACGATGTCATCGAGACGCTGCCATAGAACCTGGGCTGCGAGTTTGTCAGCGGCAGATTGAGAGGAATTGGCAGTGGCGTCATCGGTTGGAGGAATGATGTGGTCAACAACTAAGTGTGCGCGGCAATGAAGTTGAAAGAGAGTTGACCAATTGTTGTATTGGGTCCCATCGTAATCCAGAGATATGGGAATACAAGTCTTAATATTGGTGACAAGGGTTGCAGGGTGCAACTTGTTGGTGTCAGCCATGAAAGACAAAGAAGAGGAGTGAGAAAGAGTCAAGAAGGAAGAAGGAAAAATGTGGAGGAAAGAAACCTAATCTGATACCATGTTATAAAATGATTGTCGTGGTCCTCATTGATTTCAATAAACAATATATATGAGAGAGTTTAGGGTTTGACCTAAGGCTAATATCGTAAATAGATAAATACAAGACATAATACATAAATACATATACATTCTAACACTTACCTAATATCATAAGGAAACTATACTCGTTTCCTTATTAGTCTAGGACTCTAATATAATATGCTTACCATAACTCTAATAGATAACCAACTGGCAGTTCAACCGCACAAGGTATATTTACAACATCTATGTATTACTGTATAGTAACTATCCACATCCTTTTGTTTTTTTCTTCGATGGCATGTACATATTCAAAGAAATCTCTTTATGCCTAAGCTATTGAGAAATACATATTATGACTACAATTTTATTTAATATGTTTCAGGGTTATGAAAAGCTTGGTAGGTGGAAGAGGACTCCAAATCTATAAATTACATGGCTTTGTTATACTTGTATTTCAAAGTTACTATAATATAATTTCTCTTCTAATAAGTTCTTGATAAGAATCATATAACATAGAAGTATTTCTTATGTGGAATGTAAAAGCACAATTACACCTATATTTCCTTCCTTTGAAATAATTACCGTTTGAATTTGTTGCTTATATGTAGGGCTGGCAAAAGTTGACCCAACCCGATAACCCGACCTGAAACTGACTTGAAAATTCCGGGTTTGGGTTGAGATTTTCGACCTGAAATAAAAAATGGGTCGACCCAACCCGACCTGAAAATATAATGGGTTAGGTTCGGGTTGACTTTTTGAACCTGAAAATAACCCGAATTACCTGATTTAGAAGTCGGATTATTTTCAGGTCGGGTCAACCTGAAATTAACCCAGACTTTCATAACTTATACAACCTATCTTTTCTTATTCTTATTTGTAATGGGCCAAGCCTATTTCTTGGATCACCTAAATTTCATTTCAGGTCATTAACCCATACTTTCATGACTTAGCGTGTATAGTTGAATTTCATTTCAGGTCATTTTGGGTTGGTTTCGGGTCAACCCGAAATCGGTAAGGTCGGGTTTGGGTTATGATTTTCGAACTGAAATTAGAATCAGGTCGGGTTTGGGTTAGGGATAAGTGACCTGAAATATAAATCAGGTCAACCTGAAATTGACCCAACTCGACCTGATTGCCAGCCCTACTTATATGGCCAATGTTACCAATGTTAGTGCGAGAGTGAAGCATATTTCATGTGTGTTCAATTCTACTCGGTAGTCATGTTCTTGAAAGTACTTTATTCCTTCTTTCCTTTTCACACAGACATGAGTATTGAACTCTAGGATGGACTTAATTTTTTTTTGGTTAAGGAGAATTCCCTTTTAAGGAGGGGGCAATTAAGGATCCTTCTTGTAAGGGGTGAGAATCGAACCCGTGTCACAACCGTAGAATGAGGGCCTTACAACCACCAGGCCAACCTTGATTCTCAGAATGGACAATAAAATTAGACCAATAGGTCTTATGTATCTCCGGTGTACAATATACAAGTATACAATAGATTTAATAACTCCAAATCACATATCAAATCCATTTTATGGTAAGTAGAATCTTTGTAGATTTATATCAATGCAAGGATCCCAAATATCAACTTTTTATTTTTTTTACTTGTACGCAATTAGAATATATATTAATGGTTGACGAAGCATGTTGGGAAACGCAAAAAAAACAAATGATGAATCTAAATAAATACAGAGGGAGTACAATTTTTATTTAAGTTTTTGTTTTTAAATATATAAATGGAAAAATATCAACCGTGACTAATTTTTCAATAAGAATCTTAATTGTGAATTATTCTAGTACGATCCAAACTATGAGAAACTATACTTGTATTCCCAAACTGAACAATGTTACATGTAACTTGTTTAACCGTTAACTTCTTAGGGCTCGTTCGTTATCATTTTCTTTTTCTAGTTTTCAGTTTTTTTGAAAATCAAAAACAAAAATATGAAAACTAGAAAAAGTAGTTTCCAGTTTTCTGTTGTCAGTTTTCAAAATTGACATGTTTAGTATAAGTATGACTAATTTTAAGTTATTATACCCATTATATCATATAACTTTTATATTCATAAAACCAAAAACTGAAAACTTATAGTGATGCCGAACGGGCCCTTAATTATTCTTATTGTTTTTCAATCTTCCACCCCCTCTCTCCTCTGTCCTCCCCTTTAGCACCCAACACAACCTCATTAGTCATCCCTACCACCCAGCCACAAACCATTTCTTGCCCAACCACCCTCATCCTTTGTCAAGCCCAACATAATCAACTTAAAAATTCATAAGCAATTTGAATTAGAAACCAGACAAAATAAAAGGCCATTTTTTTGGGCTTTGTTATTCCTCGCCCTTACTTTTATACACTCCCGTACCCCTTTCCTCTTCATGTCATTCAAACTCTCACTATTTCTCTCTTTCCCTCCTTTACTCTAATCTTCCATTTCCTCTTTTCTTCCACCATTGTGCCTCGACCAAACTTCAGCCACCTAAGTTCGTTAAGCCTGGCCACTCTGGCGGAAATCTTGAAGATTTTTTGGAAAAAAAACTCTAATATTAAGACCACACACCATCCAAGAAAAATTCGATATATGTTGGTGCAAAGAAAAAAAATCAACTCTAACACAATCTAGACAAAAAAATTCAATCTTTCCTCTTTTTCTTCCCACCATTCATGGACATTCAAGTTGGGGAATAATAAAAATATCATATCAGAATTAGTCGTACTAATATATCTTATTGAAAAATCGAAATGTGGAGAGAAAAACTGGTCATGCGCCTACCAAAGACGCCGCTATATAGGTGCAGACGTGTGTGGTATACACCTTAATTCTCACAATGGGTGCAGACGTCTGCCATGGACGCCTGAGCCTATAGTAGAGCGTCGGTAATAGGCGCATGTATTTGTTGTGCGACATATCTTCAAGACTCCGACGAGATTTGGTAGCCGATGTTTGGGAAATAATTTTTCAACAAATTCAAATCTTAATTATCTAACAAATTCTAGTCCAAATTTGTTAAAAAATGTTGTTTTTCCAGGAGTCCTTGAGTTGTGACGATGGGTGGTCATGATGTAACACCCGACCCATACGGAGTCGAGTTTATCGTCACCAATGCGCATTCAAGGCCAACAACTATCCTCAATAACCAACACAAGTTCTTCCGGCGCATTTTGTCTCACTCACGCGCTCCCGGAGAAACTTCCCAGGAGGTCACCCATCCCCGGACTACTCCCAACCAAGTACGCTTAACTGTGGAGTAACTAAGGAAATGAGCTCCCTAAAATAAAGATGCATCTTGTTGGAATAAGTAGTCTGCTAAATCCCTTTAAAGCAATCATGAGGGGTATTACGTACACCCCCACTTGAGGACAGCAATGCCCTCGTTGCACCTGAGGACTCCACATATTCGGCCACAACGACCTGTGGTCGCCCCAGCCTGGAAACTAATCACATATTCGACAGCAGCCGGTGATATAACCCCAAAATCCTCCCCCACTAGGCGATTAACATTGGATTAATTATCCACACGATCAGCACGCGGTCGCAGGGTTGCTTTGTTACCATTTGTAACACTAGACCCATACAGAGTCAAGTCTAGCGTCACCAATGCGCATCCAGGACCAAAAACTATCCTCAATAACTAACACAAGTTCTTACGGCGCATTTTGTCCTTACTCACGCGCACCCTGAGAAACTTCCCAGGAGGTCACCCATCCCTGGACTACTCCCAGCCAAGCACGCTTAACTATGGAGTAACTAAGGAAATGAGCTCCTTAAAAGGAAGATGCATCTTATTGGAATGAATAGACTGCTAAATCCCTTTAAAGCAATCATAAGGGGTATTACACACGATCTGCTGACTAGTCCGACGAGTGGAGGATGAATTTAGGTGCTTGATGTTCTTCAAAGGTTGATAGATGAGAGGAGAAGGGGAAGATGAGAAGGTATTAGGGGGAAATAGGGAAAAAGAGTAAAAAAGGGAGGAGAGAAAGAGTAAAGGTGTATGAGTGAGAGAGGGAAAGGGAATAGATATGAGGTATAAGATTCTATGTATAATACTACTTATTAGGGCGATACTAAGAAAAACTTGGACGTGACTTAGTCATATTTGAAAAGTTTCAACAAAGTATAAGTGCAAGCAATAGATGATTATTACGTTTCCGTGTTTCTAACCTTGGTTTATCAACTCAATATATAATTGCATGCTATAAAAATTTTATAGTTAGTGATAATATTATTGACTTAAGATTTCTACATTTCATGCTAGAGTGGAACCTTAGGTTTATAAAATTTTAGCCGTTAACAATATTTACTATAATTAACTCCGCCTGTGAGTGTCTGTGTGACATTCACTGCCGGTCTCAAGCCCGGATAAAGGAGGAGAGTTGCGGTAGGTTTGGGGCGGCCAGCATAAAACATAGTCCCATATCATGACATGAATCGACAAATGAAAAACGTGGGGGCGTCCCCTACTGCCGACGCGCCGCACTTCATAGACCCGGGTGTAGTGATAAGTATGCAAGGGTTGCTAGGTCGTCGCCGGAAGCGGCGCGCCATCCCTGCGCCCGGGGTGGTGTCAAATATGCAAGGGTTCCCGCATCGGGGACGGGTGCGGGTAAAGAAGTTAGTCCAGGGTAGTGGTAGTGGTAGGGGTAGTAGGTTGCGCTTTGGAACATGGAACATTGGCTCTTTGACGGGAAGATCGGCGGAGGTGGTGGAGGTTATGAGGAGGCGAAAGATTCACATAATGTGCCTTCAAGAGACTAAGTGGGTTGGTGGAAAAGCAAGAGAACTAGCCCCGTGGGGTTATAAGCTTTGGTACTCCGGAAAGGATAAGTGTAGGAATGGAGTAGGCATCATTATTGATAAGGAATATATTGATGATGTGGTGGAAGTTTCGAGGAAGAGTGACCGCATTATGAGTATCAGGCTAGTATTAGGGAGTAATGCGGTGACTATCATAAGCGCATATGCGCCGCAAGTAGGATTGGAAGCATTTATTAAACAACAATTTTGGGAGGATTTGGAGGAGGTTGTGCAACGAGTGCCTATTAATGAAAAATTGATCATTGGTGGGGATCTTAACGGACATGTGGGCACTAGTCGAGTTGGCTTTGAGAGCATTCATGGAGGTTTTGGGTATGGGGAGAGAAATGAAGCTGGAAGTGATATCTTGGATTTCGCATTAGCCTATGGTCTTAGTATTATGAACACTTGGTTTGAGAAAAGAGAATCTCACCTTGTGACGTATAGGAGTGGAAGTAACGCGAGTCGATTGACCTCTTTTAGTAAGGAATGGTTGGCGGAAGAGTTATACAAACTGCAAGGTGATACAGGGTGAGAGCGCGACCACCCAACATAGACTAGTCGTGCTTGATTTCCGGGGTAGGGAGTCTTTAAGAAAGCGAAAACCCAATGTGGAGCCGCGAATCAAGTGGTGGAAGCTCCAAGGGGAGCACAAAGAGAACTTCTTAGCTAAGATGGCTAATAAAGATATTTGGGCTTGTAACACGGAAATGGATGTAGATTCGATTTGGACAAAGATAGAACTTGGTATAAAGGAAGTGGCGAAAGAGGCCCTTGGAGAATCTAAAGGAACCTGTACCATCAAGTAAGGACACATCTTGGTGGAACGAGGAGGTGAGACAAGCGATAAAAAACAAACGAGAAAGTTATAAACTTTTGGGAAAAGATAGCGACGATGTGAACTATGAGAAGTACAAAGAGGCGAGAAAAGAAGCCAAGAAGGCAAGACGGGAAGCTAAAGCACGGGTAAACAAAGAGCTTTATGCAAGATTGGATACGACGGAAGGTGAAAAAGACATTTATAGAATTGCGCGTATGAGGGACAAGAAGACAAGAGACATAAGAAAGGTTAAATGTGTCAAGGGTGTGGACCAAAGAGTGCTTGTGGAGGATGAAGAGATAAAGGATAGGTGGAGGTCGTACTTTGATACCTTGTTCAACGGTGATAAAGCACAAGACATCGGGGATGTACACATTCCGCCAAGTATGTTAAATCGAGAGTTTATGAGGAGGATTCAAAAGGGAGAAGTCGTTGCAAAGCATTAAAAAAGATGGGATTGAAGAAAGCTACGGGGCCGGATGGCATACCTATCGAAGTTTGGAGGTGTTTAGGGGGGAGAGGAATCGAATGGGCGACAACATTCTTCAACATGATTTGGAGACACAACAAAATGCCATTAGAATGGAGGAAGAGTACTTTGATTCCTTTGTATAAGAACAAAGGCGATGTACAAGATTGTACCAACTACCGAGGAATCAAACTAATGAGTCATACGATGAAACTGCGGGAAAGGGTGATTGAGCAAAGACTTAGGAAACATGTGAAGATATCGGAGAACCAATTTGGATTTATGCCCGGAAGATCGACTATAGAGGCCATCCACCTCTTAAGACAAACAATGGAACATTACCGTGATAGGAAGAAGGATCTACATATGGTTTTCATTGATTTGGAGAAGGCATATGATAGAGTACCAAGAGAAATACTTTGGTGGGCGTTGGCAAGGAAAGGTGTTCCACAAAAATATATAGATATCATCAAGGATATGTATGAGGGGGCAACTACGAGTGTGCGGACTACGGTGGGGAGGACGGAAGAGTTTCCTATTACGATCGGAGTGCATCAAGGTTCCGCACTTAGTCCCTTTCTCTTTGCCCTAGTCATGGACCGAACTAACGAGGTCAATTCAAGATGATATACCATGGTGTATGATGTTTGCGGATGATATTGTGTTGATTGATGAAACAAAGGAAGGTATTGAGAGAAAGTTGGAATTGTGGAGACATACATTAGAAGCCCGGGGTTTTAGATTGAGCGAAGTAAGACGGAGTATATGGAGTGCAAGTTCGGTGGGGTTACAAGCGACGAGGCGAGGGCGGTCACTTTGGATAGCAAAGTGGTTCAAGGATCGAACGTCTTCCGTTACCTAGGATCCATTCTCCAAAAGGATGGAGAACTGGATGGAGACGTGGCTCATAGAATTAACGCGGGTTGGTTAAAGTGGAAAAGCGCCACTTTGGATTCCTTTGTGATTCCGGTATTCCCCAAAGCTTGAAGGGAAAGTTCTACCGTACGGCAATTAGGCTGCTTTGTTATATGGCACCGAATGTTGGGCGGTGAAACAATGCCACGTCCATAAGATGAACGTGGCGGAGATGCGTATGTTGCGGTGGATGTGTGGCCACACAAGGAAAGACCGATTAAGAAATGAAGTGATCCGGGAAAAAGTTGGAGTTGCATCCATTGAAGAAAAGATGAGGGAGAATCGGTTAAGATGGTTTGGTCATGTGAAAAGGAGATCAGGTGATGCACCGGTGAGAAGAATTGAAGAGTGGAGGAGTAACCAAGTTGTAAGGGGTAGGGGAAGACCTAAGATGACTTGGATGAAGGTAATTGAAAGTGATATGAGGTTACTTGGGATCGAGGAGAGCATGACGTTGGATAGAAGTGAGTGGAGGGCGGTATCCATGTGGAGGAAGGGGTGTGATTTCGCATTTATTTGTTTTTCTCAATTGTGTTGGTATTAAAACCTTTTGTTGAAAACCTCTTTTAAAACTTGTTGGTGTAAACCTTGCTTTAAAAAAAAAAAAAAAAAAAAACCTTTTTATCACTCTTGGCGATGCCATCTCCTTTGGTGACGGTTTCAGTTGACGATTCATGTTAGCCGACCCCAAATCACTTTGGGAATAAGGCTTAGTTGTTGTTGTAACAATATTTACTATAATTCATAGTGATATATTTATAAAGTAAAAACATGATCTATTATTGAATTGAATAGTCAAGTAATCATTTCTTTTTGCTAAATCACCCTGAGGGGGAGTTCAAGAACGAGTAAAATATTTGATTTCTTATTTTTTTTGTTATCATTACGCTCTTTTTTTTCTCATATATTGCTTTCAAAACCGTGCCTTGCACAATAATTATTTAGTTATTACAAATATGACATAGAAGTATATGTTATGAGCAAAAATTGTCCATAGCAATAAACAACACAAAACTCATGATATATGTTGCACGGAAATCGAAAACGAAATAGAGATATGAAATGGCCATGGATATGGACAAGATAACGAAACGAGAAACATGAGTTTTTATAATATTTTGTCCATGAAAATGTTTCGGTTTCCAAAACGTGGTAATATTCGTGTCCAAAACGAATACACTTTTTGTGAAACATAGGCTATGTTTAGGGTAGTTTATAAGGTAACTTAAAGGAGTAAATGATAAAAATTTTAGGCACTTAAGTAACTTAACGATTAGTAGTGTTTAGAGAATAGCTGAAATAAAATTTAAATTTGTTCAAATAAATGAAATTGATGAGCTAATATTGTTAAGTAATAAAAAAAATACCAGGAACTAATAAAAATGTTATTTGTTAAATGCGATATTACTTTTTGTTGTTCTTCAACATGCTTATTTAACCATTAATTTTCTCGAAATGTGTATAATTTAAAATTATAAAAAGTTAGACCTATAAAATCATCATATTAAAAAAACAAATATTGCATCTAAGAGAAAAAGATAAAATATAGAATAAAAATTATAATATCAAAATAATTTACCAAGGTAAGTAATTATTATCCAAAATAATTTACCCAATCAGCAACCTTATCAGTTTTCAGTTCCTTTTCGGCTATTAGTGCCAAACAATCAATATATATATATAAAGGAGGAACTTTTCGGGAGCATAGGGAGCTCCTCAAGATTTCGAGCTCATAGAGCGCGCCACGTAAGATTGCCACGTCATCAATTGATATTTTTATTTTTTTAAAAAATAGCGAGCTCATAGAGCGCGCCACGTAGGATTGCCACGTCATCAATTGATATTTTTATTTAAAAAAAAAATAGAGTTCTACATGATTTAAATACATAAAAGGAGATTTGGATAAGCGAAAATTAGAGTTTGGATTGAATCAACAACTTAAATTATTATATTATGAAAATTGTGTATAACTTTTGCTACATAATTTGGAATATTATAATTTTGTACCATTGGAGAACATTCAGAATATGCTTCGAAATAAGATCCATTTGCAATATAGTTCTACAACTTATGAAATATAGAGCGCCATGTAGGATTGTCATGTCATCAATTTTTTTTTCTAAAAATAGAGTTCTACATAGATTTAAATACATATAAGGAGTCTTTGATAAGCAGAATTTAGAGTTTCGTTTTGAATGAACAACCTAAATTATTATATTATGTAAATTGTGTATAACTTTTGCTACCTAATCCAGAATATTATAATTTTTATACCATTAGATAATGCTCGAAATATGCTTCGAAATAAGATCCATTTACAATATAGTTCTATAATTTATGAAATAGAGAGTGCCACTTAGGATTGCCATGTCATTAGTTTTATTTTAAATATTTGAAAAAAATAGAATCAATATATATATATAAAGGAGGAACTTTTCGGGAGCATAGGGAGCTCCTCAAGATTTCGAGCTCATAGAGCGCGCCACGTAGGATTGCCACGTCATCAATTGATATTTTTATTTTTTAAAAAAATAGCGAGCTCATAGAGCGCGCCACGTAGGATTGCCACGTCATCAATTGATATTTTTATTTAAAAAAAAAATAGAGTTCTACATGATTTAAATACATAAAAGGAGATTTGGATAAGCGAAAATTAGAGTTTGGATTGAATCAACAACTTAAATTATTATATTATGAAAATTGTGTATAACTTTTGCTACATAATTTGGAATATTATAATTTTGTACCATTGGAGAACATTCAGAATATGCTTCGAAATAAGATCCATTTGCAATATAGTTCTACAACTTATGAAATATAGAGCGCCATGTAGGATTGTCATGTCATCAATTTTTTTTTCTAAAAATAGAGTTCTACATAGATTTAAATACATATAAGGAGTCTTTGATAAGCAGAATTTAGAGTTTCGTTTTGAATGAACAACCTAAATTATTATATTATGTAAATTGTGTATAACTTTTGCTACCTAATTCAGAATATTATAATTTTTATACCATTAGATAATGCTCGAAATATGTTTCGAAATAAGATCCATTTACAATATAGTTCTATAATTTATGAAATAGAGAGTGCCACTTAGGATTGCCATGTCATTAGTTTTATTTTAAATATTTGAAAAAAATAGAATCAATATATATATATAAAGGAGGAACTTTTCGGGAGCATAGGGAGCTCCTCAAGATTTCGAGCTCATAGAGCGCGCCACGTAGGATTGCCACGTCATCAATTGATATTTTTATTTAAAAAAAAAATAGAGTTCTACATGATTTAAATACATAAAAGGAGATTTGGATAAGCGAAAATTAGAGTTTGGATTGAATCAACAACTTAAATTATTATATTATGAAAATTGTGTATAACTTTTGCTACATAATTTGGAATATTATAATTTTGTACCATTGGAGAACATTCAGAATATGCTTCGAAATAAGATCCATTTGCAATATAGTTCTACAACTTATGAAATATAGAGCGCCATGTAGGATTGTCATGTCATCAATTTTTTTTCTAAAAATAGAGTTCTACATAGATTTAAATACATATAAGGAGTCTTTGATAAGCGGGAATTTAGAGTTTCGTTTTGAATGAACAACCTAAATTATTATATTATGTAAATTGTGTATAACTTTTGCTACCTAATCCAGAATATTATAATTTTTATACCATTAGATAATGCTCGAAATATGTTTCGAAATAAGATCCATTTACAATATAGTTCTATAATTTATGAAATAGAGAGTGCCACTTAGGATTGCCATGTCATTAGTTTTATTTTAAATATTTGAAAAAAATAGAATTCTACATATATTTAAATACATAAAAGAGTTTTGGATAGGGGGAAATTAGAGTTGCGTTTGAATAAACAACCTAAATTATTATATTATGTAAATTGAATTTAACTTTTGCTACCTAATTCAAAACATTATAATTTTTTTATCAGTGGAGAGTGCTTGAAATATGCTTCAAAATAGGATCTATTTACAATATAGTTTTATATATAACTCATGAAAATATATTAAATTAGATGAATTGTAAGACATTATTTAGTCTTTTTTTAGATAAATATAATAATAGCTATAAGTATTAAGTATAGTGTATTACATGTGATTATAACATTTGATTATAGGTCCAATTTACAGGATTAAACATATTATCTTTCAAAACCTCAACCATACTCAACTAAACCAAAACAGTATAGTATTGCAACAAAATTTATTAAGGGCACTTTGTTACAACTAAAACTAAAATCTATAGCCATAAAGTACATATATATATATTAGAGTTTTGAATTATGTAAAAATTAGAGTTTGAATTAAATAAAACAACCTTAGAATATTATAAAGAGCTCCACCTAAGCATGCCATGTCATTCTTATTGACTTTTAATTTTTTAAGAAAATGGTGTTCAACATAGATATAAGTACATATAAGGTGTTCTGGATGAGTGAAGATTACAATCTAATTTTAAATAAACAACCTAAATTATTATACTATGTAAATTAAATATAACTTTTGCTAAATAATTCGCAATAGTATAATTTTTTTTACCGTCGAAGAGTGCTCGAAATATGCTTCGAAATAAGATCCATATACAATATAGTTTTACAACTTATGAAAATATATTTATTTAGATGAACAATAACGTATTATTTATTCTTTATTTTAAATAATTAAAAAAATAACTATAAAAATAGCATATAATATGTGACAATAGTAATTTTGTCTTTTAAAATCATACTTTTAAAAATTAATTCATATGAAGATAAAATATTCATATCTATAGTTTTGAACCGATAGCATTCCATGATGGCATTACATGAAGAATCAAATGAAAGTTTGTCATCGAGATTGCAGAGATATTATGCAATTGACTAATTATTTTATTCTTATAATATTTATTGTATACATAATTTTTTTTTCCATATATCTATATATCAGATCTTATTCTTTTCTCCATTAACTTAATTCTACTAAAACTATTTGGAAATCAAGGTTCGCATTTCTAGACTATTTGAGGTCACGGATCATAAAAAAGGGGGAAATTTGATAAGTCTTGATATGGTCATGATTAATGAAGATGTATTTTTTTCTCTTAAATTGTATTTTTCGATTATTAATAGAGGTTAATTACATATTTAATTAATTTTCTTCATGATACTATCATTATAATCTTCATTTTGGCTTTTCCATCATCCATTCTATATGCGTTAGTGTTTATGTGTTATATTAAAAGTTGAAAATTATGGCTGACACTCATGTTTTTCTCTATTATTTTTGTCCTGCATCAATTAAGTCATTACCCTCTACTTTCTTAAAGTATCATTCGGGTATTATTCATGTTAAAACTGTATTAGCAGTCATACCTGTTATTGAGATAACATTTAATAATAGACTTAACTATAGTATTCAATTGAATATTAAAAATTATAAAATTTATATATCACAATAACAAATCTAGAAATCACAGTATAATGACAAATATTTTCTCCGTTTTTTTTCTACTTCAACAATTGGTTTTGGCATGGTTTTTAAGGAAATAAAAAATTGTTAGTTTAGCATAGAGGTACCTCTTTAGTTAACTAGAGTAGGGGATATATAAATCCTTAATAAATTAAACACAACTTTATAAAGCAATTTGGGTAATTAATGATGGTTTTATTAACATAAAGTAAATGTAATATTGTCAACTGTAGTTACTTTTTTTTTACCAAAAGTGGAATAGTTCTAAGAGATGAAACTACCTAAAGCGGTAGTTGTTGTGATAGAAAAAGAACGGAGGAAATATGTAAATACAATAGTGTTGAAAAATCTTATTTCACAGCAACACAAAATCAACAATAATATTAACAAAAAATTAGAATAAAATAAAATAAACAACAACCCGTGCGTTGCACGGGCTTCAAACCTAGTAGCCAATAATTCGTGAATAGAGAAGTAGTCGGTTCATAATTTTGCCTCTCCGCCAAAGCCCTAGTGCTAATCCCCCGCTCCTCGCTATGTCGACCCCGATCTTCCGAACATCTACAGTAATGTCGTTCTCCATACTACGATCTCGAATTTCTCAGCGACTCTCGAAATACACCGCCATCAACAACTACCACAATAACAACAACAATCTTAAGACTATCATCTCCCAAAGACTCTTCTGTACTAAACCTCCTATAGAACCTCCATTATCGTCTGCTTCTTCTATACCGCCTCCGCCGAAGAAGAACGCCTTCTTAACTGCGCTCAAATTTGGCCTTACTGCTACTCTTGTCGGTGTTGCAGCAACTGCTGGCTATGCTACTTACGGTATGTCCTCTCGTTGATTTTAATATATATTTTTTCAATTATTGTGTTAGTGTACTTTTTTTTGCCTTGGATTTTCTGTCCATTGTAGTTTGTTTTGGTGTTTTTTGTTTGCACCAAAGTTGAAAATTTTCACCATTGCTTGTATTAAATTAGCGTTTATTATTATTATTATAATATAGCCGTGCAATTGTAAACCCTCCCCGATGTTTCTGGCAGAACTCAACGAAAATTTATATAATGCCGGTTTGTTTTCTGGCTTAATTTCAACATAAAGATACTAAATCAGATAATGGAGATAAGGATTTGGAGGATTATTGCTACGAATGCTAGATGCATTGTCGTGTTTATTTGATAGTCCAATAACGCGCGTTTTTTCAATCTAATTATGTACTGCTTTTGTTTTCCTCGTGTTGGAAACATGTTGATCGTTCTACAGAGTCGCGTGAAATATGTATTAAATCAACAAAGCAACATTAATATTGAATATTAAGATGAAAATCTGCGCTGTCATATTGGTACTTATATGCAGGTAGGAAATATGGCTAATCGTCAATCGTCTTATATAATATACAGAATTAAAGGTAGTCTTTGTTTGCAGCATACACGTCAGACGAAGTAGATGAAAAGACAAAATCAATCCGAGCTTCTGCAAATTATCCCATTGAAGAGTTAGAGGATGAATCTACTATTAATGTGAGTACAACATTACATTTTTAGTTAGTTCTCACTTTCTGATGGCCATGGTAATAAATCATGTCCAAAATGTAAAATGTGTGCTTGTATATACTGGAAGGTAAGTTGTCTGAGATATAAACAGTTTTGATTGTGGCAATGATGCTGAAGTAAGCAGAGAAGTTCAGATTCCCGGACATTGGTCCGTGTGATCTAATCTTTATTATGTTGGGGTTAAGATCATTCCTCCATACCTCATCATATATGTTCTGTTAACAATACTTATCTCATGATAATTAGTGATGTAAAAACGTTTGCCATTTCTGATGGAAAAACAATTTGAATATTTTTTCCCATGTAGAAACTTCAAGCTTCGTTGCGCTCTGCTGCTTTAGCTGGTATGTTTCTTTCCACCTCACTTTTGTCATTTTCAGATTGGATTATCTTCTAAAAGAAAAAAAAGTTGAATTTATGATTTTGATGTTTCTCATTGCTAAATTAGTGTGGTATTTCATATTTGAATAAAGTTAGGCTAAAATTGCTTTCTTTGTGTGCAAGTTAATGAAGCTAACTAATATGTTACTAGGATCCTTCACCTACCTTGTCATCCCTGTTTAGTAACTATGCTATGATTATGAGTTATGCCACACATAGGAATGCAAGATATGTTGAAGGAGGAATATATATCCTTGCTTTGCATCATACCTTTGCAAGCTAATGCCAGTTTATGTGGTTAATAGCAAACTGTTCCTTTTTGATGGAACAGTAACAAATATTTGTTTTGATGGAACAATAGCAAACTGTTGACTATTTCTTGTGTGTTATGCAGTAAGTATTGTGAATGAGTGTATTATTGTTTATACTTATTGAAAATTTCAACAGCATTTTTAGGAAGAGGAGTATATTGTACTCTAGTAGTAGTAGGTGAAGTGGTGAACTATAAAAGGTGGTTTTATTGATATAGGATATGATAGATAACCTTAGACATGACACTTGGTATGACATCACAAATGGCATAACTGAGTATGTTTTTAGCATGGTCCGGCACATTGGCCATGCTTTGGTCCAGATTTTGGAAAGATCATGCACAATATACATGACGGGTCGCTAGAAAATGAGCTTTTATTAAAAATGTTTTTTTAAGTATATTATTGCTCCCTTCATCCCATTTACTTTGCATAGTAGGCTTGGAACAATGTTTTTGCAAAATTAAGGTGGTTGTCCACTTAACTTTTCGAGAGTAAATGTAAGAGAAATTTCTAGGGGGTCGTGCGTGCCAATTTCCTTTCACGAAGGCATGTCACATGGGCTGACCTTGCACGGGACGCTACATATGTCACCCCATATTTTCATGACAATTAATACAAATATTGGAACCAAAACATGTAATTTTCCACCTCCTTGCTCTATTTTGTCAATCCATAACCATAATTATTAATATTATATGGTAAACCATCAATTCTTCATCATCTAGTCCATATGTGAAAATCATGGGTTTTGTACTTAAATGGGGGAGGGCTTCACTGGTGAATGGGCTAATTGTCTAACTCTGCATTTCTTTTCATTTACTTGTAAATTAGATGCTACCAAGTTAATGTTCTTAAATAACACTTGGTCTCGTAAGGTTTAGGACATTAACTTTTAATAAGAGAACATATATTTTGCCAGGTCCTTGTGTTCATGCGTCCAAATGATCATATTGGGAGCTTATTTTTGTCTCTTTATCTTCAAGCTAAGGCTTTTTTCTTGTTAGAATGTTGGGACCATACCCAAAAGCTTCTACTGGATGAGATTGAACTCTGGAGAACAGGCGAAGTATAACTATGCGCAACCTTACTTGAACTTTGCTAAGCTGATATAGGCTATTTGTAACACCTCTAATAGAGCATATGTTTTTTTGGGAAAAATTGTTAAGAAAAATCCCAAGTTTTCCAGATTAATCCTAAATTTTGATTATTATTAAATGATCCCAAGTTTGTGAGTAGTCTTCCTATATTGGTCCCTAGTGAAAAACGAGCGGTTGGTAACTTATGAAAACATAGGTTAACTTGCAACATGGCGCATTGTTATTGGTCTTCTTTTTTTCTCCCTCCTCCTTTATAGTTCTTTTCTTTTTCTGTCACCTTCTCCTCCACTACCCCACCACCGCCACCTGCAACACCATCCTTACATTTTTCTGTTTCTCTCTCTTCCTCCTCCTCCACTGCCCACCTTAGTTTTAAAAAGCGCGCCCAAGGCGCGCCTAGGCGCCAGGCGAGTAGAGGCGCGAGCAAAAACGCATCCGCCAAGTCAGGCGAAGCGCACGACGAGAGGCGAAGCCAGGCGCGCTCTTTTTGCCGCCTTTGGGTGAGGCGCAGGCGCAGCGAGGCATGCGCTTTTAGGGGAGAGGCGCAGAAATGTCGATATTGGTTGTATTCAAAGAAGAAGACAAAGAAAATCTTAAATTAAATGTTACCTTAGCTTTCATACACACATTTCGAGCAAAAGCCCTCACCTAATTGCATGAAATATCCCAAATTTCAACTGAAAATCAAAAGCCCTAATTTGGGGGAAAAACCCTAATTTGCGAAATTGAAATTTGTGTTGAATGGAGTGGTTGCCGCCGGTGAACAGATCTGAGGTAAGTTCTCTTCGGTCATCTCTGTCTTCTCGATCTTCTCTTTCTTCTTTTCTTCTTCTCTAAAAACTTTTCTCTTTCTTGATCGTGGTGGAAGAACTGTCGAGGCTTTCAGCCTTTGTTTTTCTCTCTCCTCTTTACCAGATTTTATCTTTTTTTTTGCCCTTTATGACTGAAGTTATTCAGTCACGTGACTTCTTTCTCTCTTTTTCTTTCTTTAATCTTCTTTCTTTTTCCCTATCCTCTCCTTTTCTAGTCCTTCTGTTCTGCCTTCTTTTTTTTTTTCCTTGAAATGTCAAATCACTGCCTTTTCTTCTTCTTAGCCTAAGGTTGTTTTTTTTTAAAACAAGCAACTTAATTTCATTGATATACTGTAAATAAGCAATCATAAATCTACAATAGCGAATAAAAATATGAACAATAGCTTATATACTTCCTCCGTTCCATAATAAGTGAAACACTTACTATTTTAGAACGTTTCAAAATAAGTGAAACATACCTTAAATGGAAAAAAGAAAGTAACAAAATGACAAGAATACCCATCACAAACTTGTGTGGTTTGCTTTTCTCTCTCCTCCTTTTGATAATGAAAAGGGTATTTTATGACTTTTTGGCTTTTGAAAGTGATGTTTATTAAATCTTGTGCCCAATCCCTATGTTTCACTTATTATGGAACGGAGGAAGTATATATTTTCTATTATAATATCTTATATATTTTAATTTATTATATTCTGTTGATTATGTAATATGTTCTATTATTGATTATTTTAAGGATTTTGGTACCAAAGGTGCGCCTCGCCTATGAGATGCGTGCGCCTTCGCCTTGCGCCTCCCGTCGCCTTGCACTTTACGCCTCGGTGCGCCTTGCGCCTTTTAAAACTATGTTGCCCACCAATTATTTCTTTTTATTTTTCGCTGTGGTGGTGGAGTTTTCGGGGGGGGGGGAGGGTTTTCAAGGCTGTTGGGTAAGGTTTTTGGAGGATGAGGAGAGAGAGAGAGGGTAGATTGGGTGGTGGCTGAAAAAATGAGAGGAAGGGAAGGAGGCTAGTGGTGGTTTCGGTTTGATGGAGTGGCACTTATGGCGAGATTTATGCGCACTATCTAATAATAAGAATTGTAAAAAAAGAAATTATTTTTACATACATTCGAACTATTGTTGTTCATATTTCTTTATCGAGAAATTAAAGAAGCTATATTGTACCTAAGCTACGTAACTCTCTGATACTATCAGTGGAATTCAAGTCTAGGCTCGCGCCGATGCTTCCCCCTAACACGGAACACTTCCCTACCGATGCTTTTCTACATCCCACAGCTTCGGCAGACCGCTTAGCTCTGTTCCATCTTCAGCCCAAGAGCGCTCGATCCAGGGTTGGTTGCTTCTAGGCAAACCTCCTTGTCTCTCTCGCACCCCTACACTCTTATGAACAAATAGAGTTACTTGTATGAATATGTGGTTACTTTTAACAATAAAAGGGTGTTACTACTATAGACAAATATGGTTACTTTTATAACAAAAGGGAATACAAATCAGTTTACTCTTATGAACGATGCGGTTACTCGTATGAAGAAATGAGATTACTTTTATGAACAATTGGGGTTACTCTTATGATTAAATAGGGTTATCGTATGATTAAATGAGGTTACTCATGTGAACAGATGAGGTTATTCTTGTGAACAATTAGGATTAATCATATGATTAAATAGGGTTGTCGTATGATTAAGTGAAGTTACTCGTATGAAGAAATGAGGTTATTTTTGTGAACAATTGGGGTTACTCGTATGATTAAATAGGGTTGTCGTATGATTAAGTGAGGTTACTCTCATTGAAGAATGAAGTTACTCTTATGAATAAATAAGGTTACTTTTGTGAACAGTTAGTGGTTACTCGTATGCTTAGTTTTAAAAGGCGCAAGGCGCGAAGCGCACCAAGGCGCAAGGCGAAGGCGCACGCATCTCGTAGGCGAGGCGCACCTTAGGTGCCAAAAAACTTAAAAATAAAAAATAGAAGCATTCTAATACTTAAAACAACATAAATATTATCTTAAAACCTATAAAAGTATATAAATAGACATAGTTCATCGCTAAAATACCGCACCAAGTCAAAAGTACTAAATATAAAGAAAAGAAAATGAACTTTTTTAAGATTCTCAATCAACAAGGTATAATTCAAATGATTTCTAAAAAAAGCTACAATTTAAATGATATCCTAAAAACTAATTAATGTAGGCACAATATATAACATAGTGGCATAAAGCTTAATACAGCCAGTGACTCTACAATAAATAAAAGTGAGAGAAATAAAGCCTAATATAGAAACTTTTGTTTTTGAATTTTTTTTTGTTGAACTCACTACCTATTACAGTCACTTTCTCTATAAAAAAATAAAGTGATAGAGAAGAAAGAAAGAGGAAAAAAAAGAAGAAGAAAAAAAAGAAAAAAAAGACACGAGAGACGAAATAAAGAAAGAAGAAGAGACGAAATAGAGTAAAAGAAAGACAGAAAGAAAGAAAGAGGAGAAGAAGAGACCGACAGAAGAATTGAAATAAAGAAAGAAGAAGACCGAAAGAAAGAAGACAGAAGAAAGAAGACGACCGAAAGAAGAAGAGAAAACTTATCGGCGACAGAAGACCACCGGCGAGGTGACGGAACCATTGGCGACAGACGACCGCCGGCGAGAAGCAGCAGTAGCGGCGACCATCTAAGGTCTCGAGTTCTCTCATATGCCCTTTTTGAGGGTTTATAGTTCTTTCAGATGCCCTTTTTAGGGTTTCCCGTTCCAAAACATAAAAACCTTTAAATTTTTTTTAAAAAAGGGAGGAGGTGGACTCCACGCGCGCCTCATCCCTAAAGGCGAACGCCTCTTGCGCCTTACGCCTCTTGAAAAGGCGCTGAAAGCGCGCACCTCCGTGCGCCTACTGTTGCTCGCCTCGCCTGGGTTAGGCGTTTTTCTCGTCGCCTGAGCTCGCCTTTCGCCAGGGCGCGCTTTTTAAAACTAAGCTCGTATGATTAAATAGCGTCATCGTATGATTAAATGAGGTTACTCTTATGAACGAATGCGGTTACTCGTATGAATAAATGAGGTTACTCGTAATTATTAATGGGAGTTACTTTTGTGAACAATTGGGATTACTCCTAGGATCGAATAGGGTCGTCATACGACTAAATGAGTTTACTCTTATGAACGAATGAGGCTATTCACATGAATAAATGAGTTATTTTTGTGAATAATTAGAGTTACTCGTATGATTAAATAGCGTCATCGTATGATTAAATGATGTTACTCTTATGAATGAATGAGATTACTCGTATGAATAAATGAGGTTACTCGTATGAATAAATAGAGGTTACTTTTGTGAACAATTGGGTTACTCGTATGATTAAATAGGGTCGTCGTATGATTAAATGAGGTTACTGTTATGAATGAATGAGGTTAGTCGCATTAATAAACGAGGGTTACTTTTGTGAACAATTGAGGTTACTCGTATAATTAAATAGGTTACTCTTATGAAAGAATGAGGTTACTCGTATTAATAGTTGGGGTTACTTCTGTGAACATTTGAGGTTACTCGTATGATTTAATAGGGTTGTTGTATGTTTAAATGAGGTTACTCTTATGAACGAATAAAGTTACTTGTATTAATAAGCGGGGGTTACTTTTGTGGACAACTGGGGTTATTCGTATGATTAAATAAGGTCGTTGTATGATTAAATGAGGTTACTCATGTAAACGAATGAAGTTTCTCGTATGAATAAATGTGGTTACTTTTGTGAATAATTAGGGTTACTCTTATGATTAAATGAGATTACTAGTATGAATACATGAAGTTTCGTTTATTATTAAATGGGGTTATTCATAAGATCAAATTAGGTTACTCATATGATTAAAAAAGGTTACTCCTAAAACTAAACGAGGTTACACCAAAAAATAATTGGGGTTACTCATAAAATTTTAAGGTTACGCATAACAATAAAAAGGATTATTCTTATAAACAAAATGGGGTTGCTTTTATAAACAAAGTGAGAAACTAATCAATTTACTCTTATAAATGAATGTGGTTACTACTTACTAGTATGAATACATGCGGTTACTTTTGTGAACAATTGAGGTTAATTGGGTCTTATACTCTACTAAAAATCTTTCAATACATATGTATTTTCTATAGTCTTAATAGGGGTATGGATTTTAATCACATTATTGAAAATTTTTTAGTAAAAAAACAGAAAAAGAAAAAAGGGGCAAAGACTAGCATGAGCTCTCCTAAACGTTTCAACTGGAAATGAAGGGGTTATTGGTTTTTTTATCACATTATTGAAAAAAAAGGTTATGGATTTCTTCTGATTAGCCGTCACTCGTTAAAGCTTAAATCTGCCATTATCTTATATCATTATTCAACTCAAGTGAGTTTCTAAGCTAATAAAAGGGCAAGCCAAAATCAAAACCCCAAACCATTAAAATCTCTCTCTAACTCGCACCTTCCTTTGACCCCAAAGCAATCTTCAAAAGCAAGCAAATTCACTTTTCCTTGAATCAAAGTTACTCAAATTCTTCATCCTAACAATCCCTAAAATAGCATGCCATTTAAAATCTTTATTCCATAAACTCAATTTAACTATGAAAATCAAATTAGCTGTTGATTAAACAAGTGAAATACTTCCTTCGTTCTTTTTCTATTGCAACAATTACTATTTTGGGTAGTTTCACATCTATTGCAACAATTCCACTTGTAGTATAAAAAGCAACTTTAGTTGACATTATTACCCTTACTTTATCCTACTAAGGCTCTGTTCTTTTAGACTGAACTGAACTGAACTTAATATGAATTGAACAGAACTGAATTGAACTGAATGAAAACTTTGAGAGGAAAATAACTGAACTGAATTGAATTTTCCTGAACTGAACTGAATTGAATTTGTCTGAACTGAACTGAATTGAATTTTCTTGAACTGAACTGAATTGAATTTTCTTGAATTGAACTGAATTTGTCTGAACTGAACTGAATTTTCATTAATTCAGTCCAAAAGAACAGAGCCTAAAACTTTCATTAATTATTCACCAACCCACCATTTATCGTTAAAGGGGTACTTTTATTTTATTAGCTTATCATTTCTCTCTCCTACTCTAGTAAATTAAAGGGTATCTTAATGCTTAATTACCCACCTTTTTCATTTCCTTAAAAACGGTGCCCAAATCTATTTTTGGTAGTAATTTGCAAGATATGTTCAATTTATGTGAAGTTACTCAAATGGCGTCAATAATGAACGTAATTTGGGGAAAAAGATCGAAATTATTAGTTCTGACAATAGAAAATAAAAGCATTAGGTAGATTAATTTTGGAAGGAAAAATTTCATAAAACTACCTTTTATAATCAAATTTTTTCAAAAAACTACCTTTTAAAATTTTTCTTTCAAAAATTTCCTTATATAACAAATTTCTTTCATCAATTTACCATTAATGGGATTCTAATCACTAATAATTGAGTCACTGTGAATTGCTTTTCTTTCTTCCCCTCTCGTTTCTCTTCTCTTTTTTCGCTACCCCATCGACAGCAACACCTACGACGATTGTCATTTATTGATTAGTATTAAATATAAACGTAAAATGGTAGTATATTGAAAGGAATTTGTTATATAAGGTAGTTTCTTGAAAGAAAAATTTTAAAAGGTAGTTTTTTGAAAAAAAGTTGGTTATAAAATGTAGTTTTTTGAAATTTTGTGTAGGTTTGGTGAATGGTGATGAGGAGAGAGAGGGGTGGGGGAGGAGGAGATTGGAGAGAGAGGAGTGACAGACACGGGGTTAGGTTTCTCTCTCCTGAAACTCATTGTGCTGGGCTTTATATGTGGGTCGGCCACACGGATTGTTATAGGTATGGACAGCGACATATAATAATTTGTGTTTTTTTTGTGCCACGTCACATTTTTTTAACCGGAGTGGGTCAAGTCACTTGGACTAATATGAGAAGATCTTCATCACATTTGGGATTTATTCAAAATTTATCAAAACTTGGGATTAATCTAGGAAGACGCCCCAAAGGAATTTTCTTAACAATTTTTCTTATTTTCCCCTTATGAGAAAACAATAGCCTAAATAAGAGTTATCATTGTGACCCTTGACAAAAGTGTCAAGTGCTAACGCTACCAACAATTTTTTCAAGTACAACCCAGATGAACCTATTGTGTTATTACAATTTACTAATAAAATAAAAACTATACATCAACTAATAACTGAGATTTTAAATTAGCAATCTCTAGCCACCGAATAACTCAAAAGCTTGTGAACCCATATTGTTAATTTGTTAGGATCGGTAGTCTATCAGATTATGTATGAGCAAGCAATAATAACGCAAAACATACACAAAAAAACATCACATGAAGATTCAACATGTGAGCATGAGAATCGGGAGAAAAACCACCAAGTAATGCACTAGGACTTTCTACAATGTGTATGATAACGTAAGTAACAAGGCTTCTAAGATTTCCCTTGATCTAATCTGATCCCCATAGAACTCGGATCCTCTCGGTCACAAAAGAGCCCCTTGACCAAGCCCTAATCCGGGGTTCACCTTAGCACTCACATCTGTTTGTCTCACACCACAATCCCAATATTCCCATCTCATTACTTATGTTTATAGTCATCTAGAAAAAGCGGATTCCTACTAGTACTGGGAATATAGAAAATAATTCCCAAGCTAACATAAATCCTTGATAGAGTAGAATACATTTTAATATCTACTACAATCCCAATATTCCCATCTCATTATTTATGTTTATAGTCATCTAGAAAAAGCGGATTCCTACTAGTACTGGGAATATACAAATTAATTCCCAAGCTAACATAAATCCTTGATAGAGTAGAATACATTTTAATATCTACTACCCTAAATACACTTCTACTTCTAATGGCTCACCATAGTTTTTGAGTGGATGCGAATGCCCATGACACATAATCACTGGAAGCTTAGTAACCAACAACTAACTTTGAGATGAATAAACTAGACAAAGCACTTACAGAAAGTAGAACTTATAAGCATTGGCTACTCCCAAAATTATAAATCTTTCATCATTTCTCGCTAACACCCAAAGTACGAAATAATGAGCTACTGTCCTATTGCTTTGGTTATGAGGTATATCCCAATAAGTCAAACCAACCACAAACCAAATCAATAAGACTATCAAAGCCATGCAACCATGAATCATATCCAATTGGCTATCATGGCGCTTGAATTATATATTGTCCATTCCGGGACTAACCAAGATATATATTATAAACATAATAATAGTAAATTATGATCACATTGATGTTCTGCCACTTAGCTAAGGGCTAGGTTTTGACAATGTTGAACCCAGATCTAAGGTCTATGTAATCATAAGATTCCAATCGCTTATCTAATCTAATTTATCATACATGAAGAATAGTTAATCAACTTTAGATTAATAACGTGACTCTCCAAAATTATTCAAAGGCTTGGTTTGAACTATCATAGTTCCAAATGACACTCAAAATTTACTTATCATACTGCAATGCCCCTACAATAGTTCACTCTCTTAAATGAACTTACTAATCGCTTGTGACACTATACAAGATTACCTAACGAGTATGGACAATGAACTAGTCATACATAAATCGTACTCCATTAAAATGTCAGTGTCATACAATATATCATAATATAAATCTCAACCAATACTAACAAGTATGATCTTAGTTAAGCTTAATCTGTCAAACAATTTTCTGTGATTAGCTATTGTTACCTTATAAAATCAATAATACTCCAAACTGAGAGTAGATCACTTATCTTCCTTGCCTAGTATTAATAGATTTCTTGGAAAAAATAGAATTCTAACAGAGAGTAGTGATTAGAAAGTATATTATTAATTCTGGTAACCCAAAGATCAAGACACTTAAATCATTATAAACATATACTAAAATGAACAAAAATATCTTATGCGTTTATCTCCATGTCTAATAATTTGGAATGGACAAAGTTGTAATATGGCATATCGCACTACGTTAAGTTCTTACTTTTTTATTCGTGTGTGTGTGGGGGGGGGGGAGAGGGGTTTGTTTCACATATGTACAAATCTTACTCATATAATCACAAAAGTTGCTTAGGTTTATCCCACAATTGCATAGAGGCCAATTCCATTTGACCCTTTGAATCCTATACGTAGTTTCATAAATCTGTAGCACGGTTGTAGTTGAGGTAACAGTTGTTTTACTACTTTGTAGCGAGAGGAAACCGTATAGTTTCCTTTGAACTTGTGCTTTAAAGTGAAGGTGATATGCTTCTGTTTTTGCACATTTCTTGATCAGATCCTTAATAATAGGCTTCAATCTTCTGTGGTATTCCAGTGCCTGCGAAAGCAATTGAACTTTATCTAGATTTGAGGAGATCTACAGAGGAGCATATTAGAGTAAGCAACTTTGTAATCCAAATTGAATTTTTTTTCGTTTATTTTTTTTAAAAAAATTTGTCATATCTGTTTCGTAATTTTTTGTCGCCCCATCACAGGTTTTCAGAGACCCGTTGTCGGATAAGCTGCTCCCTGATTTGCCTCCTGGAATGCAGAATGTGTTTACACTTGTTGTTGATCTGAATGAGACTTTAGTATACTCTGATTGGAAGGTAAGTCTTAATTGATGCAATCAAATTAACTCAGTTGACTTCTATTGTGATTCTTAAACTAGCTCAGGCAAGCTTTTATGTCTACCACTCCACCCTAGTGGAAGAAATTGGTGGAACCAGCTACACCTCCGGGTTCTAGAGAAAAGGAAAGGGATAACTTAGGGGCCATTTGGTTCATCAAGTTGGAATGAAATGGAAATTCATACCAGGGAGGTATGGATTGAGAACCCCATGGCCCATACCTTTCTTAATATATTTGGTTAGACTATGGAATGGGTTATACATCCATCTCAACAGTTTGTTTCAATTTTGGAATGGAATCAATATATTTTGGATTTTTTGGCTTTAAAGTCCTTATACTTTTAATAGTCCATACTTTTCTTTTATGTAATATTCCACCATTCTCTTCTGCATGCTACTACCGCCAGGTTCCGTGCTGTATCTTCCATTCTGACAACTAACAAAGAGCTGAAGTACCATGGCCACCTCTTATCTGGCTTAACTGTGAACAACCACTCTAAGAGTGATTAGGGTTCAAATTTAGGAGGTATGGAGTTAGAATATTTGGGGGGGGGTGAGATGTGGGGGGTTAGGTTTGAGATTCTAGGGGGTTGCAGTGGAGTTAGAAGTTTAAAAACTCCTTGGTATAAGATTTTAGTGGAAAAAGGCCCAACCAAACACTGCAATTAAATTAAATCAAATCCATTTCAAATAGCCCAACTAAGCTCTTCCCTATAAAATGTTCGCACCCAATAAGAAGAATAATGGTGGAAAGGAAAAGTTATATACTTCCTCTGTTCTTTTTCTATTGCAACATATGGTTTGGACACAATTTTAAGAAAAATGATAAAGGTGGTGGGGTGGCAAAATGAATCCATATGATTGGTTGGTGGGTAAGTAATGATGGATTTATGTAGACTTAGCAAGGGCAATTGGGTAGATTTTGTTATCAAAAGAGGAAATGTTGCAATAGATATGAAACTAGCAAAAGAGGTATATCAATATGTTGCAATAGAAAAAGAACAGGGAAAGTATAGTTCATGCATGTTAGCATAGTGGTTAAGTGAGGGAGAGAGAATTCTATGGTCTTGTCACTCTGCTGCTCTGAAATTATATTTGCTAAGATTGTAAGGCATATGACATGAAAGTATATCTGGTGCAATGCTTTCTTCTATTGTATCATACTATCATGACTAAGTGACCTACTCTTCTCTCCAAAGGTCTTTTGGTGTTGAGGACAAAGCTCAACAAATGATCTATATGGCTTAAATATTTTGAGAAGGCTATATTTCTGAAGTGTGGAAGTTCGCTCTTCAGCTGTTTGGTGGTCTACATGGAAGAAAAGGAACCAATAGCATTTTAAGTGCCGAGATTTCCACATCCAAAATAGATATTTTGTGAGGTTTCTATATAGTTGGTCTTATGTGATCCTTGTTATCACCATCTTTCTTGGAGTTCTAAATATGATTGTGATTCTTAGCTTTGTGCCATTGTTATTTCTTTCTCCAGTCTTCAGTAGTTAAATTAATTGTAGTGCTTAAGGGCCTGATTCATTGTCTCTACTTGGTACCCCTTTTCTTTTATAGGGGATGAGACAGTTGTTGTCAATAAAATTCCTGTCACTTACATAAAAAAAAATTATGTATCTATAGAAATTCCAGTTGCCAAAACTTACCCCAGCCTCTTCTCATAACTAGAATAAGAGGAAAAAGGCACACTTAGTGTATGGTGTTATTGCCTATTTAATTAAAGTATGTATGTTCTATAGTTCTACTAAATATACATTTCAAAATTGAGATTGGTATCTTTTGGAGTTCCATGCTATGTGGCACTATTTCTGAATAAATCTGGTGGGGCTTAGTGTTTACTTTATGGTTCGCTTGCTTCTGTGGAAATTCGGTCAAGATCACAAATAACTGTTTAGGTGGGTTTCTGATTTCTGCTGAAATTTTTTATAAACCAAACATATTTTATTTTAGTGAAGACAGAAATATCTCGATTCTCCATCGTCAGCGCGAGGTGGAATTTAACTACAAGAAATTGAGTCTTTATCAGCAACTGTTTGATTTTAGTAACATTTTTTTTTCTGTATTCTTTGCAGCGTGAAAGGGGATGGAGAACTTTTAAAAGGCCCGGTGTCGATTCCTTTCTAGAGCACCTAGCACAATTTTATGAAATTGTTGTGTACTCTGACAATTTGCAAATGGTGATTTTTTTCTCTTTGTTACCTTGTTGCTTGATTCACTGTGTTGGTTTGAATATTGCTCATGATATTGGATTTGTTTATGGCAGTATGTCGACCCGGTTCTTGAGAGATTAGATGAGAAGCATTGCGTAGCCCATCGACTATCAAGGGCTGCAACAAGATATGAGGGAGGGAAACATTATAGGGTAGGACTCTATTATATATCTACTTGTTCTTTTTTAAAAATTATGCACTGATCCTTTGAATTATGATTTGCTGGAAAGAACAGTTTAAGGGATGATCATCTGTTGTATGTTTTTTCTGGTTACATTTAAGGTAGAAGGGAACATCATCAACAATTTTGAGGAAGAAAGTACTACCAACTTTTGCTTCCTTGCAAACAAGTTTGAAGGATGTAAAAATATTAGATTATTAATCTATAAATTTGCCTTGTTTTCTAAGATTAGAGAGGAATGATTAAACTCTTTGTATTTAAACCTTACATGAGTAGCTAGCCTAGTGGTACAGAGTTGTTTACCTTGTGTTTCCTTCTCTTTGGTGTCATTATGTATGAGGCTTTTCTGGAGCCTTCTTTTGATTATGTGAAATATGATTGGTACTTTTTTTATTAAACGATCTTACTTAGTGGGCTCATTGTCCTCTATCTATTGTGTTGCTTTTCACTTGCTCTTGATATAATTTTCTTTGATCTAATAAATTATATTTTCCCTTCTCACTAGCTTGATGTCATCCATCTTCAGTCATCCCCTTTCCCAAGTGAAAAGAAGAGATTTTCCGACTTCCTTCTCTATCCTTCCTCTCTCTGCCACTGCTGAGAAGGTGTTAATCCTTCGTGGGCTTTTTTTGTCAGTTGTTTGGGATTTCGTTCTGTGTACCTGATCTTGAATCTATGTATTGTAGCAAGTCAACCGGTTTCTGCTCTCTTTATTTTGAAGGCACAGTAAGATGAAAGGAATTCTGCCTGTCATTCCACAGTAACCGAAATTGGGACACCCTTAATTGAATAATGGCATTAGGGACGAGGAAGCACATTTTGCCTGATATCAGTCTGAAGGAGATGGTACTTTGGGACAAAGTTCAGTTGCAAGATTGATCTACCTCAACTTGTTGTAGTTTCTCTTTTTGCCATGGCTGAAATCTCTGAGTAACTCTTTTACAATCAATTGCGTTTCTTGAAAAAGGGTGATTAAAGTATGATTAAGGCTTAGAGCGTTACAATGGGATAATGATATGGAATATGGGGGTCATATCTTGCCTGTCAAGTTCTTCCCTCTCTCCTACAAGTACCCAAGATGTGACTCACCCTTATGTTTAAGAGGAATTTTGTCCCACATATTTTATGTTCTGTCCTCTTTCTGAGCCTGGTCTCTTTTTTTTCTCTTCACCTCCCAATGTGTAACCGGAGGTAACTTCTTCTCTTTTTCGCTCCTCTTCCTGCTGACTGCTGTTGGTGGTAGATTGCCGTACCTGATTTCATTATTAAAAGGTGTCAAAGACGGTACGATAGGGCATTTTTGCACTTCCTTTCCTGAGAGGGGGGGGTTGAGGAGGCTGGTTGGTGTATCCAGGGTCTGTGCTACTTTCATTTTGGAAGTTTCCTCACCTAGATGCTCCACACATTCCAGTTCTCTCCGGGGCTGTTATAGACTCAAAGAAGCAAACCAAAAAAATTGTGGGGGAAGTTGAAGAACATAGAGCTGTATCTTCATAGTCCTCCTTTTTCGCCTTGGATTTTTCCTTTTGAGGTTTCATCGATTTTTTTTCTCCACCACCGTATTCTATTTTCACCTTTTTGTTTGATTCCATGACTTAAATTTATGGGAACCTATACTGTTGTGCTTACTGATCTTGATCACAATCTACCGGAGCTTAGATCAACAGATCTTGAGCTAATTTAATTGATTGGGATCCCATCATTGATCCTCGTAATTGTGTGACTCTTGCAATGTACAATGAGTTTTTAGAAGCCAAAATAGTTTTCACTGTGCTGGACTGGATTATGAAATCGTTGTGATGCCATGACCTGTCTGTGTGGTAAGAAGAGCATAATGAAACTCCTTTTGTCCGTACTCTTCAATGATCTTTAGTATTATGTATCAATGTCTTTCAAAAAATTAGCTTACTTTTGGTTTGTTTTCCAGTTGGGCTTCCTCTCATCCTTCTGGTGCAAAATGATTTTTATTTTTATTTTTCTGTTTTAATATGACTATGGATGTCCACACTCAAATTTGGAGACGATTAGTACCTGACAACTCTTCGTAATTTATTAGACGCTCACCTGCGATTGAGCTTATAGAATTGTAGCTCTGTGCTTCACCGTAAGTGGAGAAAATTCGTATGGGCAATGCTTGATAGTCATCTTAAAAGGCAGTTCTTGGGGAGGCTTTGTTGGGAAAACACATCTTCCCTTTGACAAGGCCACTGTACATGTCAGCTCTGACATTCCTCTTGTCTGATTCAATTGGCTATTATGATTTATGGATTTCGTTAACATATGAGGTTTATGAAGGATGTGAGTAAATTATAATTTTACATTCCTGTGTAGGATCTTTCAAAACTGAACCGTGATCCTGCAAAGGTTATTTATCTAAGTGGCCACGCCCTGGAGAATTGTCTTCAGCCGGAAAACTGTGTTGAAATCAAGCCATGGAAAAGTGATGATTTGAATGATACTACTTTACTGGATTTTATCCCATTTCTTGAATGTTAGTATGCTTTATGCTTTTCCAACATTGTCTAAGTGTGTTTTAGCTTACTAGTCAGTCTCAGCTTGTTAAAATGTTGGTTTGGCTTGGTTGCAGTTGTGGCTCGGAGTGGTCCACCTGACATTCGCCAGGTGCTAGCATCCTATAAAGGGCGTGATATCCCAAAGGAGTTTATAGAACGCTCTAAAGAGCACCAGAGGTCAGATTTAAACCTTATAATTGCGTGCGACTGTAGTTGTGTTTATCTTAGGAGCTGCAATGGTTGGACTCAGCTGTGTCGACATGGCACGACCTGGGTAGATATAAGTGTATATGTCTCAGGCTTGCGTAATTAAAGGGGATGTGACACATTTTGATTATAGAAATTGGACTTATCTCTAGTCTCCCTACATACTCAAAAATGGTCTCATATTGAATAAAAGAATATCCCCTTTTGGGGCAGTATCTAAGAGTAATAGTTCTTACTCTATACTATGACTCCCGCACCGGGATCTCACTTAATTTTGGAGACCTAAAGTTTACGTTTGTCAAGAAATAAGAGAAATTAGAGTTTTTAATACTTGTGATGGCCTGCTGTGGCCAGAGAGAAATCATCAAGGCTTTTCCCCAACCAAGAAAAAGAATTAAAGAAAGAAAAGTATAGTGATGAGTTATGACAAATGGGGACAAAATGGAAAAAGTAGTGGGGTTGAGGGGATTAATCAGAAGATTCAAATGGGATAATCACGAAGCTTGGGTTCTCTGTCTCTCATCTGTTCGTTGTAGCCTCAATTTATTTCAGATTTTGACTCCTTTTTCTCCACATTAAACAAAAATAACAAAAGATAAAAGACCCAAACTCTAAATTTATGCATCTTTTTAGTCTAGTGTCAATATCTCAGTGTCTATATTCTGCATATAGATATTATCAACCATGTATGTCGTTATGTTGATAATTTTGCATGTTAGACTTTTGGATTGGTACTGAAGTTTGACATTTACATCCCAGCAGAGGCATGATATAGGGTGAAGAGATATAAGCTTGTCTTCCCCTCTTAACAAAAATAGAGAAGATTCTCTTGAGAATGGCTAATATATGATCCTAGACCATCATAGAAACTATTGATTATATTGTTTGCATATTCCTTTTATTTATTTTTTACCTTTGTTGTCTTTGGTATATGAGAGTATTCATAGGAGAGGGAAAAGTGGGGTCCGTAGCTTTTGCTTAAGGTGGTGGGGTTGCGCAAATGCGCTAGATCAATTAGAATACTGTTTATCTTCCACTGGACATCCTTTGCGAGTTTGCATTCTGTTCTCTTATGGATACTATTTCTGTGTTCGCACCTTAAAAAAATCAGATAAAGTTTCCATCATAAGGTTGCCTTTTGTATATATCTGATTAGCAACCCCTTTTCTTGTCAGAAGGCCTCTTAGCACTTCTGTTGCTCCATGCATGGTCCTGACTCTTGATTCTTTAAGTCTCCGAGATATATAATCCTATCGAGTTTGAGCCGAACTTTGAGAGGTTGGCCATCTTTTTTTCATTGGAACTAATGTCTCGTAGAAAGAGTGACTTTGTAGTCCGTAGTTTTAAGTTCACCTTCCAAAACTAAGATTTACTGTGGATGTGACAATAATTTGAAGGGAAATCTTATATGGTGGATTGGTATTGCCCCAACCCCCCTTTTCCTCCCATCCAATATTCTGCACATTCTATCTGGGATACTTTGAAATATCACAATATAATCCTTCGTGTTATTGTCTGCAAGTTTTCCATGACCTTAATATCCTAAAAATCATCAAATCTTATTTAGAATATAAAAGAAGGAAAAGCTTATTTTATTTATGAGATGTATAATTACTTTGTCTTTCATGTTACAGGCGAATGCAAGAAACGAAACAGCATGGACGCTTTTGGCGACATTAATGCCGACGCTGAGGAGTGCTTATTCTTGATACAGTTTGATAATCCCTAGCATATTAAAGCCAGGGACAATGTAGACACCAAGTATGAGCTGCTTCATAGTATCTAGTTTGCAAAACAGAACCATTTTGACACAAGTAGTTGCATAGTTAACCCAAGAGAGCGATTTTTTTTTGCACTATTTTTTGGCGCAACGTTACAGTGCTGTACAAATTTGCCTCCCTCCTTCCCTCTGTGTTCTTTTTTGTAAAAATTGGATTGAAATGACGTGCTTTGGTCCGAAGCTGAGTACAGGTAATATTGGCATTTTGATTAGTCATGCCAAGTGTGGGAAGAAGCCGGGTGAGCTCTATATGACACCCAGCTCTGATTTATTTTTTATCTATCAATAAATATTCTGTTTGGCAACTACGAGAGTACTGCATTTGCAAATTTGACCAACAGTTATCAGCAATCAGCAGTAGAAACAGTAGTTTTAGTTTTTTCCCCCCCTGAAGTACAGTTTATTGTCATGTAATGGTTTGGGCATGTATAATGGTAATGGCATTAATATGTCTGAATTGTTAATTCGTGTCAGGCTTATTTTTATATGTAAATTTCATAGTTTGATGAAACTGTAAATAGTTTTACAAAAACATTTTGTTCACTTAGGAGCATTACAAGAGGGGCAGATAATTGTTTTGTGACAACAATATGTACTTTTTATGGAATTTAGAAAGATATGAAAAAAACAACTTAAAGGAATACATAAGATACGATGAGGAACATTTTGTTAAGGTGATGAGGAATAAAAACCTCGGCCATAGGAGATTTTAAACTCGATCTTCACTTCATTATTTTTTTTGTTGGGGTGAAGAGAATCCTTAACAAGTTGGGGGCAGTAAAGGGATTTCAACTTGCTAAGGGTGAAAATCGATTTCAAAACCTCTTGGAACTGGAAGAGATGCACTAAACAATGAGCTATTCCTTACTTTCAAAATGATCTTGTATTATTATAGGACAAGCATCTAAGTAAAACCTATTACTTTCAAGGGTCAATAGTTGATTTCCTCAACAAATTCAAGTTTCCAACAATAATTTTTTAATTATAAGTTCGACATAACTCAAAATTTTCCCCTTTTTGCTCTTGCTTCACTTCTATATATATATATATTTTTTTTGAAAATAAGAGGATCCCATAGAATTAAGTAGTTGCTACAACACTAGGAGTGTTACTCCTCACCCTACTGTTTGTTTCATCCACAATGCTAGTGTTTTTGTCCTGAATTAAAAGCTCCATACAACACAGGGGAGGGGAATTCATAAAATACACAATATTAAAGTCTCTAGTTTTTACAAAAGCCATCTTGGCTAGCTTGTCAGCCACCTTGTTCCTCTCTCTTCCTTCATGCTCGATTCCACTCCTCCTCTTTGACGGAGAGCAATACCCCGCATTTTCCCATCAAACTAGAAACATTATTCCTTGCCATCATTTTACTTTGAATGCCCCGAATTGCCTTCAACCTATCCATAGCTAATATTACATTTCCCCAAGGACGGCCCCGAATCCAAGTTAAGGCTTGTAAAATAGCCTTAAGCTCAGATTCCAACGGATCAGAGGAGAAGAATTTAGAGTAATATCCCTCCACCCAATTACCATTACAATCTCTACAAACAAAGACGAAGACAGAAGAACACTTGGTGTTACTTAGAAAAGATCCATCGTTGTTGATTTTAAGATAGTTTAAGGGAGGGGGGGTCCGAGACCGAGGAATTTGACCTTTTGTGCTTCACTTCTATATAATATACCATATTTAACCTTTTGTGGTAAGGAATTTGAACTTTGATCAATGTATTTTCATACATTATCTATCTATATCTATATACATATATAAAACAAAATCCTTTTTACCACGTGTCAGTCACTAAAAGCATATGGCGTATGTCGTTCAAAGCATTAAATATGACATATCATTGCAACGGTCATGTGTAGGAGATGTGGAATTACAAAGGAAAAAAAAAAGCAAATCAGGAAATTTCTATTTTTTTGCGGGTTAGTAAATATTTTAGAAATAAAATATATAAATAGCAAGAATAAATTCCTTGATTGTAGCTAGCAAGTTTGATATATTCGAAAAAGAGTATTAAATTTCATTCATCAAATTAATCTTTATTTGATCTAATCAATTCATTATACGCCATTATAGTCATTCAAACTTGCAAGAGATTATATACTTTTATTTCTTTTGCTCTTTATTTGCTTGAATCCATATGTATGTAAGCGTATTTGAATTTTTTTTCTTTTTTCTTTCGTTGAAGAAATGTGTTGTTTAAATTAATCTTTTCTTTCTTTTATCTTCTTCGCGCGATTCTCGAACTTGTTTTCCTATAAATTGACCTATTTTCAACGATTTTAAAAGAACTTTTTCCACGACTTTTGAACGACATGTTTCATCATACTTCACATCCAAAACACTCTTAAACATCGAATACTCTCAAACACATATTCAAACTCCTCTAATTTCATATTTTAGGCTTAAAGATTGCTCCTCTTACGGATCATTATACAAGACACAGACGACAAAGATATAATTCCTGCGGGTCAATTCCAATTTAATTCTTATTTTATCAACAATCTATTTGTCATGATATAGATCCTCAAAGAGATCGTGCTTTCTTGTATAACCTAACTCTTAATCTATTTTTCATATTTCTTTGTGTATTTCCATTAATATATTCATATCCATGCTTACATGCTTTAATGCTTTCATCACTGCACATGTTTATTTTTGCTAAATACAAGACAAATGTTCCAATATTAGATTCATACATTTTGGACAACCTGTTAGGTTCCCAATAATTTGATTGCATAAATAACATGTAACTAAAAATTAGTCTTTTGTGAGTTTAATGAACCAACATAGATTGATTTTAATATTATATAAATATATTACTTGGTTATTTATTTGCATAACCTAGACATGAATCATATTAAGTAAAAGCCAACAATGGGCGAATTTGATTCCTAATCACCCCCGAACTTAATCTTTGGTTCAAGTTATCCCTATGGTTTCCCAAATATCCCGTGCAGGCAATAAAAACACGCCTATAGTATATTTACAGTGCAAATGCAAACAAGCTAAAAGAAGGGGAAAAAGGTTTGCTTTACCAGCCTCACTCATTGTCAGTCTTGAAGGTTCGAACCTTCACATCAAATCCTATCTTAACAAAGCCCCCCAATCATGCATTAGGGGAATTAGGAATCTTTGAGTTTGCTTTTACTAAGAGTGAAAGCCCAACCGAAGCTACCCTTCATAACACGGATTCAAAAATCCAGGAGAATAAGAAAGAAGGAAAAATAGATGACACAAAGGATGCCACTGCTGATTGCGAAAACCAAATTTATGAATCCAAAAAAAGGAAGAAACTCAGACTGAAGACATGGTGAAAAAGGAACAGGTAAGGAGAATAACAAAAAGTGAATTAAAGATGCGGGGTGGATAGGTGATCGACAAGTCTACTGGATGCGCAAGGCAGAGCCCACGTTGGCCATCCGAGTCGAAAGCCGCCGACCAATTCACCATATCTTCGAGGTTCGGGAGAAGGAGAAAGAAGTTTGCCCAAGTATTGTGCTATGCCGGCTTGAAAAGGAAGTGTGGTCCGCCTTCCTCATCCGATTTTTCTTTCCGAAGAAATTTGCTAGATTTAATTAATGTTTTATGATGTCAAAGACTCAAAGTAGTTGTTGTGTTAAGAGTCCTTAAATTTTTGCTAACGAGAATCTTTGGTCGTGTAGACGAGAAAAATTCATGGAGTTTCAAATACTGACACAGTTGGTGACCTATACTTCACATTATGTCTATAATAATTAAGAAATTATAGATATACTATAGAGAAAATGTTATAAAATAGAGAGAGAAGGGAACAAGGAGAGAGAAACTGTAGAATGAAAAATGATAATTCTCTTATTCAATAGGCACAAGAGTATATATATACAAGTCAAGGGTATAATGGACATTCACAATATATATATATATATATATATATATATATATATATATATATATATATATATATATATATATATATATACACTCCCCTCGAATGTCCATTATCTCGAAATAATACAATGCCTCATAATCCACATAAAATGCCGCCTCATTAAAACCTTGTCTCGGAAAACCCAGGTGGGACAAAACCATGATCAAGGAAAAAGAGTACAGCGTAGTAACTCCCCTTTGATGTTTACATCACTTAAAATCTTCGAGTTGGCACATTCCAATCTTGTAAGCTACTGATTGGATATGTAGAATCGCACATCTTTATGCTTGTGATATATCATCTTGAACATCAAATGTATCATAAGAAAACTCTTTATTAAAGTTCATATAACTTCTTTATGTGCATATTATGTTGCCTCATTAAAAACCTTGCTAGGAAAAACCCAATGGGATAAAAACCTAGTCGAAGGGAAAAAGAGTGCAACAAATAATCATAAACTTCTTCGTCGAAGTATCATGTGCCCATACATCAATGTACATGTGGCAATTCATCCGTTTATATCATAAGATATATTTATATTTCTTCTTCGAGAAGCTATAAGTATATAGGATACATAGTACATAGTCACCCAAATAATATTACACAATTATTATGTGTCCATGGCGACATCTTATTCATGAACTGACTTCCACGGAACCATATAAAATTCAATGTTACATGAGATCACTTTACCAATTGAATATCACATACTCAAACTTCGAGTTGAGTTTAACATTAATCCTTCTCTTTGGTACTCTTATAAAACTTTCACAATCATATCATAACCATAAGCCATGGTAAAGGTTCATATGTTGCTAATACAAGTTCTTCGAGAACTTTTATTTCAATAAATATGATTAATCATTATATAATCATGGAGTCCTTCTAGGACTATTATAGGAGAAATTTCATCTAGCGTAAATACTCATAAAGATCAAATATAGTGTTAGTAGTAAATCATGCACACATAATATGAAACTAAAACTAGACTAATGTATATTATCAATATATAATATTATGCATGATAAACCAACTATCTATATGTACATGAAGATTGACTCAAGTAATGCAAATTCTATAATTCGAATTAAAATTCATGGATCAATCGGACTTCAGGTCCACAAGCTCTTATTTATCATTATCATGTCGACACCAAAATGGACTCAACTATCTGATCCCCATCCATAGTCCATTGTAGCTTGCGCGCATATTCATATCGGTTCCACGTACATACCGTTATAGATTTTATAAAACCCTTTTCAAATATGCATAATGGGTATTGTTCAATAATATCTAAATATCTCGAATAGCTATTTGGGAGGTACCATTCTTTTCCATATAGGCCATCTATTTTCTTTCATATATCCACCCTTTTCTTAGGCACTTCATATTTTGTAAGATTTATCTTGACTCCATTATTCATCAAGATATATACCAACTCGAAGCTTTCTCGCCATAAATTAAACATTGTGATTACAATAAAGGAACCGAAACTTTCATATTACACTTCGGGTGTATCAATACGATTAAGTTGGCAAGAAACTCTAATGTGTTGTACATAGCTCAATAACTTGAAAGGTATAGCTAGTGTATATATGATACATCATCAAATAATTTAATACATCATCAAGTAAATTAATACATAATATCACTTCAATATTCTAAACCTCTATTTGATGTATCTCATATCATAATAATTCGAACTTCGGTTCGCTTTGGGATCAAACATATTTTTACCACCTTTCTCCTATCATTCTCCCCCTAAGGTGGTAAAAACTATCTCTAATGGATAGACGACTTATGGGGTCGTTTGTTATAAATCAAGAATATATCCACCTTAGATTCATTTTCTCATGTCCTCTTTTATGAACTCTAATCGACTAATTCTCTATATTGATTATCTTCAGGAGAACAAACAAATTTGGGGAGTAAATATATTTACGCAGTTGGATTTTCTTGTGCTGAATTGCCCCAAATGGGAGATCAATTAACTTATGCAATATATTCAATTGCAAATACATAAACTATTCGTAAACACTCGTATGCCTTGCTCACTTAAATAAAACTTGTATAATATCAATGATTTTCAAGATCTCCGATATCATGCTCAATCTCAATGTTGTGCATGTCATGCCCTTAAAATAATATAATTAACACGAGAGAGTTTTCAACACATTTTCTATAAGAAAAAAAAAATTCAAATTTCTCAAAATGGGTAAGTTACACCCAAATGGCCTAATTTGTCACATTAAGGATATTTCTCATGTCATGATATTTCATTATGAATACTTTGTACATGCCAAACTTCTAGTTGGTCCAAATTTCAAATGGTCATATTTCTCATTAACCAACCGATTGGATAAGATTTAAATTTATCACTTGAATTTAAATAATTAATACACTATCAATCTGGCCAGATGTGACATATGACACCACCAACGTGTCTTTTACATTAGCAAGACTAGAAAATTCTTGACTCCTTCCAGGAGAACTTGCGCTCTTCCAGAGCATATTATACTTGAAGGTTGATAATATATACTCTTCAGGAGCATCAAATTCAATATAAACAATTGATAAAAATGCTAACAATAGATCTTAATCTTATATAGTAAATTATTATCAATACTATCCCCCCCTTTTCTCTCCATCTTTCAATCAAAGAAAAATTTAGTACATAACTGCGGTCATACCAATGACAAATTCAAAGTTAAGGCATACCATGGAGAAATATAATGTTTCCAAGTCATATTAGAGAAATGAAATATATATTCAAATTCAAATTATATGCTCATAATCAAATAAATATATAAATATCTTTTTTTTCAATATTCTTTTACTCATGCCAAAAACATAATATAGAATGTGAATAGTAAAGTCTCTTTGAATCATGAACTTCATTAATGTCAAAGTATATGTCCACATGTTCATACTAAATAAAACTTGAAATTTTGTGTCGACAACTTATTCTCATAATACGAGCAATTGCAACTATGTTTATAAAAATTACATCAAGACAAGACAACAAATAATAGCAAAAGGCCACACATTCAAGTTTTACAATATTAGGCATAATTCACTATACAAGATAATCATATTAAATTAGGGCTCAGAGAATAGTAAACATATTCATATTAAAATAAGTATGATGATCAAAGTTAAAGTTATAATGTACAATGGAACACATTAGATAAAATAATAAAACAAACAAATTATCAAAATATAATAATTGCACTCCTCTAAGTTATTCCGTAGAGTAAAATGACATGAAATCCTGTTTGTCAGGCTATGTGAGTTGAGTATTAGTGTATTACATGCCTAAGAAACAAGAATAGTAAAAACCCATATACTACTATAAAGCAATAAATAACATGTCAAGTAATCCAAAATTGTCCATTGTTATATTCAACAAAAAAAAAAATCACCAGACACCAATAAAGATCGAAATATACCAACCACTGAAGTATGTGAATGTTGCAATACTGTTATTTTCTTCCCACAAAATAAAAAATTTCTCATAACTTGTATAAGATGGCGTGGGAGATTAAATGCTATGATGCGGCAACAAGGGAGTATTAGTTTCATACGGGTTTAGAAAGATCATATTTTATGTTTACTTTATAGATCATTATCTTCCTATTACAATTTGACTTATTTTTTCTTTTTAGTTTCTTCCGTATAACAAGAAGATAACCATACTGCATGCATGGAAGAACCGAATTCATGATGCGTTTCCAGTCAAATTTTAGCAAAGAGAACAAAAACAAAAACAAAATCAAATTAATGAATACACTTTCTTATACCAACCCAATCAAATTCAACATATCTATTTATCAAATTAACATCATTCAAGTTAATATGCATCAAAGGCAACGAAAACCAATATTACCGAAGCGAAAAACAAAATCAACCAAGATAACTTACATCAATGATCGAATTTTCTTCTGTTTTCCGTTTGCTTGATCAAAGAGAAGTTGCCTTTTTTTTTTCAGTTCAATTAATTCTGAACGTAGAATTAAAATTCTGTTATTCAATAAAAGAGTACAAAGAGAAGATAAGTGTAAAACTTTTTTTTAACTTTTGGTGATTTGAATTTATTTATAAAGAGAACGATGCGAGAGTTAAAGACGTATATCATACATAAAACACAAGTGATTTAAAATGAAAAATTCTAAAAAAAATTAAAAAAAAAAAAAAAAAACTATAATTCTGATTTTAGTTGTTAAAATCTTGAAATATCTTCCTAAATATTTAAAACTTTTTTTTTTTTAACTTTTTGTGTATTTGTTGTGTGTGTTTGTTGAATAATGCAATTTATTTAATGTATTAATATCTACTATAGCACACCTCAAAACATAAAGGATACAAGGTAAATTTTAAAAAACACAGAAAAACTCCATTTTTTTGGGTTGTTAATCGCTTCATACTACACCCTTGATTAATGGGCATACTGTCGTCCTTTCTCTTTAGACCTCCACCGGCGTCGGCGCCCGGAATTCGATCTCTTCCTCGGTTTTATCACCGAGTAGCAGCCCCATTAATGGCAGCGCATAAAAAACCCGGTGAAAATTCAAAGGGCACTCTTCAATTCAGCCCTGCCGTCGACAAAATGCAAGAATCGCTTCACTCAAATCCCACTGGTAACCCTCGATTTCTAAACTAATTTCTGGTTAATGTACTTTTTCCTGTTGTTTTTGAAACTTCAATTAAGTACTACTATCGTTTATTTTGAGGGGACATTAGTGAAATTAACATGATATGTTGGATTTTGAACTTGGAAATTGGGAAAATTTGTAAAGTTTTTGCTAATAGGTTGAGAAGTTTTGAGGTTAATGTATACAGAAACTCATATAAGATCGTCTTATAATAATTTATGTTAAAACGGGGTAATTTTGGAACCTAAAGGGGTCATTTAGGGTACTCCTTATTTAAAAGTGACCCCCTTACCTTAAAAGGTAATACAACCCCTTTGACTTAAAAAAGTGTTCCTTTTTATGATAAGAAGTGAGATGGACTTATAATAACTTTATTGTAAGATGGTTTTATAGAAGACTTTCTACTTATGAGTAAAGAAGCTGTCTAGCAATGATGAAAGTAATTTCCTTGACCTGGTGTGGTACTTAGCGAGTAATGGCTTAACGCTACTTAATTTAATGATTAATTTTGAAATGGAAGCGCTACATATATGTTAGAGCAACTTGGCTGGTAATGGTTGCCTCCTTAACATGATATACTGAGTGTTCTGTTGGATGCTTAAACATGGGTAAATCTCTAACTAGTTGCTTATGGAATATCAGACTCCCATCATCAGCATAATAGTTATGTATACGCTCCAATTTATGTCTGAGAAAGATAGCTCACTTACTTTGAACAAGTAGATGATTGGATTCTTCGAATACCTTTATGACTTGTTTGGATACAAACATTTCATTTTAAATTCTGGAATTTGATCAATTCCACTGTTTGGATTAGCAAGAATTTGGAATCCAGAATTTATCCCAAATTCAATAACTATTGAGGAACCCCATAAAATAAGGAATTTGAAATGACATAATTTTTGAAGTCATTTCAAATTAGTGAATTACCTAGCAACACTTTCAACACTTTCTTCGAATACCTTTACTTAAGTTGAGTGATGACGAGTGGATGGACATGACAAAACTATTACAAGGATTAAGGGCTAGTTTGCTGATATCATGTTGATTTCTTAGTCGTAAGGAGATGTATGAGTCAATGTGACTATTGTTTTCCAGAATAATGGAGTATTCCTAAATTGGACGAAGGTGGTGTACCGCGTAACAATAATAATCATTATTGGGATTAGATGCTAGGGAAATGGCAAGTCTGGGATCCTTTTTTTTTTTTTTCCGGTTTGCTCTTCATCAGCATCTTGCTGCAATTTTTTAAGAAAGTAGCTTTGAGATACTCAATAGTCTATCTTTTTGCATTTTAGCCATTATGTTACCGTTTTTACCCTCTGGATAGACTGTAGAGTATTGAGTTTTATGTTTAAAATTATCATCAGATGGGTGGGAAAGATGTTGGGAGGAAGGATTAACGCCATGGGATTTGGGGCAACCAACCCCAATTCTGCAACATCTTCTCCAAACAGATTGTCTTCCTTGGGGCAGAGTTCTTGTCCCTGGATGCGGTAGTGTGAGTTTCTTTGTTAATGTTACATTTTTTTGTTACAATTGTGCTCATAATTTTTTAATCTCTGTTTTCATTAATATATCATATATGTCTACATGAGCTGCATGTGGACATCGGCCCTCAAGTTTATGCCTGGAGACAAGCAGGAATGTCCGTAGTCTGGCACTTGGAAATTTGACTTTGCCTTCTGCATGTCTTGATGTCTTCTACTAGTGTGAAATAAGTCCGGCCAGCTGTTCATTGCTTAATTCTTTTAAACCACCATCACATTCTGTGTGCGTTGTTTACTAGGATGCTCCTGTTAGATGCATTTGACTTTTTTTTTTTTTTTTTGCTGTGGCTCCCTTTGTTTTACAGATATATATGGTTCCATGCTACATTCATTTGACAAGTGACTCAGCTGTCCTATTGAGGAAGCTCCTTAAGTCCTTGTGCTTGATTTTCTTGAATACTTGCCCAAAAGATAATTGGTGCTGTTCTTTATTGCTGCTACATACAAGTTGTTTGGAGCATGAATCATGATGCAAACTTTGTTGTCCTTAATAAGAATGATTGATTTGCTACCTACCTGTAGCATATCCTATCGCCTTCATTCATAATTTCCTTCCTGCCTTTGGTCAATGCATCGCAATTTTCTATTACAGGGTTATGATGTGGTGACACTAGCATCTGCTGAGCGCCACGTTATTGGATTGGACATATCAGAGGTTGCCATAAAAAAAGCAAGAGAGGTGAATTTTCTTCTCTCTTTCTTGTGGCTTATACTTTGCATTACTTTCTTACTTCTTTTTTTCTAGCAAAATAACAAATTTTTTTTGTTAAAAGCACTAGAATCTGTGCAAAGCTAAGAGCCTAAGATATTTCATAGCAACTCCTTGTTTCTCTTGGTGCTCTACTTTCTCTGTCCCCATATTCCTCCAGCCTTCTGCTTAGTGTGTTGATACAGATAATGGTTATGGGGAACAATTTAGACTCTCCCTTTTTCTTATCTAAAGTTTATAAGACACAAGCAATAGTAACCGAAGACAGACATGTAATGTTTTCTGTCTTGTATTGCACCAAATAATTTCTGGGAAAAGAGCTGTCTCTTTGCAGGAGCTGATAGTATTGCTACTTTTGCTTTTATAATCTGCTTTGCACAAGCGACATGGCACTTGAGACTCATTGAGAGTATTTCAGTTCTTCATCCTGTTTGGGCTGAAGAATCCGTTGGAGTAGGTTTTTTAATGTCTGGTAACTTTGTCTAGCTTGACTCCGTTGAATTCATCTGCCTAACACTGGAATGGATGGACAAGGAAAGAAAGCAGATTTAATCTCGGAAGAAATCTTGTTTAATGTGAAAGAATTATGAACCAAGGAGGAGAGAGTTCGGATCATCTACAAGCCCGAAGGAGGTTCCATCCCAAAATCAATTGGCAATGAGTGGAGTAGCACCTCAAGCTTATAAGTTGGTAAAATTATCTCATCTTCTCCAATGTGGGACCAATTACATATGCACAAGCACAACAAGGGGTCTGACAGTAGCAGTGCACAAGTTGAGTTCCACAGTGCAGTGATTTCGTCCCTGTAGGATTTTCCGTTTTCTGCTCTAGTATATACATAATCTGTGTTTTGGTTATTGAAAGGTTGCTGATAAAATGCTGTGTCAAGACTTTTCTTGCCCCGCAGTTTCACTGCCTGGCTATTAAGGTCCTCCAAACGAAAAGTGGGAGACTTTCTTCTCATGCAATAACTAGTTACGCTACAAGGCTACAACAACAATACCAATGCCAAAGCCTTAATCCCAATAGGATGGAGTTTGCTGAATGAGTATGAGATTTTATCTTTGCTGGTTGTCCACATAGATCTTTTGCCCCCTTTTTCTTATGTCAAATGCTTTATGCTCCCACAAACATGATTTCTTCAAACTATTCTTAACACCATCTATCCAAGTCATATTTTTGCTTCCCTGAACTTAACCTAAAGTCTGCATTATCCTACTGTCCACTACCAACAAGAGTTGGTTCAAGTGGTAAGCAACTTGATGTCGCTTAAGGGAGGTCTCGAGTTCGAGCCTCACCGTATGCAGAAACTCTTGTTGGGAGACTCACCCACCAAAGCCAGGTGTGCGACCCGGGTTGGACTCGGATGTAGTCGGAGCAAAGCTCCGGTGAACCGGGTGGGCAACCAAAAAAAAAAAAAATCCTACTGTCCACTACCTATATTGGTACATTATCTAGTCGACATCATAACTGGTTCTCTGTTATCTTATCCTGTAAGAAGTCCTATGTTCCAAGATTCTATACGCAACTTAGTCGCAATGTTATTCCCTGGTCTCCCTTGCCTAAAACTTAGAACTTAGAAGCCCATACTAATTTGACACCAGACTCTGGCAAAGGTATAGCTTTAGAGTGACTACCTAGCAACCTTTGCATACGTGTTACTACACCCAGGTCTAGGAAATGGAGCACGCGTTGTGTAGGGAACTTCCCCACAGGCATATCATTTTGCCTTTCATGGATGTGAGTATGTGACAAAGTTTTACATTGGTTCTTAACTACTGCAATCCTCCTTCATCCGGGCTTGGCACTTACAGTGAGTGGGTGGGTAATCATAGGCGGAGTGGTGCCATTTTGACTCTAAATTAATTAATTAAGAGTGCTGCAGTTGTGGTTGCTAATTTTTGTACGTTGAATAAAAAACCTACTACTCCTATTCCACCTCTCAAACTATAAGAGCACCATTATTATTTTGTGGAAATGCTGTTAGGAACTGCGTTTTAGTTGACTTGTGCCTGTTAATCTGATGTTTGTAAACTTAAGATTGTTCCTGTTTTATGACTGATGGAAAAGTTGGGAATTGAAATTGCTTCTAATTAGCATCGTTAATGCCCGTCTGATGAGCTGGCGTCATGCTCATTGAATGCAATTTAGTCTTTCTTTCTTCCTGCACACTTTTGCCACTGGGAGCCCAAAGAATTGTTTGATCAAATCTTTGATTACATGTAAGTGACTCTGTCTCTTAGAAATGATCCCAAATGATTTATTTAAACAATATCTCTTGAATCTGTAGATATTTAGGCCCTGTTCTTTTGGCCTGAATAGAACTGAACTCACCAGAACTGAATTTTGAACTGAACTGAAACTAAAACTAGAATTGAAGCTGAGAGAGGAAACTAGCTGAGCTGAACTGAACTGAACTGAATTTGTCTAAACTGAACTGAAAATGACTTCCATTAATTCAATCCAAAAGAACAGGGCCTTATTCCCAAGCTGATGTTTGGCTAGAGCTTAAGATCTAGTCAGCAGCTCAAGCTACTGTTTCTTTCTAATTTAAGGTCAAATTTCCGTAAAAGCTTTTTTCCTCATATGGAAAAGTACCTTAGTTGCATCGCGGTGGATTCTGATTTTGAGTCTTGTTTTATGGATTCTTAAGCGTGTTTGATTTCATATTTTGTTGTACCTTACTGAATGATATTGGTGTTCTGAACTGCTTCTAACTAGTTTCCCTAACTAGCTGGTAATATCATCCTTAATCCAAGCTATGTCTCCTTTCTGCAAGCAGACATTTTTACTTGAGAGCCTGCTCACTTGTTTGATTTCATATTTTATTGTACCATGCTGAATGATATTGGTGTTCTGAACTACTTCTGACTAGTGTCCTGACTTTGGTACCTCATCTATCAGCTGGCAATATCATCCCCTAATGCGAACTATGTCTCCTTTCTGCAAGCAGACTTTTTCACTTGGGAGCCTACTCAGATGTTTGATCTCATCTTTGATTACACGTGAGTAACTCCTTTTTTTTCTTTTTCTTTTCTTACAGCTGTACATGGTATATCTGGACAATTTGTTCTGAATTTGCAGATTCTTTTGTGCCATCGAGCCAAAGATGCGGTCAGCTTGGGCAACTCGTATGGGAGATCTCTTAAAGCCAGATGGAGAGCTAATAACCTTAATGTTTCCGGTTCTTCTCATATCTTTTAAGCTTTTTTTCAGACATTCTAGTTTTCTTCTAATATGCATTGTAAATGTCTTGGACTCTTGGCTGTCCATCAGCAATAGTTTCATCCTTTAAGCATATACAAGTATGTGACAAATGTCAATTGGGAAAGAAAAAAAAGTGCAAACCACACCCATCAACCTTACTCTAGATATTTTATAGAAGCAGTTCCAATTGACCCCTGTGAAAAAATACCTACATTATTAATATCAGAACTCAGAAGGTCCAGAAATTCCTGTTGGTGCTGGGCTGCTGGCTCTTTTGATTTCAGAACTGCTTCTGGAAATTGATTTTAGAACTGTCCTTTTTTTTGATGCAGATTGATGATCATGATGGTGGACCTCCATACAAAACATCTGTTGTGGAGTAATTCATTTTCCTTCCAATCACTCACCTTATGATTTTGAATCGTTTCTCACTTTCTAATATTTTCTGCTGAGTTGACACTTTGAGTTACGTAGGCTGGCTGATGTATATCTTCCATGCAGCTATGAAGAGGTGTTGTGTCCCCTGGGTTTCCATGCCATATCTATTGTTGAGAATGAGCTTGCAGTCGACCCTCGTAAGGTATCTTGGTGTCTAGGGTTTGTGTGCTAGATTTTGATGAATTGGTCATTTTAGGTTTGATATAGAATGTTCACATTTATCTGGAGGTACTTTTTTGCTGTTGTCATTTTTCATATTCTTACACTTCTCTAGTCTCTACTACCTCCATCCCTAATTAATAGGCAGTATTAGACTTTGGTGGTCTAAGATCGTGAACTTTGACAATGAATATGCTAAAAATTGTATTGAAATAATAATGTAAAAATAGCCTTTCATGGTCAAGGTTGACGACTTTTCAGACCAAAAGTCCCTATGGCCTAATTTAATATTACCAACTAGGGTAGGACAATCATTTTTTTTGGGTATAAGGGGGTGGGAGTTGGTTGATTCGCTTGATCTCCTATCTTAGACTTGGACGCCAATTTTTTCGTTTCTTGTAGGGAAGGGAGAAGCTTGGGAGGTGGAAAAGGACGATAGGAGCATCTCTGCTATGAAATTGGTCAAAGACTTTGCAAACTATTCAAGGGTATTTTGTATAGCCAACATAAGTGCCGGTGCGAGATATGATTAAACCAGCATGATGCATGGATTGTATACCTATGAACAAGGGTATTTTGTTAAAATGTTTGTAACAACTACCGCGGTATTGTAGGTATTCTCTAACCATATAGGGAGAGGGATTGGGAAGAAATTTGAAGCATGCAGTGTACTGGAGTAATGCTTACTCCAGTACACTGCATGCTTCAAATTACTCGTCGTGCCTGTTGCTCCAATATGTGAATAGCAAAACTTATTAGATACCAGAAACTTGTGTGTTTGGATGTTTACGTAATGTGTATATGATTTATGAAGGTCAAATGAGGAAGTACCTTCACGTTACTGACGTACATATACAGAAATAACGAATAATGATACAATTCATATATTGACATTTCGTGCTCATTTAAATATTTCTGCTTAAACAAAGTCAAATCACTTAATTTTATTTTACCGCAAAGGCGCAAACTAGAAGACAAGTTTGGAGAATTCAGGCCCCGTTTGGTAGGGTATAAAACATTTTCTTGAAAAACTGTTTTCATCTATTTTCAATTTTACATTGTTTGGTTTGCAAAGGATTGTAAAACCATTTTCCATAAGAATAAAATTATTCTCCCAATGATGGAAAACCATTTTCCTTTCAAAATAAAGGGAAAACTGTTTTCCTTATCTCTTGCACACTCCTCTCACTACCTCCTTATTTTCCCTTTTATTTTCCTTTTGTTTCATCAATTTTCGTACATGGAACCAAACAACGGAAAACGAATTTTGGAATTGTGTTTTCCATTATAAATTTCCATGAAAATCATTTTACACTGAAAATGTTTTACACCCAACTAAACAGAGTCTTAGTGATTTACATTGCGGCACCCAAGGCACTTTGCAATACAGAACCATCAAATAATTCTATCTGTTTTTTCGGCTATTGATATCAGAAGGGAGTACAGCATACAGCATACAGCATACAGCATACAGCATACAGCATACAGCATACAGCATACAGCATACTGGCATAAATGATGGTGCTGTATAGGCACATGTGCTGGTGTTGTGGTAGAAAATAAAGTTGAAAAAACAAAAGAGGATATGAACAAAACAAAATGATAAAGAAAAACAAAGGTTAGGAAAAACAAAAGAGGGAGTTGATGTTGAATTTTTTCATTGAAATAAGCAAACTGATGATGTTTTAAATAATAGATGAAGGCCTTGGACTTAATTTCAGTTTGTTTTAGTTTAGTTCAGCTCAGTTTAACTTAAATTCTTTAATAAATCTTGCTATTATTAAGTATTATTTATCTATTATTGTTACTATTAAATCTTAAAAGTTCCTTATTATTAATAATTATAATATAATATTAATATTAGATTATATTAAATAACTGTCATCAAGTATTATTAGGATTATATTATTGTATTTATTACTATCATCTTTTCAGTTTTTCAATTCAGCTTCATAAAGTTCCATTCAATTCGACGCTATTATAATTTTGTTCAGTCCGATTCCAACAAATTCAGTTCGTTTCAGTCCAGAAAATAGGGCCGAAGTATATTCTTAAATAAATTAAATACTTTGTTCACAAAAAGGCCGTCTTACGGTCTTACTTTACTGTTTGAGATAAAAGGGTTCTTGAAAGTGTCGTAAATAATTATGACTCCTTTAAGATTAACAGTTGTTCAATCTTACGTAACAAATTAAATATACTAAACATCATAATTGTCTGTTGTTCGGACTTGTAACTTATAAGGTTATACAAATTTTATCATACACCCGGGTGTACCGTGAGCATGGTACACCCAAGGCTATTTTTTGCTTATTGTTAATATGAAATTATCCAAATGAGTAAAATAGATTAAAAAAAGAGAGTTCTAAAAGAGCAAATGAGCAAAAATTAGTCTTGGGTACCATACACATAGTACACACGGTGTATGATGAATGAACTCTCTAAGATTATGTAGTAGTACAAGGCGACTATGGAGATTAATTATATCTCCGGCACTCATGTTTTCTGCTTCTTCATCTTATCATTTGTTGATGCAAAATTTGTTCGTTGACCTTGCAAACAAGTCAATGGACACCCAATAGTTTAGTATTGAATGCCTTGGGAGACTTAGTCCCTGGGGGTTACCGGTTTTAATTAGATAAAACCTTGCTAACGTACTCAGTTGCAATTTAATTAATGATCAAACTACAACAAATTAATTTCAGGCGAAAAGCAATAAATAGAGCAAACAATAATTAATCTTTTAATTAAGGGAAAATTTCAAAAAACTACCTTTTATAACATAAATTTTTCAAAAAACTACCTTGTAAAAATTTTCTTTCAAAAAACTACCTTATATAACATAATGTTTTCAATATACTACCATTTGACTTTTTTTTGTTGATGTTGACTCTTAGATAGCAGCGGCCCCAAGTGTTGTTGCCGGTGGGGCAACAAATTAAAAAGAGAAGAACAAAAATGGAGGAGAGAAGAGCTAGCGGGAGGGGGTGCTCGTTAATAAGAAAATGAAATGAGGGGCATTTTGGCACACTATGTGGGTTGTCAGTGGTGTCTGGGCCATGAGATCAAGGCAATAAGTAGCAATGAACCCGTCACGGGTGGTTAAACCCTCATTTAGCGGTCAATTGGTATTATTTTGAAAAAAATGTGTTGTATAAGGTAGTTTTTAAAAAAATAATTTTTAAAAGGTAGTTTTTTGAAAAATGTTTGTTATAAAAGGTAGTTTTTTGAAAATTTTCCTTTAATTAGAGTATAAAATTCCCATACATGCCACAAACTTCAAGATAGATTTTACAACACACAAAAGGATAAGCCAGGCTGGACAACTAAAGGGGAGACACGAAGACTGTTACCTCCATGGTTCCTTGCTTCAATCGGAGAATTAGAGATCTTGGCGCCATAACATGTTCTATGTCTAAAGAACTAAACTATAACCCCAGAAGGGGGTTGGCTATGCTAATGCTAGGCTACGCTAAGGAATTAAGAAATGCAGTTTGATGAGTTGTTCGTTGTTGTTTGCTTGATAATAGTTTCTCTATTTATAGAGAAACATAACATGTAACTTCTATACACGCTTGGGAGGGAAAATGTTTGAATCATATTTGATTCAAACTTCAACTGCTTTCTAACGCTGAATAACTGTCACCCTTATAGTGCGTGTTCTTCTTCATGTTGAACCGTTTTATGATTACCTTCTGATTACTTGTTCTTTTATTGCCCTTGACTTTCATCTCTTGGTAGTCTTGATAGTCTTCATTTGTTGATCTTGACTTATGTTGACTTCGCTCAATGAGCTTCATGTTTCTGTTGGGCCCTTGTGCTAAAGCAAAATTAAACCTTTTGAGGTTTGATTCAATGTACCCAATAAATGTTACTTAACATCTGAAAATGGTGGTAATAAATTACCCCCCTGATTTGTGGAGTGATGCACTCAGCACTACACAAATTATAAGCAGAAGGGGACTTCTAATGGTCATAGCCAATATCATCCAGTAGTATTATGAATGTGAATTCTTCCATTGTTCTAAGGTGATCAATAAATGCTCGTTTTGGATGACTAAAAGTAGTTGGGAAGAATAACTTTTCATGTATTCCTTCACCGTTCTTTCTAGCCATTGTGAAATCCATAAAGAAAGTTTCTTCAAGATGCGCACTTGCAAGGTTATTTGGTGATAATCAATAAGGATTTACATCATAGGTCATGATATCATACCAAATCTGACATGCACATTTGTATTGTAATAAATCTCTCGATGATGACCCATCCACCATTCTGCAGACTTTTACTTTCTTTTTAGTTCCTTTGACAAAGAGCCTTTTCAGATATCTCCAAGGAATGTTAGGTTTTCATACCTCTTCTGTGATGATTTTGCCCCATGATTTGCAAAATAGAAGAGATGTAACCTGGTCAGCCCTTTCAAGTTTTGGAAATATCAATGATTTTACGAGATCTAGATTAGACCCTATTTGAAAGGCCTTAGATTCTCTTTTATTATATGAGTTTTGTTGCATAACAGGATTGTCTCCAAAGTATTTTTGAATAGAGGAGGTCCATTTTATAGATTCATGCTTAATTAACTCATTCTTATCTCCAGATATGATACTTAATGCTTTGTGGTAATTCGAGCATTTTGTTGGGTATGACATATCTTTTGGAGCAGTTTGACGAAACATGGGAAGATGCGTGTAATCCATTTTGGTCTAAGTCTAAGATCTTTTGGAGATCACATATATAAAGACTTAGGCGCTTTAACCGTTTAATAATTATTTCCTAACCGTTTAATTTCATAGGAAACTAAAAGCAGTTTTTTAGGGAATACCATTAATAAATGGGTGTATGATTGATTCAATTTGGTGAATCAAAAACTTATGCTAGAGCGGATTAATCGTTGAAAATATATTATTAACAAGAATACCATTTGAGGTAACATTATTACATTTGTATTATGACTTATCTTTATGGAGATAAAGTCATTAATGACGTTTTAATTAAAAGGAATTCCATTTAGAGACAACATTTTAAAATGTTCCTTACACAATGTTTTTACCATAGTCCTGTATTCACTGGCTTTTAATTCATACCCTGCACTGTTCTTGGTAATTCTGAAGTAGTAGCCATCATCAGGGGAATACTTGAACTTTGCTTCGAAGAGATTTCTTTGGTGACTATTATCCCAAGCATATCTCCCGGTCGCCAACGCAATAAACATCCAGAAGGGAAGTGTTCTTGGATAAGCAGCTTCCATAATGCACACAGACACTTAAAGTGAACTATTCTCCCCTGATGTTCATCTTGACCTTCTTCCATCCTAACCACTTTGAGGGAGGACTTGGTACTAGAAAGAACTACTCTTTGCGTACATCCAGTTCATTCTTTGAGGTCTTGGGAAGTTGAAGATAGTGGAGATCTCCTTTCCCCACTTTTTGCAAACTGTTAGCAGTTTGTCTTGTGATTCCTCTTCCAATTTAGGCCATATGTAGATGGATAAGAGGTCCATGTTAGAACCAACCTTCGTAGCGCTTGACTCGACTAGTTTAGGATCTCTTGGCTCCACTACAAGTTCATCTCCAAAAACATTGCCATATTCTCTACCCATCTGGCTCTTTCATTTGTAATGAAGGCTATCTTATCTTCCTCTATGCCATTAAAGGCATAACAATGATTAAAGCAATCATCATCAAATTCAGCCACCAGATTGGCATATGCTTCATTATCCATTTTGATGTTTTGAAATGAAAATGTTGTGATAGCATGTTGTGGCTGTGTTTCTTTAAATAACCAAGTAATTTGTCCAACGTTTATTTTTGTAATAACTTCTAGGATCGGTTACTGGTTAAGTACGTTTGACTTTTTAAAGAAATTTTGATTTCTCTTTGATTATCAATTGTTTTAAAATTATCAATTTGGTGATAAATCTAAAACTTTATATACCGCTTGTTAGGCGTTTGTGCCTAAGGTTAATTCCTTGAGTTTACTGCTCATTTTATGAACAATGACATCTAAGCTCATAATTTTTAATGTGATATGGAGATATATTGAAAAAAGTGATAACAAGATAAAAATTACTTCATAATGAAATGATCTCGCATATGAAATATCTTTAAAGAGATATTCATCAACTAAGTTCAATTAAATCAATAGATACATAGTTTCCTAAATAGGATATAAACTACGCACTATCACCAGAATCACTAAGACATTTAAGATATTGCTTGATATATCAAACACGGAGATGGGCGAAACCGATGATGATTTGTGGTTCCTCATCTTCATCAACATCAGGATCATCATCATCCGAGTAATCTTCACCCGGGAATATAGGGATGCCTCCTCCCAACAAACTTTCATGCCATAATAGGCAAATACACTTATATTGGATGAGTTTTTTGAAATTCTTATTTTCTTCCAATTGGATTACCCTATACTTTCTGTTGAATACGCCCAAGCTACCTTCACAGATTATGGACTTACGGTATTTCAACATGAGTTCAGGGGGAAAGTATTGTTTTACAATGCATTCTCCCCATGCTTTGCAGACGCTCATTAGCTTCAATAACTCACCTTTTTCCATTTTAGCCAAATATTCAATGCTAGGAAATCCACATCGCTTCCAATGGTAGTAGCATTGGACCCTTGTTCCTTTAAATCTCCAGATTGGACCTTTGGATCCCTTCCAAAGAGCCTTATAATCTTAGACTGCCACTTCTTCATCTCCTCATCTTTGAATTCCTCCCAGTCCTCTTGTGTTATGTCTATATTAAATTGATGCCTCCAACATTCCCCAAGAAAGGGTAAGGGAGAGATTTGTTGATTAGCCATGTTTAAGGATTTTTTGGGTTTTGATGGTAAAACAAAAATGTTAGGAGTAAAAACCTCAGAATTAGAATGATGTATTTATAATACAACCATTATAACTGCCATCCCCATTTTTTAGGGATAAGTGAGGTATAAGATGTTATCTATCCAGATAACGTGTTACGTATTTTTGTAACTAACCTCAACCATTTCAAGTTAAGGCCCTAGTGGGTAAAATGGGTTTGCCCATTAACCCCTCAATGTGTCATTTCACTTCTAGGATTTGTCATTAATGGTGTGTGAAGTTGGAAGGTAATTATTACTTTTTGAAGTAACTTTTTCTATCTCATCAATAAATTTTAATAGATTTAGCATCCCAAGAGACACTTCATCTTTTTTCATTTTAATTTAAGCCGTTGAGTGTGCATTATTTGATTTGATAGTTTATTTCTTTGAAACAAGATATTAATTTGCACAATTTTGATTGAACAAAATAAATAAATAAATAAATAATGCAAACATGGGATAAAATGGAAATTCGGACAAAATATAGAAAATTAGATTTCATTAATTAAGAAATTTTTACAACCTAGGATTGAAATTTTTATATTAGAATAAAAATTACAATCTATTATTTAGAATTTTTGAATTCTAAACTCTAGGCCTAAATCTCTACGATATCTTTTGCAGATGGTGGTTTGTCACCATTTGAGTCCTCTTCGGAGGCTGGCTCCAGAGGAAGGCCATCTTCATCATCATCTCCAACATCATCGCCATAGTCATCCCCAGAAGGGAGAGAACCACTCTCTCCGCTGGAGGTGTCCTCGAGGAACTCTCCGAGCCTCCTCCTTTTGGCGGCGGGTTCGTCATCATCATCATCCTCATCCTTATCATCATCATCAGACTTAGGGTCTGATGATGGAGGATCATCCTCCTCATCTTCTTCCTCTTCTTCTTCCTCTCCCTCTTCTTCTTCCTCTCTTCCCTCCGGTATTTCTGGAGGAGGGAGGAAGGGTTGGTCAACCTCTTGTGGGTTGACCTCCAGGGGTCCAGTGACTCATGATTCCGCTGAAGGTTGGGGTGCATCCATTGTTGAAGAAGAGGGTTTTTTTGAGAGAGGTTTGTTTAGGAGATGAAAAGATTGGAAGGGTTGATCAAGAGATGAGTAGTGTATCATTTGTTATTACACTGACCCCTTTTTATAAGGAGATTTTTTACCATTTCCTGGAAAATGAATAGTCATGTATTCTTTGGAATGGGCTCCTTAGTCACGCACTCTTTGGAATGGGCTTCTTTAATCTTAGAACGTGCCTCTTTAATCATGACTTCAGGACCTTGCGTTTTAATTTATTAAAACTTGGCTGCAATATGGCCCAATAAAATATGACCCAGAATGAAACATACCACGCGTTATGCACGTGTTTTCTTCTTTTATTGTTTCATTTTAGTTGTCTTCCCCATTAATACCTTTTTCAAGGATTTTAGGAAAATTTAAGATCTTTCAGACCATTTTAATACATTTCTTTACAAATTCACAACCATCACCAAATTTCAATTCATATGTCTAATGAAAGAATTCGTGAAGATGAGATTCGTGAAGCGCTTGCTAAAAAACGTGATGCCATGCAATCTCAAACACTCGTCAATTATGCAACGCCATTAGAGTGAACCTTGGGACTTATAAATCTCAAGTGTTCGGTATGTGAACAAAAGCACCGACTCTAACACTCCTTTAGAGGATAGAATTGCCACTATTGGTCCTTGTTTTCCTTTCAAGATTCAAAACCAAAGCGCCAAATAGTCTTAGAGCAACAATGCTACCTATTCTTGGACCATATTATCTTAGAGGATAATAAACCCAGAACACTTCCATTCACTAGTGGAAAAAAATGCTTGTGCTACTTAGCAAGTGCTTCGGTTAATTTAAAAACGGAGCACTTGGTTCAGTTTTTTTCTTTTAAAAAAATTATATTATAAGTGCTCCGGTGGATTTTAATTAACCGAAGCCCTCGAGAGTCGAGATTCATAAATCCCCAAAATTACCTTTTAATTTCCACCCCGTACATCGTTCCCCCCTCCCCCTCTCTCTAGCTCTTCATTCCTTCCTCTCTTTTCTCACGAATGTCATCAAAAAATTGAAACCCTAACCCTAGCTCTTGTTCGTGACTCGCACCACCACCCCGGGATGAGAACCGAAAGGTCGTAGATGGTGGCGTTTTTTCTAATATATGTCTCTCTCTTTCCTTCTACATAAACCGCTTCACTTTCTCTCTCTTCCCCTCTTCACTCTCGATCCACTAATGCATGCCCGTGTAATGTCGCCGAATTTTATTCTTGTACTTCAAAGTTATTTTTTTTGATAATCTAGATTTGGGGAATTTTTTTGGGTTTTTTTTTTTTTACTTTTTAGGTTTTTGCTTGATTCAAAAACTCTCTATCACCTTGATTCCCCATTCCAACCACCGCGCGAGCCACTGTTGTTCCGCTGCTGCTGTTTCGGAGCATCCCGAAACACGAAAGTGATGGGCTCTCCTCCTTCGCATTCTCCCTGTTTCGTTTTCCCTTTTCTTCATATCTAATTTTGCTCTTCTCCATTTTATGTCATATGACTTTTCTTATATTATTCAAGTTCCAACCAAATCCGATTAGGATTGTTATCGTCAAGGAAATCTGATTTTTTTTCATAATGAATTTGGTGTTGTTTATATTATTAAATTAGGGATTGTATGAATTTGTATTCATCTTCTTTTAGCACACCTCCACTCACTAAAACTTGCACTCTCGCAGTAAAGTTGGAATTTGGAGTATATGTGAAGATTTACTTGGTTTTGTGTGGAGAGAGGTGTGCTAACATCATTCAATGCTTAATCTTTCATTTAATTGTTTTTAATATATCAGTAGTTGGTTTTCTTTTTTCTAGACCACCAATAGCTTGTATGATTCATGTTATGTTTCAAATATCATATGTACTTGTTTGGAGTACTTGCTCATATCGATTTGTCAATTTGATTAGTGGTTTTCATCTTCTTTCTGGTATGATTGTGTGTGCAAAGAGATGAACAATGGTCAATTTGATATCATATCATTGTACTTAACCTTTGTAGGAGGTCTTTGTCACCTTTTCTTAGATTAGAACTACTTCATTCTATCTTAATGTATAACTATTCTATGTTTAACTTGGTCAAAATTTACTATAATTGCTGATTTGTCACTTTTGTTAGATTAGCAAACGGGTTTTTGACATGGGCAAAAGTCAAAATTCAAGTGATGCGGTAGCCGGAATGAGTGCATATGGAGCTGGTATATCCGGTATAAGATCTAAGTTTCAAGAACCATTATCTAATGGTAGTCGCATGGTCAAAACTCTATTTATTAATAATATAGTTATTGAGAAAGATGGTGGAACTAAAAGCTTGTTGTTTGAGCTATACAGAAGGCGCACAAAGTGTTCATTGGGAGAGAAGTTCTTGGATGTTGTATGTGACGCGCTATTCAAGTATAAATATGTAAGCCCCAATCAAAGGAAAGATTTTATTTTGGCATGCAGTTACGTGTATTTTTTGAGTACAATTTGTTGTTCTGTAAGCTACTTATTTTTCAAAAATCTCTAAGACAGATGTTATAGCCTTTCTACAGCTGGATTATGTATTACTAATGTTAAATAGCATTCTAATTAGGTAAGACCATATTAGTATGTTTGATTTTCTTGTTATGGCTGCTCACTTGACTATATTTTGATAAATTCTATTATGATCTTTTCAATTATATTTCTTTTCGTAGTGCATAAGTTGGGGGAATACCCCGCACCTTCTCCCGAATCTTATTTCTAATAGCTATAAAAAGTATTTTTTATGTAAGTCAAGATCATATTGTTTTTCGTTTGGGAGGACCGCGAGTTCGTTTAACTTACCTCAGGTTGGCATTGATCAATGTGTATCTGGCATGTTTAGATGTATTGTCTTATACATTTAAGTAACATTGATTTGGTCTAATCATTATATGGTTTGCTGTTTGCTGTTGGTCTAATCAGTATATAGTTTGCGTCCTAGTCATTGGTTTGCTTGCTCAATACTTCTTTTGTCGCCACATTCATATAAGATGTTATATTGATAAACCATATTCTCTATCAATCTCTCTCCATATTTTAAAGTGGTCATGTGAATGTAGTACCTAGGTTTTTGTCAATATAGCGGTGCATCGATTACCTTTTCGGCTATAGCAGCTTGTTAATCTTACGCCGATTGATCTTCCCGGCTTACCAAAGTGGCTGTTGGTGAGCTATCATCATTTAAGTGCCCGCTATCTTTTGAAAAACTATTGCTAGACTTGAGATATTGATTATTCAATTGTTGTTGTATTTTCGCATAGAGTGAACCCGAAAGCATTTCTCATAACAAGAATCTAAGGTGGACCCAAAAAGGCTTGTGGAGTCAATGAATTTTCGCTTCCGAGTGACTTTCTTGTCCCTATCCTTTTACATTTGTTTGCTATTAATGCATTTCACTACCCTTTTTTGCCTCCTACACTTTCATTGAGGACAATGTCAGATTTTAGTGTGGGGAAGTGGAATTTATTTGTTTACTATGACTTATATATGAGGAATTGGTGATTTTTTTTAAAAAAAATTGCTATATTTTGAGCTGTACATGACACTTTCGGAGGATTTATTGATTGAAGCCTAGTAGTGATGATATATTTATGCCATAATCATATATGTTGTGTGTCGAATTACTCTTAACCTGCGGTTCATGGAATTGTGGCATTACTTGAGTTTGTACAATTTGAATCAAGTTTACAATCTTGTGATGTCTTATGATGCTGATGTAATAGGATTTGTAGGTTGATAGCCTATTATATTGTATATCTAAGAGCTAATAATAAGATATGATGCATTGAACCTTACTGCCACTGTACTATTTTAGTATATCTAAGCCTAGTTTGTACAATTTGAATCAAGTTTTGGTTTGTTCTAAATCTCTTTTGATTTGTTCCACTAGTAGTTGGAGGTTTTATTAGGTATTTGTCTACAACACATGTGTGGCTTAGCTTAATTAATGTTTGGTTTGAGCCAAGCAAGCAAACAAGTCATGTTAGGTTGGCTTGAATTGATACTTGGTTAGAATTCTCTTAATTCAGATCTAATATGTCTATCACTAATCACTATACTATTATACCAAACTAATGTTTAAATTGTAATTTCTATTACATATGATCAAAGTAACAAGAGAATATCAATCATATTTTGATAGTTAAAATATGGGATATTGTAACCCCAAAGGGCCAAAACCAGAACCGTTTGAAGGAAATATATGAAGAAAAACAAATACGTAGAGGTGGAGAAGCACCACCATGGACCTTATTGGAACTCAATCTCATTGAACTGAGAGGCTAACATATTGCACTCCATTTTCTGTGTGGCTATTGCAGTTGCAGTCGGGTTTTTATTAAGAGAATTGGAACTCAATCTCATTGAACTGAGAGGCTAATTTTCTGTGTGGCTATTGCAGTCGGGTTTTTATTAAGGGAATGCCATCTTTCAATCGTTGCTACTGTTGTGGTAAGTTTGTCCAAAAGGTTGTTGTATAATTAGATCAATTTTCCATTTTATTAACCTTCCTTGAAGTTGCACCTTTGTTTTTCTTACATGTTTTCATTTAAATGAATCAGGGTATCTGGACTATATTTCCTTATGCTATTGCTGCTTTAACAGCATTGTTTTTCTATTTACGTCAGAAATACTCTTTTTCATAAGCCTTGACATAATTGCTCAAGTACCGGCGACATGACCGAATAATGCCAATATTCATACAACTCGTCCTGGCATATTCTGAATCCAAATAGCAGAATGACTGGTCTCAAACACAAATAGGGTAGAAGAGAATACCAAAACTTTATCACAGAAGACTCTTATGTAAGGCTAGCCTGCCCCTTCTAACTGTCATAAAACTAAGTTGAACTTTATTTATATTGTAAATATTGTACTGGTTTCTTTTAGTCCTTGCCTGAAGTCAAGTATGTATTGAGTACTTAGTATAATATTTTTGCTTGGCATTGCTGTTTTGAGAACATGACAGAAATTATCCCAACTATGACTCAGTTAGCTGTTGTTGTTGTTGTATGCTTGCTGTTGTACAGCAACAACAACGATTTTTTTTTATAAAAAAATATGTCAAGTGCTCCAGTTATTAGGAGAAATCTGGAGCACTTGACTCACAAGTGCTCCGGTTTTCTCTTACTAACCGGAGCACATGAGGTATTCAGACCATATAAAATTCACAAGTGCTCCGATTTTTAAGACAACCGGAGCACTTGTAAATCTAAGTGCTCCGGTTTTCAACCGAAGCACTTGGTAAATACTCAAGTGCTCGTATGGCGTTTGCTACGGGTTAAATACGGAGCACTTGTACGGTTTTTAACCGGAGCACTTGATGTTTTTTCCACTAGTGATTTGCCCCAAAATCCCTCCAACATTTGCATTGACCCTTAGCCAGTAAGCCCTTTAAAGGTTGGATTTCAGGAATGGATGCAAGAGCATGGTTTCTGCGAATGAAACCTTTTCATGAAAAATGGTCCAAGAACAAAATATTGCCCTTCTTGAGACCGGTTTCTTATGAAACCATTCCCTTCGATGGAGCTATGTCCACCGCCTTATTAGCTTGTTGGGACCCCCGCCATCAATTGCTTCTTGTTCCGTGGGGGCCAATGACCGTAACATGGGCCGATATTGCCTTTATTACTGGGACTTCTCCAACAGTAAATATGGAATCGACCTTCCTATCTTTCACCATGTTAAAGAACACAATCGCCTATATAGTCAATGTTTATCAACCTTTCGCCGATTGCTAATCCCACTCGCTAGTGCCGAAGAAATGTGGTTTTCGTAAATTTATCGACTTCTTCATTAATAAGGACACCAAAGTGAGGAAGTTACTTCTCAAGAGGAAGTACTCTTTCTTACTTTTGCCTTTTCCAAATTAATGATGTCTAGAGCTGGGGGAGTGGTAATATTATGGCTATCTCTAGCTGTTAACATCTCCTATACTTCTGAAGAAGTAGTTTTGGCTCCTGTTCTATTGGGACAACTTTATAGATGTCTTTTTAGGAGTAAAAAATCCCTTAAAGGTTTTGGAATTCATACATCTGATTCTCCCATATTCTCTACTCGATAAGGGATTTGGACCCCTATGGCTTTTGACTTGTTGGGGCCACATGTATCTACCTTTGTCCGATGGTTCTTATTCCCCCTTCGCTTTTGAAGCTCCTAAGGGTTCGGAGGAAGAAGATCTTTCTTTGATCCCCTTTATTCCTCTCTAGTCTCGATGAATGTAGCTGCTATGGTGAGGTCGCCTTCAATCTTGTATCTCCGGATGAGGTTTGGCATTCAAGCTTCGATTTTCTTGTACTTCTGGGTTTTAAGTCAAATCCTCGGTATCCGGAACATTTTTCCGTGCAAAATGGCTATTTTCGTTGAAAACGGAACCCTGGCGCCATCATGCAAGTGCCTGCTTGGCTACAATCCCTTGACATCCACTCTAGTTCCTTAGGGAGTGGAAACTTTTGGAGTAGTGTTCTTAGGTCTAGAGATTTAATAGCTGCTGAGCCTGAGTATTTTGGCTTTGAGGCCTACAATCCACACCGGTAGCTAGACAATTCGGATTGGTCCAACCGCTAGCTATACCTTACTTCGACCCGCAATGATCCTTGGACTTCAAGGGGTCGCTTTGAAGAGGGTAGAGCCCTTCAAAGTAAAACTCTCAACCTTACTTCCATGTCCATTTCTCATTGGAAATGGATCACCAAAGCCGTTCGAGGTTTCCATCTCGTGGTGGGATCATGTATTCCCGCATAACTCAACATGTTCTCGAGGCTTTGGAGTGCTTTGAGAATCAACTCTTCGTAGGGTCGTAAGTAATTTATTTCCTCGCCTATTTTTATAACTTTCAAGTAGGAATGAGCATTACTAAATTTTCTTGTGTCTTATATGCCGCCTTTTAGCTAAAGTCGGGCAAGAAGAATCTAAGAGTGCCCGATGGCATGGCAAAATGCATTCTAGATATGACAAACTCTATTGGGCCACCATGTAGACAAAAGGGTTCACCCTCCCGCTTCTTCCGATGATGAAGATGCCGCTTATGATCGTGGGGCTTCCTATGGAGATGTCTAGACCGTGGAGGACATCCAATCCATGGGGCCAATGGAGCAGATTGATCCTTTCAAGAAGGCTGCAAGAAAGAGAGATTACAATTGTCTCTCTAATTCCAAGGACGCTCAATCCATGGGGCCAATGGAGCCACTTGACCCTCTCAAGAGAGTTAATTACAAAAAAAGAGAGATTATAGCTGCCTCTCTGCCTCCAAACCTTTGAGACATTCCAACAGGAAACGCCTTAAGTTGAAAGCTTCTCCTGAGGTACATCAGTATGTAATCTCTTCTGATGAAAATGTAACCAAGCCAATATCTCAAATTTTTCCTAAAAGGAAACTTCCAGGAGTCAAAGCAGGTATGAACACCATCTTTACTCTTTTTAAAAGAAGTTTCACTCTTTTGTTTGGAGTATTGACTATTTAATCATAGGTCTTTCCAAGAGCTGATGACATTGAGCCTAAGACTCCCAAGTGATCCTTCTTCTGAGAAGTCATCACCTCTTAGCTCGCCAAACATCCTTCAAGAGGTACTTCCAAAGTGGTTGACCCATAATTAAATTCAAAGGGTGACTTCGTTGATGAATTTTTCACCAGTACCCCGAGGTTTACGAAATTCATGAGGTACCCCTACGGTTTCAAAAGTTCATCCGGCACCCTTTAAGTTTGCATATAATGTGCCAAACACCCTCAATAACTTACTAATGTTGATTATGTTAACTTAAATGATCCAAAATTAGTTGACCCCTATCCTAATTCCCCTAATATTTCATATTATGCCCAATAAAGTCTTTTCAAAGCAGATAAAATTTTCTAATAGGTACTTTGGTCATTATTAAAACTATTTTGACCGCATGAAAAAAGGGATTTATATCACTATAAAAGGACATTTTTGGCATAATGTGGGTTAATATACGAATTAGGTTGGGGTTCAAGTGACTTTGTGTCATTTAAGTTAACGAAAATCAACACCAATCAATTCTCGAGGGTGTCCGGTACATTATATGCAAACTTAAGGGGTACCCGATGAATTTTTAAAAACGCAGGGGTACCTCATGAATTTCGTGAAACCTCGGTGGGTACCGGTGAAAATTTGATCCGTTATCAACCATCCCCCTCTTTCTTCAAGCGATGATGCCCCCCGGTTGGAGAATGTGGCTACTTTCCCTTTGGAAGAAAGTACGCCCCCGCTTGGAAGAAGTTGATCATCTCCATGTGGATTCTCCTAACGAGGACTCATTTCATCGCTTAATGAAGACCCCTTGGAGCCAAGTCCTTTAAATGTTGAAGTTTCAAGCCCAAATGCCGATTCAATAGATTTTAAAGCCCTAATGTCTTCCATTGCTTGGGAATGAAGTCCCAAAAGATGTGATTCCTTTAGAGGTCGACCCTTAAGGAGCAATACCGATTTTTTTACTACCCTCGTGTTCAAAGGCTCTTCATCAACTTCACAATCTACTGGGACTCGGTTTTCCTTTCTTTCCTCGTGAATTCATTTTAGACTTCCTCTATATGAGTCCATGTCCTCATAATACCGTACTTCACTCTCTTGCTAACTTGGCTTCTCTTCTTTATGATGCGTAGGGAAGCACTCAAGAACCAAGTGTGATGAAAGAGTCTCCGATGGAGGGAAAGAAGTTAATTTGTAGACAACTATGATTGTGAGGAATCACCATGGACCACCCCGCCACTACTAATAAGTGACCACTCTTCCGAACATATGAGACAGAAGACTCGAGCATATGCGACAAGAAGACAAAATATGGGAACTCGCTGACTTTGACAGATAACCCCTATAATCGTAGTCTCGCACAACCACTCAAACAAATCTTGGAATCCCTATTCTCTCAAGGTTTTGAGTATTGGATACCCTATCTTGATTATGTCAAAGAGACCCTTCATCTTCAACAATGTAATGTTGGAACAAGAGCTCAATCTCCAAAATTCTCGGCTCAAAAACTTCGAGAAGAGGAAGCTTCTTTGGAAGCTCAAGCCAAATCCTTCAAAAACTTCAAGAAACTGATCCAAGATTCTTTGAGTTCTTTTTGATAAAAATCGAAGCTTCTTTATGAGGAAAGGCAATCTCTACAGCCGCCCGGCCGAGATCAATAAAGAGGAGATTAACATCATCAATGAGAAGTCTTCGCCTCGTAGCTCCATTGATACCGAAGAGAAAAAAGGACAAACCAAACTTGCCAATTTGAGGCAAGATATGTTCAAAGATATGGCTGTACAACAAGACTTGATTCTCCAAAAGGAAAAACTTTGTAATGCTTGGTCAACCATTAAAAACCTTAGTTTAGCTATTAGACAATGTCGGAATGTTTAGGACATAACATTTTTATTAATAATGTAATTTTAATAGTCCTTCGTCGCTTGGAACAATTCCGCATGTTTTTGTCGAAACACGAGATCATGTTGTTCCCATATAAATGGATGATATTTCTTTAGAAATTTACCATTCAAGGCTCTATCTTTTATATTGCCATCTATATCCTTTAATATATATGCGTTTCCATACATTTTCTTATGAATGATAAAGGGACCTTGCCACTTAGGTGACCATTTCCCTAATTGTGGATCTTTATAAGCTGCTTCTGGCAGAAATATTTTCCTGGAATTCCTTAGGCACTACCTTTTTATTGTAGGCCCCGGCAACCCTTTCTTTTGGATTCCCATTTTGGCTAGAGCTTCTTCCTTAGCCTTTAGAGCATCCATAATTTTAATGTGCATCGCCCGTGAATAATCATCTCCCGATAATCCCATTTGTTGGGCTACTCTTGATGATCTTACATTCACTTCGGGCCGGGATGACCGGAGTATGCCCATAAACTAAGTGAAGGGGGTGACTCGTTGCTTCCTTTTAGAGTATCGTGGGCGAATAGGGCATATATCAATAACTCATCCCATTTTCTTGGATTGTTATCTATTAGTTTTGAGATCCCTTTTACTATGATCTTATTGGTAGCTTCACTTAACCATTTGCTTCGAGCATAGTAAGGTGTTGAATGCAACTTGGTGATCCCAAACCGATCGAGGTAATCCAAGAGGGTCGATTCCTAAATATAGTGGCCTCGATCAATGGTGACAATTTCTAGAATTCCAAATCTTGTAAAGATTTTCTCTTCCAAAAAGTTTATTACAACCTCGGGTATCGATCTTGTTGAAAGCATGAGCCTCTACCTATTTAGTGAAGTAATCAATCACCACTAGAATGTATGAATGCTTCTTAGAGGATGCAGTGGCTAATTTCCCTATGGCATCTACCGCCCATTCCCCTGAAGGGCCAAGGTTTAAGAATATACTTAAGTTCCGAGGCCGGTGCCCTACCGATAGGTCCAAACCCTCGACATCTTTTGCAACCTTTAGCATAATCTATACAATCTTTTCTCATGGTGGGCCAATAGAAGCCATGCTCGTGTAACAACCATCTCATTTTTAGCCCATTTTGATGAGCTCCACATAGCCCCTCGTGAATCTCTCTCGCCATAAGGGTTGAGAGCTTCTCCAAAGATCCACACATTTTAAAAGTAATCCTTCTCGATCCTTTCGTTTAATTCACCAAATTGTATACAAAACTTAGTTGCATCGCCATTTTGATTCTATTTCGCACTTTTGTCCCAAGAATAGGGTTCCGGAGATAATGGATAATTTCATCTCTCCAAGCCCTTTTCTCTCTCTTAATATTGAAATTCTATAGACTTCCAATATATTTTCTCGATCCTTCCTCACCGGCTCCCCGAGAGGCTCTAGGACTTTCTCCTCGGAGAATGATATCTTCATTTTGTGAAGGTATCTCCTCCCTAGCAAAAGCTATTTGAGATAGTTGATCTCGGGCTTTTTTATTTTCTTTTCTCTCGCGCATGTGTATGAAAGTAATTTCCTTAAATTGTTTAGACAATTTTTGTGCTTTCTTTCCACACTCCTGTGATACTGATGATATGCTCTTGAAATCTTCATTCATTTGGTAAATGACCAACTGGGAATCCCCATATATCCTTGCTCTCTTGGCTCCCAATTCTAGCAGCATCTCTAATCCAATTAATATAAAGCTTCATATTCAGCTCTATTGTTGGTACATGGACCTTTTAGGGTTAGTGCTAGCTTAGTTGGGATCCCCGCCAGGAGATAAAATATATATCCCAGCCTCCCCGCTATTTCTCTAGTGTTGGACCCATCAAAAAATAAGACCCATGGAAGGATATTTTCATCAATGATTCCTGAGTCACAACAAGGATGGATTGCTAAGAAATCAGCTAGAGCCTGACCTTTTACTGCCTTTTGTGGCACATATACTAGGTCAAATTGTAATAAATGTAAACTCCATTTGCTTAACCTCCCTTTTATAAAAGGTTGAGATATCTTATATTTTATGACATATGTTGGAGATACTACTTCTACTGTGAAGGCCATGAAATAATGTATGAGTTTAATTGATGCATCATATAAACACAAACATCATTTTTCTGCCATGATATACCTTTTTCTGTATCATGTAGGATTCTACTTAGATAGAATATGGCCTGCTCATGTCCCTTTTCATTTTCTTGAGTAAGGAGACTACCAATGAAATCTTCACAGGTAGACAGATACAACCTTAATGGTTTTCCATTTTGCCTTGGAGGGATCAATACAGGTGGACTTGCCAAATCATGTTTGATTTGGTCAAAGGCTTTGATGCTCCTCCTCCCATTTGAATTCAGATTCATGTTTTAATCTTAGTAGAGGTGAAAACTTTTTAGTCTTCCCAGCTAAATTAGCCATGAATCTTCTAACATAATTGACCTGCCCAAGGAATCTTTGTATTAGAGGGTGGCTTGGATGCCAATACCGCTTTTGCCTTATTTTGGTCAATTTCCATTCCATTCTTATGAATGAGGAATCTTAAAAAGTTACTAGCTTTAACCCCAAATGCACATTTGAGTGGCTTCATTTTTAGGTGATATTCTCTCATTCTGGTGAATGACTTAACCAAATGCTCTTTATGTCCTAAAAAGTCATTTGACTTTACAAGTATGTCATCCACATATACTTCCATGATTTTATCAATCATGTCCTTAAAGATCAAGCGCCCATTGCTCGTTGGTATGTGGCTCCAAAGATTTTTTAATCCAAATGGCATGGCCACGTATTCAAACAAGCCCAATGACTTTGGACATCTGAAGGCTGTTTTGTTAGAATCTTCATGTGCAATCCTTAATTGGTGATATCCTGCATAACCATCCATAGAAGATACGTATTCATATCTTGATGCCGCATCTATTAGGAGATCGCCATCGGTACGGGGTATCGATCTTTAGGTGTAGCTTTATTTAGATCCCTAAAGTCAATGCATTCGTATTTTGCCATTTTTCTTAACCACCGGAACTATATTGGATATTCGACCAGGATATTGGCAGTGGCCTTATGAACTTTACCTCGAGGAGTTTGTCTATCTCCTCTCGTATAGGCTTTGACGGCTCGAGCGCCAACCTCCTAGGACTTTGTGCCACCGGCTTGAATCCGTCTTTGATAGGTAGTTTATGCTCTACTATTTGCCTATCAATGCCGCAGCATTTCATGATGTTCCCATGCAAAATGCCTTTAAATTCTTTTAGAATTTCTATTATTTCCTCGTTTTTCTTGGTTAAGTGAGGAGCCGGCTTATGTAAGTAACACGTGGATTTTCATTGTCCCCTAAATTTATTTCCTCTAGTGGGTCATGAACTTCCCCGTTTAATATCCACACTTTTTTCCCATACTTTTTCATCATCCTCTTCAAAGGATTCGGCTTCAAATAAAGTCGAGCAACATACATTAGAATTTATAAGAAAATCCTCTCGTATTTTCTAAAAACTAAAAACTTCATTACTTGATCAACAATAGGGGTAAACCCCTTACAACATTCTTCTTGGTTTATAAACATAATAAACTTATATAAGAAAAATACATTCTAACTCTATAAACTAATAAGAGCTAGGGGCCGATCATAGTCTAGCGCCCGTTGAATATATTCATATTTTGATTGAATGTCTTCAACTTCGGGACGTCCTCGACTTCTTCAATGAGAATTGCATCTCGAGTCTTCCATCTCTTGGTGAGTTTGCACATTGTGAGCACATTCCGTTCCTCAGAGCCTTCAACCCTTCTATTGCCCTAGTCTCGGAAGGGAATTCTCGTGCCGCTTCCTCGTAGGTTTTAGCTCTTTCCTCATGCATTACTAGGTTTGGAGTCGGGTTCGACTTAGCGGTGCATCTTAGCTTTGGCTAAGTTGGCCTTATATGCTTCTAGCTCCATGGCATATTGTTCCATTTCGAGACAACCAATCTTTTAAGACTCAACCGCCTAGTCGGGAACCCACCGAACACTCGACACTAGTCTCGTCAGATGTGACCCATTCATGTGCCATCTCGCACATATCTTCCAAATCCTTCTTCATCGGGCTATTTTTGGCATAACCAAGATTCCTTCATCGAGCACCTGTTGAAGAGCCGGTTACTTATTTCAAGAGCTTCGAGATGCCCGTAAGGTAACAAGAAACGCACTATTAGCTTCTACCATACCACAGAATAGTTCAAATGGTTCATCCATTCCAACTACATTCACATCTTCATCATCAGGAAACATGATATTTTTCTTATCAATTTCATCTTGGATTTTATTTCTAAAAACAATGCATTTAGAAGTATCATGAGTTACTGCATCATGCCATTTACAATATTTTTTACCCTTAACTTCTTCAAGTAGCTCTTACTCTATGTCTCCCAACCAATTTTATCTTTTTGTTAGATAATAACCAAATCAAAGATAGCATTAGCTTTTTTAGCATCAAAAGTATATGTCCTTTTTTGTCCGTATTTCATATCCTTTGGAGCCAAAAACTCTTTCTTCTCTAAAGGAGAACATTTGTAAGGTACTCCATGAATGATTTCTGCCAAGTCCACTTCTTTTGCAGTTTCAAAGTGGAATGGCTCCTCATTCTGAGCAAAGAAACTTTGGTGCCTTGCTGCACTTTCAGCTTGTAGGTTTCTCTCATACCTTACGGCTAAATCTGCTAGTTCAATAAAATCACCAAAGGCACGACCATCAAACCTCTTCCTAAATCGAATTAACATTCCCTCTTGAGCCATTTGTACAAATTCTCTTCAGAATGCTAACATGACACCTAATCTTAGCCATCTTGAATCTAGATACACTAGTGGAAAAAACGCAAGGGTGCGGTGCAAGGGGCCGCGGCTTATTATAAAACGCAACCCTTAATAGTGAAGGGCTGCGGTTAGCCCAAAACCGCAGCCCTTTAGTGATAAAAGGGCTGTGGTTAATTCAAAAACCGCAGCCCTTAAATTAAGGGCTGCGGTTTTTGGGCTAACCGCAGCCCTTAAACAGCCCAAAAATGAAATAACCCGCTAAATCGAGTTACTCCCTTTGCTGAACCCATTTCTCTCTCTCCTAATTCCCATTAACCCATCTCTCCTCCTCTCACCGCATATTCTCTCTCCCCTCTCACCGCATAATCTCTCCCCTCTCATCCTTCTTCGTCGACGGTTTAGGGTTCTCCCGGCGAGGGTTCGCAAGGGTTTAGGGCTCGCCGGCGAGGGCTCGCAAGGGTTTAGGGTTCGCAAGAGCCGTCTCTCTCGCACCTCTCTTCCTCTCGCCGGTGAATCCACACAGGGCTCCGCCGCCGCCACCACCGGCCCCTCCCCGCAAAGACCGCCGAATCGCGTCTCCCTCGTCTGAGCTCGTTTCCCAAATGTCGAATCGCTCCCCCCGCCTCTTTCGCGCTCTCTCCCTCGATTCGTTCGTCCGCTACACTCGAGCAGCCTTCACCGCACCCGCACGGGAGCCGCGCAGCAGCCGCGGAGCTTTCCTCCTCGCCGATGTCGTCACCCGGTTTGTTTCCACTCGCCCTTTTTGCTGCCGCCGCCGCGTGGTTGTATCACGTTATTTTGTTGTTTGACTTGTCGACGAAGCTTCATCAATTTGCTCTTTTTACAACACTTTTTTTTATTGATTTTATATTTTCACTGAATTTTTTTGCGAAAAGAATTAGGTTGTGATACTAATCTTGTTAAGTACCAAGATCTGAATTTTTAGACCCATAGAGCTGCTGGAGCGACTGATTGTTGAGAAATTTCTTGTCAATTTACCCAATTTGTGTGTTAAATTGTTGAAATTCGATGAAAATGGTGGGTGGGGTGCGTAAATTTGGGGGTTTTAAGGTAGTGAAATGGCAAGCTTTTAATGACAAAGCCTTAGTTTACTCTAACTTCAATGCATATGATTTTTGATGTCTTGTTTGTTTTTAATCCGTTGGTTTGTGTCTCGGTACTATCTATGCCGGCTTTAGTTTGCATTTAATTAGATGCTTATGTTTTGAGCAATGCTCGAGACGTGTGGATGACGACCGAGTTTGATGCTTGGACATGTATCTCTGCTGGATAGATAAAGTGTAACTCTATTAGGAGTATGGTAGGATGTGTAGTCACAAAAGAATCACCGAGTCTTCAAGGCTCAATCATATTCTTTATGAAATTGTTTGAATGGGATAAGTAATCTTTGCTTTAATCAAGGTTGTTAAGCATGCAACAATACGTAGTTTCTGGTAGACATGGAGAATGGGGATAGTCAACAGTAGCTAGTGTTCATTACAATGCTTTGTTCTCTTGCATGTTCTACTAAGACTATATGTCGATCGAGAAATATTTGGTGCAATGTTTAAACACCGTAAATCCTAAATTTTGTATATAAAATGATGAGTGCAAACTTTAAATTGGACCATGCCAATTTTTTTTTAGAATAGCTAAGGAGTTGTTGATTTGGTGATGCCTCATTGAAAGTCTTTTTATGCCAATCCGTACCCAAAGTAGTTGTTGATTTGGCGATCCTCTTTTTCTCTTTCGCTCTTTGATCGGGGTTTTCGTCCTTTCCGATATATATCGCATTGTAAGTTGTGGGATGGAGAACACTATTAAGATTTGGTCAATGAAGGGTAATGGTCTTTCTTTCTTGATATAGTCTCGCTTATGAAATAAGTTATGGATGCAAATTGATTTGGTTTTATTATATTTTTTTAACCAACATCTTCAAAATGGTACTCAAGCTCTTTTGCCCCTCCTTTCTTGCAATCCACCCGTCTCCTTAAATTTCATTTTCTTTTGTTGACATTTACGTAAGATTACTCCTTTGTGTAGATCTATGCTCAAGTGATTGGACATGTTAAGATTGATGCTCTAATGAAACGAAAGTACTATGCAAGTAAGTACAAGGAATTTATGTTGCTTATTTTTCGCCTATGTTTTAGAAATTAGAACCCTTTTATCCGAAGTCGATTGTTCGAGGATGAACTTTATTTATCCCCCTTCCCCCTTAGTTGAAGATGATTGTTCGAGGAATTAGTATGGGCCTTGTAGCCCCCTTTGGGATTATGGTGTTGGCTCGTTGAACTGCTTTTTGCCTTTATTGCTTGTTTCATTTTTAAGTTGGTGAATTTAGTTAGTTATTGATTTTGTGGGATCGCTTAGCCTAATATGTACTTAAGTGGTTGTTTTTTTGCCTTTATGGATTTTTGTGGGATTTGCTACCCTAATGTGCATATGAGTGGTTGTTTTCATGACTTTTATCGCTTAATTCATGCAAAAACATGTGTCTCAACTTTGCTATTAAAATTACTTTAGAGAAACTATTGTTCATAAAAATTGTGAAATCTTACAAATTTATGGTATCACCATTCTTTAAATGGACCCAATTCATTCTAAAACTAGTGAATAGTTGTACAAACAAATTAAGGAATGGTTAGTTGTTGCTTTGGCATGGAGTGCTATGTGGTTTCTCAAGTGAAAAGTGTCAAACCCTTTAACTCGTAATTGTTGTATCTTTAATCTGAAGCCCCCCCGTTTTTACTCAGAAAGCATCTAAGTATGGGTTTATGAGAATTCTGTTTGAGTCGAATGGATCAGAATCCAGGTTAATTTATATGAATCCGAATACTAACATGTGTTGTATGAATTGGGATCCCATCTATGTAGTATAAATTGGAATCATGTATGCGTTTTATGAATCGGAATCCTGTTTGAGTTATATGAATCAGAATCGTTTGGTTTTATACTTTTGGAGTTGGATGGTTGCTTTAATTTTATGTGCTTGTGTGCATCCCGCTTTAGAAGTATTACGTTTGTGAGGGCTTACATTTGTCTCTTTTTTTAGAGTGGTAATAATATTTATAGTACTTCGATTTAAAAGATGCTGTTATTGGATTTGTTTTTGAATGAATACCACAAAGTCCTGTCTAAACTTGGTTCATCTTGATGACTGTCAAAATTCTGAAAAATGGCTTTCCTGTCTTAGTTTTTGTATTCACTAAAGTGGTCAGCAATTGTTACAGTATGTATCGTTAGCTTTCTTGTTGTTAGGTGATGTTCTAATGTTCTTTTTTTGAAATACCATTTTTATATTTTCACGCTCTTCCCTCGCGCTTAACAAAGAGCCGATTATGATCCGGGCCGTAGGATTAAGAGCCGACTGAGAGCCGTCGCTACCTTATGCCCTCATCATATCTAGGTTATGATCTAAATGTTCTTTTTCCCGTCGTCTCTCCTCTTTGCATTTCAAAATTGCATTTCAAGTGAAAACTTCCACACATTATGATGTTAAAGTTTTATAGATTATGGCATTTCTTCTACCTGGCATTGTAGAAAATTTGAAATTTAGTTGTAATAACAAAACAGTTCTCCGGGTGCATATATCGCATCTTTTAAGAACTTCCTTAAGTTGAATTTCTTGAACTCGACTTTGGACCAAAGATCACAAAGTTTACCAAATCTGCAGCTTATTGAATGCTTGAACATGAGTGATTGCACCATCCATTCTCGTAATGGAAGAAAGAGAGATGGAAAATGGAGAAGTTCATTAGATGCTGAAATTTGTTAGAGCATACCAGAGTACTACAAGAAGCAACAACCTCTTCGGGGAGCACCTGAACTACACTCCACCATGGGTCACCAAACTCAAGGGGTCCGAACTTTAACGGGCCGCTAACTCTCGCATATCGGGCTTGATGGACAACCACAACCCTCAGCCCGTAAAATTGGAGTATGTCAAGAAGGGAGCGAGGATGAAAAGAGGGGTAATCTATTTTTGGAGTATATTCTCTACACATGTAATGTATTGTATATTTGTGTAAAAAACATAATTTGCAATGAAAATGATACTTATATATATATAACTGTTTGGGAACATTTTAGAACAAAAAATGCAAAAAAAAAAAAAAAAATTTTTGGGTCACAAGGGCCGCGGCCAAGGCAAAAACCGCATCCCTTGTTGGGTTAAGGGCGGTTAAGGGCCAAAACCGCAACCCTTAACCCACCAAGGGCCGCGGTTTTTGCCCTTAACCGCAGCTCCCTTAACCCAACAAGGGCCGCGGATTTTGCTTGGCAGCAGCTCTTAACACGCTAAGGGCCGCGGTTTCCTAAATACCAAGGGCCGCTAGTCCAATGGTCGGTCAAAATACGCACCCTTGGGGCCTCTTTGACCGTAGCCCCTTGGGCTTTTTTCCTCTAGTGATAGGTAGTCTTCCACGGACTCTCGTAACTTCGGTTGATTCTCGCCGGATCACTTAGTGGTCACTCCCCGGTTCAAAGCGTGCAAAATAATTTGTAAATCGCACCTCCATGTTCTCGCAGAGTGAATGGAATTGGGTGGTAAATTGGTGTACCACTAAAAAGCGCCTCAAGAAGAGACATGGAAAACATTCTAAGTTTTAAGAAATCATTATCAGCTGCTTCTCTACACTGACAATTGAACCTAACTAAATGTTCTTCAGCGAAAACTCTATCATTTATGGAGAACAAGGTAAATCAGGTATCTTAAACGTTCTAGGAAATGGATTTGCTCTATCAATCCATTCAGGGTAAGGTTTTTGACCTATCTGCCTCTGATTTCTCCTAGAGGTATCACCTACTAATCTTTGGACTAGTGCCTCAACTTCAGGCCGCCAATGGATCCCGATGCCTTCCCCGGTATCCCATATTCCCATACCCCATGTTTCCAAGCATGATCATATGCAGCTTAGGATTAGGATTAAAAGGTTGATTTTGATAACCCTCCCATAGGAATCTCATGATTGTGCATGATGGTATAATTAGTCGCTCCTCGTGCCATTTGTGGCAGAGGTGTATTTCCATTTGTGGGCATCCCTTGATGATAAGTACCAGTTGCTTGAGCAAATGGAGCTTGGGACTGACCAAACCCTGTATTATTCCCATAATGAGGTGTACCAGCCATAGTTGGTTGGTTAGGAGGTATATAAGCATAATAAGGTGTAGAAGGAGTACCAGCCATAGTTGGTTGGTTAAGAGGCATATATGCATATGGTGTACTATTGTTGTTTGCAACAAAAGTACCTTGCCTCTGTCCTTCTTGTGATGGTCCAGGTTGGTGTGTGTTGTCACCAACTTGTCCACCACCCATGGAAAGCGAAGGTTGATGATGTCCTGACGCCTGGTGCCAGCTTGGCTCCACGCCCGCTGCCATTCCATCACTTCTCCTAAGATTTCCATGATTACCCTCTCCATGGCTCATGGGTATTGCCCTTGTTTGATGCACATGGGAGGAAGTTTGTGGATCGCTTGAGATAAGTGGATCCCTAGTTTCAGGATGGGAGAAATGTACCCTTGGAGGGTAACCTATTGGAGGAACGTCTGGCGCTGTGCCACAACTTCCCCTTGCTCTATTTAACGGGACCTCTTCTATGGCGTTAACTAGTTTCTCATTTAACTGATAGTGTTTTTCGACTAGTGGTTCTAGGCGAGTAACTACCTCAGTGGTAAGAGACTTGGACATTGCCGTGAAAGTTGCACTCATAGTATCATTGATATCTACAAGTATCCTATCAATTTGCCTAGAGTTAACATCTATGTTCTCCTCACTTATCCTTTGGAGGATATCCGTGAAGACTCTGGCAGAATCATGGGGCTAGAGGTATGTAGTTCGAGTCAAATTGTTGTCTCTGACTCTCTCTGGCTTATAATAGTAAATTCTTTACTACCTCCGTGAACTTTCCATACATTTAGTGTATAAGTCCACGACCAGTACTACCTGGAGATGAGCCATCCCTTTGTGGGGTTTCTCCAATTGACTCTTCATGACTGTGGTGAATTGCTACCATGCACCCTTGTCTCTAGAGGTACAGAAGAACTATTTTCCATGTTGTGGAAATTTGGTTCACTATGAGCAACTTCTTTATTCTTCTTAGAACGTGTTTTCGGTATTTTAATAAAAACAACAATAACCGTTTTGTACAGTTAATTTTTAAAAGTACGAAGCAGAAATTTCACAATTTGATTATGAATCTTCTTCTCCCACCGCGGTCGCCAAAAACTTGTTGATGCAAAATCTGTTCATTGACATTGCAAACAAGTCAATGGACACCCAATAGTTTAGTATTGAATGCCTTGGGAGACTTAGTCCCTGGGGGTTACCGGTTTTAATTAGATAAAACCTTGCTAACGTACTCTGTTGCAATTTAATTAATGATCAAACTACAACAAATTAATTTCAGGCGAAAAGCAATAAATAGAGCAAACAATAATATATCTTTTAATTAAAGTATAAAATTCCCATACATGCCACAAACTTCAAGATAGATTTTATTAACACACAAAAGGATAAGCCAAGCTGGACAACTAAAGGGGAGACACGAAGGCTGTTACCTTCATGGTTCCTCCTTGCTTCAATCGGAGAATTAGAGATCTTGGCGTCATAACATGTTCTATGTCTAAAGAACTAAACTATAACCCCAGAAGGGGGTTGGCTATGCTAATGCTAGGCTACGCTAAGAAATTAAGAAATGCAGTTTGATGAGTTGTTTGTTGTTGTTTGCTTGATAATAGTTCTTCTATTTATAGAGAAACATAACATGTAACTTCTATACACGCTTGGGAGGGAAAATGTTTGAATCATATTTGATTCAAACTTCAACTGCTTTTTGGCACTGAATAACTGTCACCCTATAGTGCGTGTTGTTCTTCATGTTGAACCATTTTATGATTACCTTCTGATTACTTGTTCTTTTATTGCTCTTGACTTTCATCTCTTGGTAGTCTTGATAGTCTTCCTTTGTTGATCTTTACTTATGTTGACTTCGCTCAATGGGCTTCATGTTTCTGTTGGGCCCTTGTGTTAAAGCAAAATTAAACCTTTTGAGGTTTGATTCAATGTACCCAATAAATGTTACTTAACATCTGAAAATGGTGGTAACATCATTAAACTATCCAAACCTTTATTTTTCTTCCCTTGTCACCTCCATCTCGACATCCGATGGATTATATAGCCACCAAAGTGTACCAATAATACAATGAACTAGCATTTCCACTAATCTGGGATACTATTAATAGTTTCAACAAAATAAGATCAAATATTATTTATGTCTTATAGAACAAGTGGCCCTAAATTCTATTAATTGACATTAATTTGACTATTCATATTTCAAACACTTTTTGGGACAAACACTTTTTGGGACTGAATAATAAGTTGTAATTTGTAAGTACTTTTTTTTCTAAATAATAGATACATTATGCTTTATAATTTGATCGATAATGTGAAAGTAGTATAATAAGATTATATTTTAAGTAAAAGTACTTCAAATGAATTAACCGTATATACGTATCCTTCACCCCCCTCTTTTTCTCTCTCTTTTTCTCTCTCAAACCCTAGCCTCCCCTATCCCTTTTTCATTAATTTGGGGCTGCCGTGGATGATTTCATCCATGGTAAGCCCCTTTTCCCCTTTATTTTCAGTTTTTAGTTCATTTTCTTGTTTTGTTTAATAAATTAGTCTCTCTTTATGAGATCTTTTCAAACCTTGTTATGGGGTTTTTAGTCTTTGTTTTGGAGATCTCCTTCTCCCCTATGTGAGTTGTGAGTATGGTTTTTTTATTTTTAGGTATGAGAAATTGTTCTCATTGGTTGAAGTTCGAGACTCAACATGAAGGTATTGGAATCTCGGATGTGGTCAACATGGCTCGATCAAGAATGTTCTTCCCAAACTATGTCAGAATGATGGACTTCCTCATCAATAGCTGCTTGATTCAGCAAATACAAGGGGGCTGCGCTGTATTGTTCGATCTGGTTCATTATAGTTTCTTTGAAGATAAATTTAATTTAGCCTTGTTTAATTGTATCTTGTTTTTCTTTAATACTTATTGTAGATGCCGTTTGGCCTTCAATTAATGAAATTTCTCTTTCAAAAAAAAAAAAAGATTATATTTTAAGTGGTTGTTTGTTATATAGGAAATTATGTAGGCAATTGAAATTCTCATGATTTTCGATTTGGGTAGTTGTTTGGTTGACATGAAGTGGGGAAAATGGGGGAAACAAAAATTCCTGGGAAATTGAAATTTCCACAAAATATGGAAATTTATTTACCCCCTTAGTCATTTAGAATTCCCACATCAATTCATGAGAAGTACAATTTCCTTGATGTCAACCAAACACATTAAGTTAATTTCCTAAAAATTACTTAAGGGAAATAACTTCCTAAGAAATTAAACTTCCCATGAAAATTAAATTCTCATGTATACCCTACCACCACTAAAAATATTTACGTATTTTAGGACTTATGTTAAATTCACCTTATTTTTACTTATTTCAGATCAGATCAGACCAGATCAAATCAGATCAGAAAAAATAAGTTCAGATAAGATCAGATTAGTTCAGATTAGATCAGATCAGATCAGATAAGTTCATATTATGCTTATATTTAAAAACTTATTATTATGGTTATTATTTCATGATTGTTATGTTATGATTATTAGTATTACTAATGTTATTATTGTTATTAATATTATTATTATTATTATTATTATTATTATTATTATTATTATTATTATTATTATTATTATTGTTATTATTATTACTATTATTAATAATATTACTTTATACGATTACTATTACTATTAATATTACTATATACTAGTAAATTTATTCAAAAGGATTATTATTATTGTCGTTATTGTACTTATTAATTATGAATTTTGGTAATTATAATTAATGTAGTTGCTATTATTATATATGTCATTGATATCACTATTTGAAACTATTTGTGCTCAAGAAGAAGAATGTTCTTTTGGCATTTGTACGTGTTCTTTTTTATATTTGTTCTAATTAACAATTTTGATATGCGATGTTCTTTTTGATGTTGTATATGTAATGAACATGACAATAGTATATGATGTTTATTTTTTTAACAATTTTGACAGAATTATATAAAGTATATGTTACTAGTTTATATAAAATATGAGTTATGGGATAATCTAATGGTGTTGGCATCGCGTTCAAAATTTTCAACTACAAGGGATTTCAACTTATCTTTAAAAACAAAGTTTATATAAAACGGGACGACGATATAAGAAGAATATGTAACAATTTTATTCAAAATCATATGATTATATATATTTATAGGTTTATTTATAATAAAAAAGAATAATTTATTGATATAACAAAGAATATGTTGTTAGTTAAATCCAAACATGTCATCAATATAAAAATAACATCTATCTTTTATTTTTAGAATGTGTTCTTTAAATAGATTATGTATCTCTTTCAATATATGCTCTTTTTTATTATCATTATATGTTCTTTTCATTACTTCCTAAATTCTTATTATAAACGGACCTTAGACATGAACAATATGTTCTCTTTACCATGAACAATATATTTTTTACCTAAAATATGTGTTCTTTTATTTTTAATTGTATGTTCATATACTAATGTGTTCTTTTTCCATAAAAAACTAATAATAATAATAATAATAATAATAATAATAATTATTATTATTATTATTATTATTATTATTATTATTATTATTATTATTATTATTATTATTATTATTATCAAAAGTTGTGCATAGTAATAAAATGATAGTAATAGTAATACTAGTAATGAAATACAAAGTAATCATAATATTAGTAATAATATGTTTTATAAAGATAAGTTCAGATCGGATCGTATAATTTCGTATCGAGATTAGATCGATCGATCGTATTAGATTAGATCGATCGATCGGATCGTACCATATCGATCGATCGTATCGAAAAAAAATAAGTTCAGATAAGATCGGTTCAGATCAGTAAAAATAAAGGTGAACTAAACATAGCCTAGGAGTAAGCTTGTGTCAGTGTGTGGAACATACAAAATAGGTGTATGCTTGTGAGGGCACTAACTTTCTATTAGCCAAGATATGAACACACAAGCATTCTTTAACGCTGCTCTCTAAAAACCTCTGTCCCTCTCTCTAAAAACCCTAAACCTAAATCCCCCGCCGCCCTCTGTCCTGGGCTCGCCGGTGGCTGACCTCCATCCTCGTCGCCGGCGAGCCTAGCCCCGTTGATAGCCTGGTAGTTTCGCCTGTTTTAGTTTTGTTTTTCTCCCTCCCTCCCCTGTCGCTCCACCGTTTCTCCCTCCCTCACCCCCTGCTTCCGCCGCTCCTCCACTGCCGCATATCACCATCCTCGTTCCCCCGCAGCCGCGTCGCACTCTCCCCCGTCCCCCGTCCCCTGTCCCGTCGTCCCCCTCCCTCCCCTGTTGCGTCTCACCCACCCTCCCCTTCCCCCCTTCCTTCAGTCGTTTCCCCACCTTACTCGGGTTGTTTGTTTTTTGTTCCGTAGTCGGTTACTCAGGCGTCCTCCACCGTGGTTTCGTCGGCCCCCTTCCCACTCCACAGTCGGTTCCCTAGGTTAAGTTCTCCATCGCCTTTCCCTCCCCTGTTATTGGTGTGGTTTGAGTCTTCCCCTCCCCATCCCCCCGTAGTGTTAGCTTTAGGTTGTCCCCTTCCCCGATTACGTGTGTTTAGTTTGGTTTCGGGCTCCCCTTTCCCCTCTCCCCCACTTAGTATCGGGCTTCCCTTTTCCCTTCCCCCTGTTAGTGTCGGGCTTCCCCTCCCTCTCCCCCTGGTTGTTGGGCTCTCCAACTAATTATGTTACATGTTAGTATGGCTAGTTTTTTGTTAAAATGTGTGTTAGCTCTCCGAATAATAGGAGTGTGTTGTTCTCGAGTTGGTAAATAAATTGTCCGTGGTTGGTTATGGCCATTGACAAATGTTTGTAAGTTGGGTCGGGATTGGTGGTTCACGTTTATAAAAATTGCATATGTCGGTTTTTTGGAATTTGTGTTGAGGGAAAGAGTGACTCAAGAAGTTTGTGAGTATGGTCGAAGCGATGAAAGTTTTTCATGGTTGGGACGTTTGTTTTCCGGTTTGCACCGGAGGTGTGTTCGATAGCTCAACTTCTTTGGCTCTCTTTCTAGCTTGGCATTGATCTTCATGGTTATCCCACTCATCTGCGTTTCTCATTCTTTATGGAGAAATTAAACCTGAAATACTCTCGAGCGAGAGTAATGAGTCACAACGGAACGTGACTCTTCCAGAGATCATGAGCCCAGAATCCCAAGCGATAGCAGATTGTTGGGATTGCTCATGCGGCGAGCCGCGATGCTCGTCGATGGTTGTTCGTTGTCCGAATCGTGAACGTCATCTGCTTCTTCTACCATTTCCATCAGTCGCCTGAGTTTTGCCTCCACCATCACAAGATCTAACCAGCGACGCTCCCCTTTGTACGCAAGTTTTTATCGTTTTTACTTATTTCTGTTTTAGATGGAATGTACGAGCTCATAAAGCTCCTTTAGGTTTGTTTGTTTGGTTTCCTTTTGGTTGTATTAGCATTAGGCTGTACTTCCTCTTTTAATTAATGCACGATTTCTCGTTGTAAAAAAAAAAAAAAATTCTATTAGCCGAATCAAGATGGTAGCTAGGTTGACTATCTAGCTGCAATGCTGCATGAGGGACATATGGTTGTGTCTCATTATGTTTTCCACTTTTCCTCATAGTAATAAAACATGCTCTTGGATTCCTCGATTAATCTTGACATAATCATAATCATATGATCCAAAAGCGTATAACGCACCTTTTTTGATCATATCCGTAAAAATCATAATTTAATAAGTTCTTTCATATCCATTATGGCATTATAGGCAACCTACCTAAAATAAATTGAAAACTAATAACTTGCAAAGATTTTTTTATTTACCAAAAAAGACAAAGTCTTTGAGAGTTTTAGATTTCAATTTTTTAGATAAGCTGATTTAGTTTTTTTGGTTGTTAAATTAACATTATTAGTATAAATACAAGTAATTTTAGTTTCGCAATACAATTTATATCATATAATGTTAAATATAGTTGCCAATTAAGGAGTTAAAAATAAAGTCCCATAGGAAAACAACAAGAGAATATGACACATCTTATATTTGGCATTTCTTTATGGATTAAACAAGGACTCTATAAAGAACACCTCCTTCATACCACCAAATACCAATACTAGCTTAACCTTCTCAATGGAAAAATCTTCATCTATCATATCGACAAGTTCATTTGCCCAATTAATTTTTGTGACAATATTGGAGCCACGAAGTTTAATGCCAATACAAAATATCATGTATTGATTGAAAGGTTTGGGGAAGTTGGTCCAAACTTGAAAGTTTATTTCAACTTTTTTGTAATGTTCCACATTGGTGGTGGACATAGGTATGTCCCACTTTATATAGTGGTGTTCTCCTTGATGACTTGTAGAAGTTATGAAGGAGATAATAGAGATAACTAAATCTAAGATACTTTTTGTTTTAAAAAAAAATTATAGCCTTTGTTGCTCTATTGGCTCTTGAACAACTAACTCGGAAAAGTTGGATTCAAATGTCAATTTTTGCCATGTTACTTAGTCATTTGACCCACAGATTGAATTAAACATGTTATGGAAGAGATAGTAGACAATCTCCCACGCTATCTAGATAAGTTTGTTATAATTTTAACTGCCAGCTTGGTGGAGGTGGTGGGGAACTCACCCATGACTTTAAATTCGAACCCCACTACCTACTTGTGATGGGGAGTATGGATTCCATTATATCCCCCTACTCTCAAGCCTTCGACCGCCAGAATGGGTTGGCTAACCTGCGAGAGGTGATGGTCCAATAGGGTCCTTCTTCTTAATGCACCCTTTAAAGCTTTGAAATTTAGCCTAAATTTCATGGTATTTGCAAGTTTGATATTTGGTCATGTAGTGAAGAATTTATTTAGAATTGTAATCTCTCCCACTCACAAAATGATAGTTTGTGTCAAGAAAAAAAAAGGAGCCAAGGTTAATTTAAATTCTCGTTATCTTTTATTCTCGGAAAAAATAAAGGACGCTTTGAAATATATAGCTAGAGCAAAATATAAAATTTCTTTTTAAAGTGGAAAAGAAAAAATAGGACAAAAGGAGTAGTTGGTGTGACATTGGTATCAAGAGATAAAATAAATTTAGTTGCTGAAGAGTCCACATTTACCCTGAATAAAATTTTGCTATACTACTATCATTCTTAATTTCATTAAGATTCCTTCTAAATTGATCTTCCGTTATCTTTTCCAATAGTCAAGGGCCCACCAATGATTATGTAAGTGCAACGTTGGTGTTTAGAAGATCAAGTTTATGGTTACCCACAAATCCAACACTTCGTAAGAATATGAGCATAAGTCAAACAATATAATAGTAGTATTCTTAAGTTTATGATGCTAATTGGTTGGTAGGTTTAGAACTTTGATTTAATTCCCCGTTATAGAAGTTTTATTGACTTATTAGTTTCTTAGTTTGGCTTTGTATCTTTTAAAAGTTCAATTCAACTCATAATCCAAATCATGTTTTACATCCATATGAACTCACTTTCACAAATTTGTTGAAAATTACTCATAATTTATCAAAACAAATACAAACAATTATATAAATTCAAATAAAAGTATTAATTTTCTTCGTTCATTTCTATTAATTGTAACATACTTTTTCAGTCTTTTACTTCTATTTCTTGCTCTGTCCTCTCTTTTTTCCACATATACCAAGATAGAAGTATTAAAAGAGGATCAAGGGAGTCACATATGTATTTTTTTAAAGAAAAAAAAGTAAAAGACATAGAACAATAAAAAAAATGTCCCAAATAATAAAGAGGAGAGAAAAAATATATATATAAATACATTGAGAAAAATTTAAAACTTGACATCTTAAATGTATAAACTGAGACAAATCTAACAAGGTTTATATTAGAAAATATTTATTATTTATACTGATAAAGTAATAAAGTATAAGTTCATAGAGTTTGAGTTTTGACCACCAACAAAAACAAATGTGTTGATTGAAAGAACCCAACACTATGGTTCTATCAAACAAATTTTTTATTAGATCTTACTCCCTCTGTTTTTTTAATCCTTCTTACTTGGAATCTTGACACTATTCATACTTAGAGGGAATTTTTTCAATTTTTTTCAATTTATAAGAAAAAATATAGTCACGTTGAGTCTTGTTTGATTCGGCTCAATTAGTACTTTATTAATATTCAATCGTTATAATTTTTACTAATATAAAATGAAAGATATTTAAGTTCAAAGATGCAGATGGAGGACGGGGAAAGTGAAAAAGGATAAAAAAAACAGAGGGAGTATTTTTTCTGTTGTCTAATATTAAAAACAAAAAAAGTAACTCTAAACATATTAAGGTTCCGTTTGGTAGGGCGCAAAATATTTTCCTGGAAAACTGTCTTCCTCTATTTTCAGTTTTACATTGTTTGGTTGGTAGAGGAGTGTAAAACCATTTTCCTCGGAAAGAAAATCTTTTCTCCCATTATGAAAACCATTTTCCTTTCAAAATGAAGGGAAAACAGTTTTCCTTATCTCTCTTGTACACTCCTCTCACAACCTCTTTACTTTCCCTTTCATTTTCCTTTCATTTAATCATTTCTCTTACATGGAACCAAACAATGGAAAACTAATTTTGGAATTGTGTTTTCCATTGTAAATTGTTTTCCATGAAAATCATTTTACACTGAAAATGTTTTACGCCCTACCAAACGGAGCCTAAGTAAATTACTAAAAACATAGAATTAAGAGAATTTTTTTTGTTGTCTAATATTGAGTAAATTAATAAATACAAAAAGAAAAGTAAATTAATAAAAATATGAAATTGTGTGTCTATTTTCTGCTTCTTACATGAGACAATCAACAAACTAAAACTAAAAAGGTTCCTGTCCGTTAACTTCCCCTTTCTTCCCGCTACTCCACTCCCGCCTTTCAAACTTCCATCTTTCACTCTCTCTTACCATTTCCTCTCCATTTTTCCTCCTCTCTCTTTCTCTCTCCTCCCTTTTCTCTCCATCTTCACAAACTCTTCTCCTTTCTTTTTCATTTTATTTTTTTCTCTTTGGATCAAATTATATAAAAAGCGATCAAATACAGAGTGATCATTATAGTGAAGCATCGTCGTAATTATGACAGAGGACGAAGACAGGGACGTTTTATCATCTCTCCCCAACCTCAAAGCTCATTCTCTTAATACACGACACGGCACCGGCACCACCACCACCTCCACCTCCACCTCCGCCGCCACAACCACCGCTACCCCCACCGCCACCGCCGCCTCCAATTCCGGTTCCGCAAGCTCGAAGCGAGCAAACCAGCTCCGAAACCATTCCCTCGACGAAGGCCGCATTTCCAGCCACCACCACCAGCAGCGCCACCTTGGTGGTCCCTTCTACAACAACGACTCCGATGACGATGGTGAATTCTTCCCTTACGCCTCCGGATCATCCGGGCCGAACCCGCGTTACGATCACTCCGTCTCCCTCCCTGCTGTTGTCTCCTCCCCTTCCGACGAAGACGATCAACGCCTAGCAATGCAGGAGTTCACCGCCAATGGCGGAATGGGGATATTCAAAGCTCCGAATAGAGCTGCGGTTCACCCCACCCGACCCCCTGCCTTGGAGCTCCGGCCCCACCCGTTAAGGGAGACCCAAGTTGGGAGATTCTTGCGTACTATAGGGTGTACAGAAAGTCAGCTGTGGGCAGGGCAGGAAAATGGGGTCAGATTCTGGAACTTTAAAGATGCTTATGAAGCTGGTGCTGGTTATGGTGGCAAAGGTAAACGTGGGGATGAGGATACAGCCCCGTTTTACGAGTCCGCCACGACTTCTCCGACTATCTGTTTGGTGGTTGATCATGGGAATAGACTTGTTTGGACTGGACATAAAGATGGTAAGATTAGGTCTTGGAGAATGGATCAGAATTCGGATTCTGGGGATGATTCTGCGTCGTCGCCGTTTCGTGAGGGCCTTGCTTGGCAAGCTCATAAGGGACCTGTTCTTGCCATGATCATATCTTGTTATGGTAAATTTAATTAATTAACTCATTGCATTGACATTTCTTCGAAATTGTTTTTTATCGTTTGTTTTATGGGAGATTGGTGGTGAGTTCGTGATGTTAATCGATTTTGATGTATTCTTGATGCAATGGATTTGAGAGGGATGGAAATGGGTGGATGAATTTGATTGAAATTGGTCAACTTATTTGTTTTTTACATATTTCTTTTACTACATGGGTGGATGATCTCTATGATTTTGGTGTAACATGCCAAAAAAAATCATTTTTTGTATAATATGGTGTTTTTTTTGGTGAATCTGAAGGTGGGATTTTGAATAATAATTTTCATAAGATAGGAATGTTTAGGTGATGAATTGATGAAAAGGGTCATGCTAAATAAAGTAAATTGAAGTGGTTAAAGGAATCTGTTAGGGGGTAATAGTTTGATATAATTTATGAGTTAAAAGTTCTTCATTATTATTTTTATTTATTCAGAATTTTAGTAATATATGATTGATAATAAATCACAATTGTTTATGGTTGATGGGATTGGAGAAATGGGTGGAGATGATTATTGATTGAGGTGGTCAACATCTCTTGCTCGACACTGATTAGTCTTTAATCTTAATTGAGGAATTCACAAAATTTGGACACATTCTGGTTGAAATTAGAATTATTGCAATGACAAAACGATATCTCATACAACTGAGTTCAGCTTTATATAAAACTGAGTTTTCTGGTTGTGCAGGCGACCTGTGGTCTGGTGCAGAAGGTGGCGTGATCAAAATTTGGCCATGGGAGTCAATAGAGAAGTCACTGTCTCTATCAGGAGAAGAAAAGCACATGGCCGCCTTGTTGGTTGAGAGAGGGAATGTGGACTTAAGAAGCCAAGTTACAGTGAACGGCGTATGCAACATCTCCTCTTCAGATATTAAGGCTATGCTATCTGATCATGCCAGAGGCAGGGTGTGGTGTGCTACTTCTCTATCCTTCTCATTATGGTATGCCTCGTGCCGATTCCTATCCACTTCCTCCAATTCCTCTATTTGATGTCAAAATTTCTAATATAATGCTCATCGTCGATAACTTCGTCCAACATTTTTTAGAGAAAGAGAAAACAATATAGAATCACATCTTCTGAATTACTTTGTGTTGTTGATGCCGCAAAACTATCATGTACATGTTTTGTAAAAAGTTAACATAAAGTCAGATAAGGGTTACACATGTTGAATTGACAACTAAGATAAAGTCTGATAAGTTGAGATGAGTTCAAATAAGTCCAGATAAGCCTTTTTTAGGTGAAAGGAACGAGCCTAATAGTTAGTTCTCTTGCAGGGATGCTCGTACTAAGGAACTTGTTAAAGTGTTTAACATTGAAGGTCAAGTTGAAAATCGAGCTGAGATGCCAGTGCCTCAGGATCAACAACCACCTGTAGAAGATGAGATGAAAGTAAAGTTTGTTTCTCAATCCAAGAAGGAAAAGCCTCAGGGCTTTCTACAGAGATCACGTAATGCTATAATGGGCGCAGCAGATGCTGTACGTAGAGTAGCTACAAGGGGTACAGGGGCATTTAATGAGGATAACAAGAAGACCGAGGCACTAGTACTAACTTCAGATGGAACCATTTGGAGTGGATGTTCAAATGGCTTAATTCTTCAGTGGGATTCAAATGGAAACCGTCTCCAAGAATTCCACCATCATCCTTGTGCTGTTCTATGCTTTTGTACCCATGGTCCAAGGCTATGGGTGGGATATGCTAGTGGTGTGATGCAGCTTTTGGACCTTGAAGGAAGTCTTATGGCAGGATGGGTTGCTCATAGTAGTCCAGTGATAAAGATGGCAATTGGTGGAGGTCATGTTTTCAGCATGGCTATCCATGGTGGTATACGCGGATGGCATCTAACATCCCCTGGCCCAATTGACAATGTAATACGCGCTGCACTGTCTTCAAAAGAGTTGTTGTACACGAGACGAGAAAGTATAAAGATGTTAGTAGGAACATGGAATGTTGGTCAAGGAAAACCTAACCCTGAAGGACTCAAGTCATGGTTAGGTTCTGCAGTATCTGATGTTGGAATTGTTGTGGTTGGATTGCAAGAAGTGGAAATGGGAGCTGGCTTCCTTGCCATGTCTGCAGCCAAAGAAACTGTGAGAACCGCCAGACTAAGTTTCTTATACTACTGTCTAATGGCGTATATATTAAAAATGTCCTATGGATCTTTTGGATGTTTTCTTAACTTCTCTTGTACATACAGGTAGGACTAGAAGGAAGTGCCATTGGGCAACATTGGCAAGATGCTATTGGTAGGGTCTTAGATGAAGGGATGATTTTTGAGCGTGTAGGTTCACGCCAGCTTGCTGGCTTGCTCGTAGCTATCTGGTAACTATGCATGACTGTATCATCCTGATACTAACTTCCTAGAACAGCATCTTACCTTCTTTGTGTACATATATATGCTGAACTGTAAGTATCTGTTTCAGGGTACGAAAGAATTTGAGGATGCATGCTGGAGACCTTGATGTTGCAGCAGTTGCTTGTGGATTTGGCAGAACAATTGGTAACAAGGTATGGACAATTAATTCAGTTATTCATAGTTCATTATATAGCACGCGTCTCTTATGTATTGATGGAACAAAAATTTGCAGGGAGGAGTAGGCTTGAGGTTGAGAGTCCATGATAGAATAATATGTTTTGTAAACTGTCACTTAGCTGCACATTTGGAAGCAGTGAATCGTCGTAATGCTGACTTCGATCATATCTTTCGAACAATGGTTTACTCTCGGCAATCTCACTTGCTCAATGTTGCTGCTGGTATGCGATGTCTGCTTTTGTATTGCTCTCTTGCGTTGTGCTTATATTTATTTTGGCTGCTTTATTCTTCTGGCTTCCCATTGCTCCTCTCTCTTGCAGCTGGAGCGTCTTCTGCTTCTCAAGTTCTTCGTACAGCCAATGTATGTGAGAATAATGTGATTTCTACTGGTTTCATCTAGTTCATAAACTGTCTCTATTCCACATTAGTTTACAAAGTTTGACTTTCTCAGTCTCCGAGACACATTTTTTTACCATTAAAACCATAAATTACTACTGTGTGTTAATAAAAATTTTAAAAGCTTATATTTTGAAAATACACATTGAAACAAGATCTCTATACAATAAAGTTTTACTTATTCCTTTGTATATATAGCATAAGGGTCAGCTTGTAAAGTCAGTTTTTTCATAATTGAATTTCCTCACATCTTCAAAGTGAGTTTTCTTTCTCAATCAGAATAGAATCCTATTCTTCTTAACTTAATACTACGATATGTAATATAAAGTCAAAGTTGATGATCTTTGACCAAAAATGTCAAACCACGCAAACTAATGTGGGACAGAAGTTGTTGCACCTTTGATTGAGCTCTATGTGGTTGTGCTGTAGGGTGCCAACGGGAACTCTGACGAAGGAAGACCTGATTTATCTGAAGCAGACATGGTTGTGTTTTTTGGTGATTTTAATTATAGACTCTTTGGAATATCATATGATGAAGCAAGAGATTTTGTTTCTCAAAGAAGTTTTGATTGGTTAAGAGAAAAGGATCAGCTTCGAGCAGAAATGAAAGCTGGGAAAGTTTTCCAGGGAATGCGCGAGGCTATGATTAAATTTCCTCCAACTTACAAATTTGAAAGGCATGTACCAGGTTTAGGAGGTAAATTTTCTCTCTTTTTTCTGGGGTAAATTTACATTTTTCTCTCAATGTTCCACTTTTCATTCATCTTATTTGATCACAATCTTTATTTCTTTCCTAGGCTACGATTCTGGAGAGAAGAAGCGGATTCCTGCTTGGTGTGACAGAGTAATATATCGTGATTGTCGTAATGGACCAGTTTCAGAATGCAGTTTGAACTGCCCAATACTTGCCTCAATTCAAATGTATGCTCCCTTTTCTAAACTTACGAACTTATCTAAACTTATCAGAACTCAGTCCAGCCGTGAATTGAATTTGGGTAGCCTCATCTGAGCTTTCCTCAAGTTTTTTGTTCTGAAACTTTTTTTTCGGATGGTGAAAAAAGCATAGTCTATCTCACGTTCTGATCTCTTCCATCAACAGGTATGAAGCCTGTATGGATGTTATTGACAGTGATCACAAACCTGTGCGGTGTAAATTTAGTGTTCATCTAGCAAGAGTAGATAGATCAGTTAGGAGGAAAGAGTTTGGCGAGGCTATGAATACTAGTGAAGAAATTAAAAGGTTGCTTCAAGAATTATCTGAGATACCAGAAACAGCAGTTAGCACAGACAGTATAAGTCTTCAAAATCAGGAGACTTCCTTTCTCCAGATCACTAACAAGGACAAACAGGATGACGTAGTGTTTCACATTATATGCGAAGGTCAATGCACTATCAATGTCAATGGGGAACCAACTGATCTTCGTCCTAGAGGTTCCTTCGGCTTCCCTTCTTGGCTTGAGGTAATGATTTCACACTATGTTACTTCACACTGCATTCTGTCTTATATACCCGTGTCAGGAACTTGATACTCCAGTTCGGCACTTCAATATATAACTACACACCCTCGATTTCCATCCAAACACTTCAATTAAGATGAACCACATATTCATAGAAAGCAAATGTTAAGAGGAAATTATGTTATATGGTTCTTTCAATAGATATAATTTTTTTGGCAATATGCACAAATTTTTGTAGGTAACACCAGGCTGTGGGGTAATCAACCCTGAACAAAGCATGGATGTCACTGTACGGCATACAGAATTCCATACATTGGGAGATTTAGTTGAAGGCGTTCCTCAAAACTGGTGGTCTGAAGACACCAGAGATAAAGAAGTGGTATTATCAGTTCAAATTCGATCCAGTAGCACTATGGAGTTCAGAACGCACCGCATCCGCGTACGCCATTGCTACTCAACAAGGACTTTACGGATGGACTCAAGAACAAGCAGCTCTAGGAGGGGCAATAATGGGCCCCACTTTCGCTCAGAGAGTCAACGTCGTGATAATAACCTTGACACAGTTGATCGTGGTTGATGTCGAGGGGGCATCCCTACGAAAATCCCTTCGTTTTTTAGAATTAGATTTTCCGATAGCCTTCTTTTCTCCACTGGGGTGCAAATGAAAATGTGTTTGCAATTTTTACATAGAATGTCCTAACATCTTTTTGTAAATACACGAAGCCATTGGAATAGCTTCGGATATGCTTTGGATCAGTTGTAGGATCGTCAGTTCACATATTCTTTTTATTCTTTCTATTTTTTGCTGCAGTAGTTTCTTTTCCCCAAACATTGTAATTTTGAAGATCTAATTGTTTTCAGTGTAAAGAAGAGCGGAAGATTGAATGTTTTCTGCACTGCATTAACCTTGAAATAGTTATAACACCTTTTTGCTTCCTGCAATTGAGCATTCTGTTGCACTTCTCTGATGTCTTACTAGAAATTTACAGTAGCAACTAGTTCATTAAACAAACAAGATTATATTGACAATGAAAACTGCATGAGAAGCAATAGTTTTACACTTACTCGCATCAAAGCGATTACATTACAATTTGATATGTGATCCCCCTGAACCTCAGCCTGAAACAACTGTCCTTGTTAGGCTAATGAAATGGATCACTGCTACATACATGGCATTTTAGGCATCACAGCTATACACAAGTACACACAGCTAATTTTCCAGGACTTGAAGTCCAGAAATTTTCAGAGTACATACATTCTCTTATATTCAGGGCTTAAGAATTCTGGATCTGATCCCGCTACTGACATAGAATAGGAATGCGACTTGCTCTCAGCTCTCTTTATCCTTCTCGATTTTGAATCACTCAACCGATGCATAACCACACAGTAGAACATGGAGCCGAGGACTGGGATCATAATCACAGCTCCAATGACTGTTGCCCATATTGCAAGCCACTGCCCATGTGGGCCCACCACCACATAAGAGAGAGAAATGAAGGCAACTGAGATGCAGAGACAAGCCACCCACATCAGTTTGTTTATCACAAACATAAGCTGCCTCTTTGCCTTCTGTTCAATGACAACCACCGATGTCTGGACTACTACAACAGCAAGGGAGATGAACAATGACATACTGTCAAACACAAAGAATATTGTGAATGCCTTATTATCAGCAATTTGAGCTTCCCCGAGAGAAAACCCACGAGTTTTGTCCTCCACATATTGGCCAGGTACCTGGAAGATAGCCGCAAAGGCAACTGTAGCAATGAGAACGGCAACAACTGTAGCATTGTTTATTGCATTGTTCAGACCGTTGGTATGAAGTTTCTTGAGCTTTTTTGCAATCTTTTGGACCCTCACATCAGTTTGATGGGTTTGTTGCAGCTGGGACTTCACATTGTGTTTGATATCGCTCACGGTTTGTTTAAGTTGCTTCTCCGTGCTCGGAGGCTTTCCAAGGTCTTTTGAACTGAGTGCTCCAGCCTCCCTTAATGCTGAAACCAACTCTGGTGGTCCAATTTTTTCAGCAATATCAAGCACAGTCTCACTTGCCTTATTCATTGCATTGATGTCTATTCCTTCAAACTGTAGAAGGCAACTCACAATCTGCAGGTTTCAGTGACAAAATTAGTTCACAGAATCAGGCAGTAGAGAGGTTCCGGGACAGATATTATTAAAGGTTTCACAGGTATTAGTACTTTAGTAGTTGTAAGGAGGAGCAACCCCAATCCAGATGCATCACTTGCCATATGTCAGATCACAACAATTGACACAACCATGCTATAGTCTCATCTATTATCCATGCGATATCATAATTTAACAAAATATTTCAATATGATATAAGATAGACTTTCTTATTCTTCTCTTCTTTCTTTCTTACGTCTTTTATATTTACGTTAATACGTTTACCCTTCAAGGCATGAAAATGCGTATCAGTATGCACCACCACATATGTACTTGAGATTGAAGTTCGAGTTGTAAGGATGAAGAAATAACCTGGGTGCGCCCCTTCTTTGTTGCAATATGTAATGCTGTGTTTCCCTTGTTATCTTCCAGACTCAAGATAGATGGATCAGGTTTGAGCAATTCAATTACGATATCTTGATTTTGGCCTTTCACAGCCATGTGAAGTGCTGCTTGGCCCTTCCTATCGGTCCTAAAGCCAATGCTCGGATCCTTTTGTAAAAGGGCCTTAACCACTTCCAAATGCCCCATTCTGGCTGCAGAATGGAGGACTGTTTTACCATTATTTCTGGCTATCTTAGCAAGGTTTGAGTCAGTTTCTAAGAGGAGATTAACGACATCAATGTTTCCTTGAGTGGCAGCTGTGTGCAAAGCTGTCGTGTTAGATGGATCGGTTGTCATGGCCAAGTTTGGATAAACAGAAATGAGTTCTTTCAGCACCTCTGCAAAATTGAAGGGAATTGCAAGCATCAGCAGGAGATTCAACGACACTTGCAGTTAACAAGTACTTCTTGAATATAATGCAAAGTTAGTACTGAGTTCAGCAGACTATGCACAAGCACAACTAGAACATTATATTTGTAGTTAAAATCAGAAGCTCCGGGCTACACTATCATAAAGGCCATAAAAATATATGCTTAGCAAGCACAAGTTCAATCTTGTCAATATCTATTAATTAAATTTTTTGATAGGCATACATCATTCTCAAAATAAAGCAAAATATTATCTGATTTCAGCTCAAAATAATTATAATAAGGCCCAATTCTAGAACTTCAACGCATAAAACTTTTCTGCTAGTTATAAGACACTGAACATTTGTTTTGCCTTTTATCATAGGAATTAAACTATCCAAATTTTCCATATACCAATGCCAATAAAGAAAGACACTGACCTAGCAAAAAGCTACCTCCGTATAGCAAAAAACATAATTTTACACACTTTTGAATCTGCTGATTTCAAATTTTTTTCTTTATATCTTACTTAGGTTGTTTTTTATCTTCACTATAAACAATTAAGAACCTAGTACAAATTCGGGACCATCCAAAAGTACAAGCCCCATATCCAGGACACTACACCAACCAGACGAAACTCTAACACCTCCCAAAATAACTTTTGGTTTCAAGTACCACTAGAGATGGACCAAGGATCACAATTTCTGAAGATAGTGGCGAATTGAAATTCGATAAAACAAAACAAGGATGTGTAACATGAACCAAAAAAACACATGCACTTTAACATGGTTAATCTTTCGATGGACATACAAGAGCAGCAGTCATAGGCAAAACAAAAGCATTATCATTAAGTACGAACTCATAAACGAATAAAGGAGTGCCATACGAGATTGAAATCCTTACCCATATAACCTTGTCTTGCAGCAATATGAAAAGGGTCATAACCACTCCTAGCCCCTATTGATGCAGTGTCCAAGTCCAAATATTTCAAGAACTCCCCAACCACCAAAGCATGCCCATTTTCAGCAGCCACATAAAGAGGAGTTTCTCCTTCCTGATTTTGTTTACGAAGCAAACTCCTACAATCACTACTATTCTGAAAAATCTCCTTGATCCTGCTCAGATTACCAGCTCTAGCAAACAAATGAAGGGGCGAATCGCCCTCGTTTTCCAGGGGATTCTTTGGGTTTCTTCTTCTCACTGCCACCACCCAAACTGAATTGCCTTTCCATTTTCAAATGAAAACTCTTCTGCTTCTCCAATAACCCACGGAAACTCTTCTGTTTTTCCATTACGACACCTCGAAAACTCCCGCTTTTCTCCATTTTTTTGCCAGAACTCTCTGGTTTCTCTACCACATTTCTAAAGCTAACTTGTTTTTCTATTACTCGTCGAAAGCTTGATTGTTTCTCCATTACTTTACCCTCAGAATCACCAACTTTCTCCATGATTGAACTCCAATGTCACAGAACAAAACTCAATTTGTCAATTCCTACAAAACCCCCTTTTTATCTCCCTCAAAAACCCTAATCATAAAAATCAAGACATCATCTTCTTCAAAATTGAAAAGTGCCCAATTCAAAAATCAGCACTTTATACACTGAAAAAAGTAAAGAATCGTAATTTGCAAAAACCCCAATTCGACAAACCCAGATCAAATTATTAATCAAATGTTCTAAACAAACAAAATGAGTAATCAAAGATTAGGAAAAAACATCTCACCTTCAACAGTAGCTCAAACAGTCAAAACAATCATCAACCCAGAATTCCAGTCAAACATTAACGCAGTTAGGCAGAGAATTGAATCTGGTTCTAGAAGTTTGAAGCAAAAATCAAGCTAACAAAGATAAACACGGCCCTCCATTAATCGATTTAAAGTTAAAAATAAGAAGATGAAATTGTGAAAATAATTACTACTCAAGTACATAATTGATAATATCACCACTGATGGTGGACGGAGGGGACAGTTTTGTAGTCTAGTGCTGCTAGCACATGTTTTTTCTTTTAAAAAAGGATTCCGTTATGGAAGTGGTTAGGCCAGTCAATTTAACAGTTTCCGGGTTGGAGTGCTGGTCGTGTTCGGATGAGTAATAAATGAATTGGAAATCAGTCATCTTTAAACCAAATCAATTAAATTTTTTTTTGATGCAAAAACCAAAATCAATTAATAAACGGGTTGGAAAATTTAATTCCAACTCGACCAAAGGAGGTGGTTTTGTAAGGCCGATTAACAACTCAGGTTGAGTTATGTTCGTGTTTTAGTCAATATTAGTTGGTTTGGAAATCGGTCAACCTTAAACTAAACCCAATTAACAAACGAGGTTGGAAAAAACCTAATTCTAACCTAATACATATATGTAAGAGGCAATTCGTGTAACTCGTTTAACACATTTAATCATTATTATTATTATCATTATCATTATTTGGATTAGATTAAATATGTAAAAATACAAAATGAACAAAATCTCTTGGAAAAATTGTTGTTCTAAGTTTAATGAAATAATTAATACATATTTTACGGATAAGTATAATGTTTTGGGATAATTTATATAAGCGAGCTTAAACGAGTCAAAATACGTTAATCTCGGGTTAGGAATTTCAACTTTTGAACTAATCCGTCTTAGTATACGTCTTTGGCCTAGTCAGCCCAAAGTATTGGAAATTTCCGCCTAAACCCATTTTTTCGGGTTATGTTCGAGGGTTGGTTTTACGGGTCGAGGTCAAGTTTCCCAAATCAATATTAACTTACGAGCGGTGAGTATCTACTTTAGACATTAACACATCGTATTAATTAATAACTAGTTTTTAGACTCGGACTATGGTCGGGGCACTTATATTTTTTTATTTATTAATATTTTTACTGCTGAAATAATAACACTAAATATCACTTGATTTATTGGTTTGGACTTTATTGTATATATAGGCTTGAATTCACGCAGGATCGATGTAATCCCCCCATAGTTTTTATTGAATTTTTTATAAATATATTTTAAAGTATATTTATATATTTTTTTTAGTATTTAAATAATTAATTTCTTAAAGTGTTGACTATGTTAAAAGTCAAAGGGATTATTTAATTTTTTTAAATAATTAAATATTTTATTGAGTTATACTTTGAAAGTTATTTTATATTTAATTAGTTGAGTGGAAGTACAAAGACTTTAAATATTGGGAAGAGGAGCCCTAAACTTTTATAATGGTTTAACTTGAAGTCTTCATTAAACCTTAACCCACTAGAAAGCCCAAACCAATGTTTGGACCCTAATGAGGGGAAATCTATAAATACCCTTCATTGAAATAAATTTTGCCACATTACAAACACCCTAATTTTTCTCTCCTCTCTTATTTCTCCCTTTCCTCACTCGGCCCTTCTCTCTCATCCACCCGGTTTTCTCTCTCTCCTCCTTCAGATTTTTCTCTCGGGTCGCGGTAGCCACCGGGACCCGCCGCCACCCAACCGGCGGCGGCCGGCCCGGTAGCGGCCCTCCCGGCAGGCGCCTTTCCCCCTCGCTGTTCCCGGCTCCTCCTCCCTCCTTCCTCTTCTTGGTTTATTTTCTTCCTCCTCCATATTATGTCGATATTAGGTTTATGTTTTTAGTATTGTTTTAATATTTTCATGATTAAAAGTTTGTAACTTTGATGATTTAAATATAAATTTCAGATTATATGGATTAGTATAGTAAAGTAATTAAATTTCAGATTATTTATATGTTAAAGTTAGGGTTTTAAGCATCAAAGCATGGATTTTTAATGTTTTAAGAGTTGGAAATTGTAGTACTATGTTATAGTTTATGAAAATTGGATACTTTAATATTTATAACTATGTTAGAGTGACTTCAAAGGGTTTTAAACATGTTATAAGTTGCTGGAATTTTTATTAGTAGTCTTATGATGGACTTTTAAATATCAAAGTATGAATTTTTAAGGGTTTTGAATGACTAATATGGTAGTACTATACTAGGGGACACTTAAAAGTGGAAGTTTTATTGGTTAAGAGGATTTTTTTAAACACTTTTTTATGAAGGGTTTAAAAGTATTTTAAAATTGCTTCGGAAATTTATTAGAGTATTGATTCTTGTTTATGTTGGTATCGGTAGGCGGAGGAGAAATATTCTTTAGGCGACTTCTAAGGTTGTGAAAGTGGCTCTCTCGTTTTGTCTACACAAGATACGTACATACCTATATGTTATTCAACTAATATCGTAAGCCCTAAGATTAGGATTGATGTAGTACTCATGTATAAGGAACTTTTATAGTTCATATGTGGTTTATGAACAAGTGAATTTACGTGTTTTATGCTTCGTTGTATGAAACATGTTGCCTATGATAGTTGGATTATATGTTTGTATGGATGATTGATCACAAGCATATGGGATTTGGAACTTTATTTTATTAATTAACATGAGGGATTAATATTTATATTGCTTTATTGGATCATGAATTGGATCATGTTGTTCCCCTTTGAATTAATTTATTATATTTACTTTATGAGGATCGTAGGCCTTTTTATTTGGTAAGTTGGATATTCAGGATGGAAAGGTTGGTTGATTGTTGGTCTAAGTCGATAAATAAATATTGGTTGGTTATTAAACTAAGTATTGGAATTTATTCTTGAGTTATTTGGGGTTGTATGATCACACTATTTAATCTAAGATAAAAATGGAAGCTTTGTATATCCATGTTTATTTATTTATGTTGGTTGTTTTACTTTGTGAGTCTCGACATTGAATAATCCATTAACAGCTTAAAGTGGAAAGTGAATAGCGATAAGCTTTTTTTTAGACTTGTGCACGTGCGGAAGTATTGGACTAGTATGAGTTGGAGTACGTGGTGGTGGCCTATGGCTTTTTCTTAGGGCCGGATTGATCACTATGTTCTATTTTATTTAAATTAGTACCTTGATCTCGTTGGAAGGTCGTGGGGAGTACGAGGTCGCGCCGTACTGCCGTCTTCTAAGTTGAAGACTAGTTTGGTTTGGACTAACTCTTTCACATTGCCTATTCAATCTAATTTTAATTAACCCATTAGTTGTAGATTCAAGTGCGGTATAGTCGATTCTATTATGTTATTATATTATTATTCATCCTTGCTTTAATGTTTGTTAGTATCATGTTAGGTTTTATATTTTTATTTAGTAAGTAGTACACGGCTTTCTTGATTACGTGTTTTGTGTATGTCGATCATGGTTGTGTCTTATTGATCTGTGATGACCCGAACCCATTTGGCGGAAGTAATCTCTCGAGGATCAATAAGTTATCGACATTCAGTACGAAGATGATGCATCATGGGTTCGGGTTTAGAGTAGAGAGCTTGTGTTTAGTTATTTAATACTTTTATATATGATTTGAATTTAGTTGTGTGGTTTTTGACTAGTTGACTTATAAGTTGATTTGACTTTTGGTTTTGGTTTGGAGTTGACTTATGGTGACTAAGTTATTAAGTTTTCAAAAGTTATTTATGTATTTCGGTTGCAAAATTCTAAATAAGTAGATAAGTGCTCCCTTGCGGGCGATATCACTTTGATAATTACTCTAAGTTTTATATGAAAAAGGTATTTTGGAAAATAGAGAAATTATAAGGTGTTACAATCGGAAAACCTTATACAATACATTTATTTTTTTTTTATTGTATGCTTCTGATTTGCCTGAAGTAACTACCCTAAGGGCGTGACATGTGGCAGCGTTCTTTGTTTAATTAGGAACATCTTTTAGGGGTGTTTGAAAGGGTAAAGGGGAATCGAAGTAACTTTGATTCTCTTACTTGTTGTTTTTGGTTGCTTAATTTAATGATACTCTTTACCCTCTTCTTACCCCGAAGCCCTCTACTTTCATTCCCCGTCCCCCAAGGTTTTACGTACCCTTTCTTTGACTCATTATTGACCACCCAACCACCACTTGACGACCACCCGGCCATCCCGACCACCACCGCCCACCGCCTGCCGCCCGAGGCCTAAGAGCCTGGGCACCACAGCCAAGCTGAGCTCCTCCACCCCAACACACTAACCAAGCCACCACCAGAAACCGCCACTACCATCCACCACCTAAACCACCGCTCACCCACAAGGCACAATCCCTAGGGAAAAAAACGTGGAAAACGGCCCGCGGTTGGCGGCGGTGGGAAAGGAGAGGGGAGAGGCTACGATGCGAGGAAGGGGAGGGGAGAAAGGCTTGAGTGGCGGCCCGGGAAGGGGAGGGGAGAAAGAGAAAACGATGGCCTTTGGAAAGGGGAGGGGAAGACGGCGACAATGCTAGGAAGGGGAGGGGAAGAAGGCAACGGCGAGGCTACGAATAAGAAGGGGATTGGCGATGACGCGTCGAGCGTTGTTGGGGTGGGGAGAGAGCGATGGGGGGAGCGGCAAAGGGGAAGGAGGAGTGGTGGTGCGATGGTGGGAGGAGTGGTAGAGAAGGACGAAGAGGAATGATATTGTACCAAACAAGAACCTTGGCTTAAATCCCCAGGGTTTTAGTAACTTTCTTTTCTCCATATAAACTAGCGATTCCGTTAAAACTTTCCCCGCAGCAACGAAGCGGCACTCTTAATATATTATTATAGATTCCGTCCTCTTTGGTGCTACTAAAAATATCATATATTGAAATATTTTGTATACCAACTAAACATCTTCTAATACTATTCATGTACATTATAATATACTATTTTATTATGTAAGTTTTAGCTTTGAAACCTTGAGATGTAGGTTGAAATTTACTATTTAGTACTCTAGTGCCTGATTTATAGTATAGTAAAGTCATATAACAGCTCTTAACCTCTATTAACACAAGGGGGATCTCTGCTGATTTAGTACCATCAATAAGTGTTAGTATTCATCAAAGGATCCTCTCTGGCATTGCCTAAAGTCTTTCCATTCCATTATGCAATAATTTTTCTTTACTCAGATGTCCAAAATAATTTTTGTGTATGTTAGAGGAAAATGATCAATAGAACTAGGATCACAAAGATGAACACGATGAATGTGAATCTTCTAGACGATGTAATCACTTTCCTAAAAAGTATTTCAACCCTATACCGAGAGCGTCGTTGCACGAAATCCTATCTCGAGATACAAGAAGAATGACAACAAAGTTCTTG